>JAVKLA010000062.1:13626492-13666078 GCA_034782735.1 Sagittarius serpentarius | reverse complement strand
CCCGCCGTGCGTCCCTGGGGGCCCCCCCCCCCCCCCCTTTCCTCCACACCCACCCCAGCCCGTTTCCCGACCTCGGCGCGAGCACCGCCCTCACCATGGCGACGGGGCGCGCGGCAGCGGCCCGGGAGACAGCGGCCGGCGCGGGAAGCCCTCGTGCGAGTCCGCGGGCGGCGAGAGAACGAGACGCAGCGCCGCTCCGCCTTTCGCTTCCGGGGCCGCCGCTCTCACCTCTGACCCCTCACCCCCGCCGCGCCGCGCTTGCAATAGGCTGAGGGCCTACTTCCCCACGCGCGAAGCGAAAAGCGGGGCTGCCCATTGGCTCGGCGCCGCCGCCGGCCTCGCTCATTGGCCGGGCTGACCGCCCACCCCCTTTTCCCAACCAATCGTCGGCGCAGTGAAGGCGCTTCGTGCCGCCGGGCGCCGCCATGCCGGGGCGGGAGGCGCTTCCCTGCCTGCCTCAGCGTACGGGCGCGCCAGGCCTTTCCCTCCCTCCCGGCCTGTGAGCTCCTCGCCACCCCGCAGGCCCCAAGGGGCCGGTTTCGCACCCCGGCCTCTCTCCAGGCCGGCAGCAGCCTTATTTTGCCTTGAAAGTCGGACGGCCAGAGAGCAGGTGCCCTCCCGGCCGGGGGAGGGAGTGGACGCACCGCTCCTGAGCAGTCGGGTGCGGGCGGGCGGGCCTGTGTCCTTCCCCGCAGGGCATTGCTGACTTTTCACTTCGAGATTTACCAGTTCTGAGGACCGTGTCCGGCTCAGCAGCAGTTCGTCTGCCGGTGTTTCCTTCTCTCTCTCTATGCAGGTAGATCTCCACGAGGCGGCAGTGCTGAACCTGTAGGATGGCTGTGGCACATCACGGGAGGCTTCGGGCAAACTCTCCTGGTTACCTGCCAGCCTTGCAGGTGGTGAAAGCGTGGCGACATCTGTTCGTGTTTAAGAATAAAGTTGCGGACCAGTACGTTTTCGTTACTCCACACGCGTAGCTAGAAATCCTCGGAGGTTACAAGACGTGTAAGCGATGTCCTTGCCAATGTGCAAGTGGTCTACTCAGTCTCATTTCACTCCCAGGCAAAGAAGTTGGCAGAGCTTTTCTTGGCTGTCGCAAGCACCAGCCCGTTCACACTCTGAAACGTCTGTCCTGCTCTAGCTATAATTTGTGGCTCTTAAACTTTGACAGGCAAATATGTTAAACCAACGTTTATACCGTTTACTGATTTGTCCTGTCTACACTAATGTCTTCTACTACTCTATGTCTAAAGTCATCAAATGCCGCAATGTGTGTTTATGTTCCTGCATACAACATGGAAAACATACATTCAGGAACTGACATTTTCGTAACAGAACTATTACATTTTTTGTGCACCTCACCTTCCAAAGGTTAGTCTAGTGCCTTAGTGTTGAAAGCAAAGCCATCATCACCTGCTTACATCTGAGTGTTTAATGCTGTTGACTCAACAGCCTATTGTTTCCAGACGCAGACTGTCTTCACGCACAGCAATACCTTTATGGATGGGTAGGAGTGAATAAGAGTTGGAATTGTAATTCTTTTTAACTAGTATGTGTCAAAAGAGCACTCAGATACTTGTTTCCATGATCATTAGAAATGAGGGTGATTTTCTTTCAGGGTGGATTGGATGGGCAACAGAGACAATATCAAAATTATGCTAATAGTCTTTCCGTTAGCAAGACTCACTATGGGCCAGCTGAAAAAGTAACTAAGTTACAAGATTTCTGTAAGGAAGTCTGTGCTGAGGCTGTATAGGAAAAGCGTGAACACAACAAGAAATGGTGTATATATATAGCAAAATTTTTCATGCCACTTGGAGTAATGAATAGCTGATTTCAAGTGATAACATGTATAATGGGGCAGAATGCAATGAGCTTAGAGAGCGTATCTGGGATAAAGTCATATTGTGGGAATAATTTTTGCACTTTTCTGACAATTGCAAAGGATAAATATATCTGTCTGTGAATGACAATATAGCAGGTTTGGTATGTTACCTGTAAACAGCGCTTCTTATTTTTACATATTGAACCAATTTTGATCACAATGTCTCCTGTTCATGTTGGGAAAACTTCTTGTGTACCAAGAAATACAGGAGCACTTACATTCAGCTTTTAATACGCTCTGCTCCTCTGGCAGATGAGTAAATATGCCAACCCTGTTGGTATAAAGTTATCAAAAACCAGAAAAATTTCCCAGGGTCATAGATATCAGCGCAGAAGTCAGAGAGCTTGAGTGCTTGACTTCTAGTTTCATAATCGGTGCGTGAATTCACGTGTCAGTAATCTCATCAGCTGTAGACTGGGTCTGCAGCAATTTGGCGTGGTGGTAGGGTAGGAAGGAGTACTGAAAGCACAGAATGCGTGACTACCTCTGATGTAGTTAACTGGATAGCTTGGTTAATCAGGAAACAAAATAGCTTTTGCTTTTTTTTCCGCCTGTGAGGAATTCGCTGTTTACCTTGCTGACTGAATCATTCTGACTCAGAGACAGTTTGCTTATGCTGGTCTTCTCTTGACCTTCAACGTGTGTGTGTGTGGGGGGGTGAAGTTCACCTTTTGTCCTCTTTGTATTTCCTCATGTAATAGGGGAAGTAATCGTTTGCATTCTTTTCTGCCTTTGGGCCAGGGTATTTAGGCTGCTGCTCAACAGGAAAGGAACAGGAAAGAATTTTTGTCATAGATTAATCCAAGCCTTAGATCTTGGGTGGATGGATAGGATTTTCCCTTACAGCTCGGGGGTGGGAATTTAGCACGACTGCCTACACTCTGTTCCTGAGGAAACACATTAAGCAGCTGGACATCCCACGGCTCCAGCATTTCTGGTGGAGGGACTCATTAAATGGCGTTATCTGTGTAAGTGCAAATGCTCACTGACATCATTAACACGGCATGTCACCGTAATGCCAGGCAGAGAGGGCTAGCCCCTGTACCCTCACATCGCTGAGAGAAAGCTGAGCTGCCTGGAAATATTTCCTGGTTAGGCTGAGTTTGGTGAGACAGGAATTCCCTGCAATAACCCCCTTCTGCCTGCCATAAACACATTCCTTAAGGGAACTTTCCGGGCTGCCCCATGTTCCCGCTTCTGGGCTGCACATTTAGTGACCGTCCCATGCCTTTTCCTAGCGATATGCCAGTGCAAATGGGGTTTTGCTCTGCTGCACTCTTCTCCCACGTCAAGCGAGTTACTTCTAATACCACGCAGCTCATCTCCGCCAGAGTAGTAGCAGTCTCAGCTTTGCCATCACGCCGAAGACTCCATGAGATGGGCACTGGTTGCAATCAGAGAACTTAAAGCAGCCGTGAAGGCACAGCCCTGAATTAAAAGTGGGGAGAGCTGAGTTAACAAAAAGGAAGCTCCACCAGGAGACAGTACCTTCAAAGGATGGGTTGGCATCAAGATAAATCCAGTGGAGCAGCACGGAGTTAGCCCTGCTACGCAACGGATGAACCTCAGCTTCTGGTTCTCTTGGGTTCATAATTGACAAAGCCGTGTAAGAACCTGCTGCTCTCCCCATACAAACCTGTCCCAAGTGAAGATGTACCACCCTCCTTCCTCCCCCTTGCCAGACTCCCAGAGCGCAGTGTCTGGTTCTTGAAAATATGAGGTGATATGATGCCTTGGTCTAAGCTAGACAGTTCAGTAGCTTTGTGCAGACCAGGAGTTGATTTCTGACAAGCTCTCTGTTCTGGCTGCTTGGGGATGCAGTGGTTATGGCTCTCACAGACCTAGAAGGATTTTGAGGATGTGTGCATCCTTGGAGAGTTTTGCTGCTGTAGCGATACTGCTAAAGTGTGAAGAGGATCTAGGACTCAGGCCAAATCTTGCCATGAAATAAATTTATTTTTCTTTCAGCAACAGGCATAATGGAAGATTTGCCATGATAAATCATACTGTAATGGGAAATTCGCTCTTGCCCACAAATTTTCTGTAGAACGTATCTGATGAAATTTTGTCTGAAAATCCTGTTCAGTAGGAAATACAAATCTTTCGTATGTGCAAAAAATCCATGCCAGTTATCAGCTCTTGGTGACTTGGGAACTGCTGTGGCGGTATATGTGGATTGTTGACAGCCCTCACATGAGGTATAATCCCGACCACTTGGGGCTTTGCCAGAATAAAACAGTTTCTCTTCAAGTGGTATTTTCACAGAGGTCTTTACCAGTAAAACATCTTTCCTCTCTCTGTTGATGATTTGTCATTGTAATAACACTGTCTTCGATCAACTCTCCATGAATGAGGCAATAACCATCCACCACAGACCTTCACCATGGCTCAGGACGGGGATCCAGTAGGTAGTGACGACAGGCTTCAGAAGAACAGAGGTCTGTGATTTCTCTCCGAGATCCTCATCAAACCAAAGCGGAGCTGTGCTACAGGGGTGGGTATACCGAATCCAAGTGCTAGGAGCCACAAAACCAGTTAGCCTGTTTCAGGTTTGATCCAAGTGACGTGCCTCTTCCCGCACGCTGCCGCGCTTCCATCTCAGTGTAAGACTGTCGCCTGGAACAGATGCTCAGTCTTCCTGAACAACGCTCGCGAACAGCTGAAGGGAAGGGCACAGGGGAACCACAAAAGCCGAGAGACCGTGCCATCGGCCCCGCGTGCCCGGCGGTGGCTGGTGTAGTAAGGTGAGAAAACACAAGCAAGATGCAAAAGTCTGTTTGGGGCGGACTTGCCCAGCGAGCAGAGACCGTGCTGTGAAGGTCTCCCAGGGCAGGAGGCAGAGGTGGGCCTGGAAAGATGGAAACAGAGGGTTTCTTCTTGGGTAGAGGATTTACGTGCAGTTTCGAATCAAGGGAATGCCTTTTTCCCACAGAGTGATGTCGGTATGAAGCGAGATTTGGGGGGTGGCAGGTATATGCTAACAAAAGCCTAGGTCTTGATGGAGTCACAAAAATTTTATGCCCCCGCCCCACAGAGGTTTGCTGGAGTGGCTCTGCTGTGAACCTGTCACCAGGCTGGGCTGTGCTAGCCAGGAGGGGCATGGGATGGGTATTGTACAGAAATTATGGGAACATTAAAGCCTTCTTTTATGCATATTGAAAACCTTTATTTATTTGTGCAAATAGTATTCATGTAAATTATGCAGCTACACTAAAGAGAGGCCCTTTAAGAATGTGTCTCTGAAAACACAGGCTCCTTTGCCAAGAAATAATAGGACTTCCTTAATTATCAGCTGTTATCTTCTGTTTTTGGCAAACTTCTGTTGCTTTATGTGTTGCTTTTTCTTTTATGCTTTGACATTAATGAATTGGAATTGAAATTATGTGCTGAGGAAAACAAAGTGATCTGTATAAATAATAAAATGGCATTCTTGTGTGTGTCAAAAAGGGGGGGGCATCAAGCATTGTGCAGAAGGAGTTGGGAAACTGTGCTTTCACAGAAACATCTTAATGGAAACTAATAGCTGGCTCCAAATCACAGAGGTGGTTGAAGTGTTGGTGTTTCGAGAAATCTGCCTGAGCAGAGCTCAGAAACTCTGGCTGGTGTTGGAGGCTCTCTGTGTTAGGTGGGAAGCTGTGTTTTAACAGAGGAACCCATCTGCTTCTTCCCTTGTCCTGCTTCCAGCCGTGGCTGAAATTCCAGTGGTGGTGGTACAAACCTAACAATAGTTTCTAATCTTTATGATCTTTTATTCATGCTGAAGCCCTCTTGGACAAACAGTTACCCTGACAAACAGAGGAAAGCAAATTTTAACAGTGAATCTTGTGGGGGACGAGGAGAGGAAAGAGTGGTTAGGCAACAGGGCAGTCGGATGGGTACATGGGTCACCAGGGGATCGGCGGTCAAGAGAGACTGGATGTTGTACAAGAGGTTCCCTCACCATTTCAGAGAAAGAGCAGAAGGAAAGTAGCTGGAGAGGAGAAAGTAAGAGAGAGAAATGCTGCTGGCTTAAAAGAAGGAGCTAAATCCAGGATTCCTGGACTTCTTAGAAAACTCTCTCTGAGCCCAAACAATATTCTGGAGAGACTAGGCAGAAAAATAGGAGCCTGGGTCCCAAAGAAACCCGTGAGTCATCAAGGCTGACAGCAGCTGTAGAGACAAATATGCCCTGAATTCCCTCCGTTACACTGTGAGGCTTTAATATGCTGTGGTTTTATTAATTTGGCCAGATACATCTATTCTTGTGATAGCCAAAGGGAAGAGTGATTTGGGGTTGGAGCCTCTGCAAAGTCTGCTGGGCTGTTTGCTGTTTGCACCTCTCCCAGGGGAGCCAGAGCTGGTCCTGGGGCAGCTGGGCCAGAAAGTCTCATTTCCAGGAAGGGTCTGCAGATAGAAAAAAATCCCCACCCCCTGCCCGTGCTCTGAAAATCTTCCAGAGGCGGTATCTGCATTTCGTGTTTGACTTGAACCTGAGCCCAGGGCCCACACCTCAGCTGGGAGGCAGCGATCGCTGCCCTGCATCCGGGACCAGCGACTTCTGCCTCTCCGCTAAACTGGTGGTCCTTTCGTGAGGGCCTCTCCAGGGCTAGGGAGCGGCGAGGGTCTGCTGTAAAGTCAAACGTATGTGTACAACCTTCCCCATGGAGCAGGGTGGAGGAGAAGCTTTCGTGCAGCCAGTTTCTGGGCAGCTGCCAGAACCTCAGAGCGTCTCATTGCCTGCCTGAAACGGGGAGGAGTCCAAGCTTGTGTAGGTGGGCAAGCTTTTCTCAGACCCCACAGACCCCATAGGCTTAGCCTACCTGAGAGAGGAAGGGCTACAGGGACCAGGAATTAACCGCGGGGATGGTCAGTGAATTGGGACCAGATGCCCACGGCAGGCAGCACAAAAGACTGCAGCGTGCTCAGGGCGAAAGTAACTCAAAATCCCGTGGTTCCACACACATCATCTGATAGAAATCCAGGAGAGAGAGCATGGGTATAGCTGTTTACGCCGGTGTTATGCCAGCTGTTCCCAAATTACCAGTGCCCTGACTTTCACACTTCTTGGGGCAGTGCCCAGCTGTATGGGCTGGGTGCAGTGTGTCACCACAGAAATGCCTTTCTTCAAAATGCTTTAAGAGATCAGTAAGTTGGAGTTTTGGCCAGCAAAGTTTCCACTGCATTGTGTGAACGGCAACAGTGCTCGCGGAGACCAGCTCTACCTGGTTCATTTCTAGCCAGGAGGCTACGGCTGTGCTGGTGTTCCCTTGTCACAAGTGCTTTCTGTAACGCGTTAAGTTGTCATTTAGTTTGGCGTTTCTGCCTTCATTTTGCCGAGTACTCTGTTAGGTCGCTTATACAACTGTCACTTTTTTTTCCAGAGTGCACAGAGGATGGGAGCTGGCTTCTCTTTGCCCAGCGGGTGTTTCTGAGGAGGCAGATGATGTGCCCTGGGCTTTCCCGCTTGGGCACCAACGCCTGGAGAGCCACAACGAGCAATTTCAGTGCTGCTGATGGGGCACTGACAATTCCTGATGCTCCTTGCATGCCCCAGGTGGCCTGGCCTCACTGCCCCACTGCTCCGTTTGCGTCCTTTTCTGTTCTTTACGGTCGTTTATAGCAGCTACTGTTGCTTTCTACGCTTGGCATGGGTGGCCTCAGCAGCGTGGCATGGTCTTAGAGGCATTTACCTCCCTTTGGTGCCTTTCTTCTCCAGAGCAGCGTCTTCTCTGTGGCAATTTACACCACGGGTAATGGGAAGGGCCAAGTAGGTAAGCGGAACATGGTCTTGTAATAGGACCTGGAGATGATCAGCAGAGGATCCACTCACTCTTCTGCCTGGGAATGCGGTGACAACCGCACTTGCGAGGGTAGGTAGTGACCAGGCGAGTGAAGATCAGGCCCTGACCATATTGTTTACTGCAATGCAGGACAGAGATACTTAAGCTAGTTTGAGTAATAAAAACAATTGAAAAAGGACTGTTCCTCTGCCAAGAAACCTATTCTGGTGTCTGAGCCGGCTCGTTCCGCCTAGCACATGCAAACTGCGATAGTTTGGAGGATTAGGGTATGTTCAAGGGTTAGACTGTGGCCACATCTCACAAGCGTAGCAAAAGGTGTACCCCTAACAAAGACCATTTCTTTGCTCCAAAGCTCACTGTCATTTTTCCAGAAGCAACATGTTGGATTTTTTTTAAATAAGGGAAAAGGAACCTATTTTTTTCCCAAGCACCATTCTTGGAAATGACCTTCTTGGCTGAAATTTTCTTGAAAAATATCAGCTTGGTGCAGATATTTCCTGCTTCCAGGAAAGCTTTTCTAGAGATCTACCTCCTGTAAATGTTTATACAAACAGTGAAAGGCTGCCAAAGTTATAAGCCGCTAAGAAAGAGTTATACGCCGCTTAGAATGGAAAAGAGTGAAACCTTAATAATAGCATTGCCAACTTCACTTAATAAACAGATGCATTTAATACAGATTTTATATAATAAACGCTAGCTTAGATATGAAACTATTGTACCATTTTTTTGCTACACAATAAACAAAGCTTTAGCATATCTGTGCACAATGTTGAGTATTTTCTGGCAAATGCTGTATTTCTAAAATTATCCTTAAGATTGTCTGATCATTTGTAGGTTGCAATGGACTGATATTGGTGCTCCTTTCATATGACGCTTCACATAAGGCAAGTGACTACTTGTTTTGACAGATTGTAAAAGATAACGTAATTAGAAGGGGAAAAGGGCTAGTTCATACCTGTGACACTTTATGGATTTACATGCTTCTGTGCATTGGACATAAAACACTTCAGTTCATCTGTGGTTTTGTGGGTTCTTCCTTTAAATGCTCAAGAAGAAGCTCTTATTTTTTATCTCTGGGAAAGGAGATCTAGGGGATTAAATGATACAATTAAAGATTTTTTTAACAACAGACATCAAATCCACAGCGAAACAGTCTTGTTGAATTCGCAGCACTATCACGTTGAGACCCCAAGAATTTTAATGGAGGTATGACTTTACATTAAGTAGTTGATAATTCACGATAGAGTCAGGTAGATGGCAATTCCCGTGCCCCTCTGACCTGGGCTGTCCGAGGTCGCAGCGGGGGGTGACGGTACTTCTGTCCCAGCACTGGGACACCAGCTCCTGCCGGCAAAGCCCGGCAGACACTTCAGCCATCCGGAAGGTGAGAGTGGCTGGAAACCTGACTGCCATGAGACTTGGTCACAATTTAATAATTAGCTGAATTTAGGTCTGTGGAGGGACTGTCCCACAAGCCATGTTGACAATGACCTTTATAATGCAGCTCCACTTTTTGTGGTGTTTGGGGAGCACCACTTACCAGACTTAAGAACCTGTATTTTGTCGGGTATATTTGAGGTTACGTATAACTGATCTCCGTTCCTCTAATACGCTATTCATATAATAGGTTTTCTTTATGGGTCCATTGCTTGCAGTGCTAAATTTGGCAGAATTTCAGGGCCTTTATTCTGAAAAGAAAAAGTTCATTTGCATGAAATTGGATTTTTTTTTTTTCCCCTGAGTAGTCAACATCAGTAAATTAAATATAGATGGAAAATACTTCAGACCAGTGTTTCTGATGCTGAGCAAATGTATGAGTATATAACAGCTTATACAAATGAAAAATACAACCTTTTTGATCTTGCCAAGTTGACTCCGGCCTCAGATAATGGGCTAAAAGGTGCAAGCTAAGCACATTGATCGGAGCTGTAATGTCTTTAGCAAATGAGGGAAACTGAATACCCTTTGCCTGCATAACCTTTGCCTTCACCGGTTTTGCTTTATTCATATTTGGAAGTACACATCATCTCCAAGTGTATTTAAATAGCAGCAGGATGGAAGTAATGACTGCGCTTTGAAGGGCAGAATGCCCCTGAGTTCCACGGGAACTGGACGCTAAATTATACTAGAAAGTCATAGACCAGACATGACTCGGCTCCGAGTTGTACATCTGAAATGTTGTTGTAATGAAAAGCATTGCTTAATTATGTTTTCTTTTATTTGTAGCAAAGGCAAATCCATTCTATATAATTTTAAAATATGGTTTACTTTCCGTATTTTCTCTGGTGTAAAACTCATATGTACGTGTGTGTATATATATGCATGTGATACCACAGAACCGTGCAGACAATGCCATGCATATTAATGCATATTTATTGCTACACTTTATGTGTATATATGCTCTATATTATTTACTAACAACCATTTTATTTCAGACATCAGAAAAATGTGGGATTCCGCTGTGTCTGAGAGCACTGATTACATTCACAATGGTGGGCAGATTAACCATTTAGTTGCAGGTATCAAGGTTGTCACTCAAACTGGCAGCACCTCAGAATAGCTAAAGCTTATCAAAAATTGTCTGGATTGGAAATGACAGCCATACATGCATGAATGCGTCTGTATGGCTGGAAGATTGTTGAAGTGTGAAGTGAAGAAGTTCACTTCAGTTTATTTTTTATCACAATTACTGTATTTCATGAGGGAACATTGACTTGCCACATGATAAATACAAGGGGAAACAGAAAGAAACTTCATTCTCTTATCATCTTTGTCTCCCAAAGGTCACCACATTTGAACAAAGCGTATTTATTTCATTCCTTATGCATTAATGTAGCCATTTACTGTACTCTGTATAAGTGAAGCAGAATAATTTTTTGCGAGACTAATTAAAAGTTGCATGGTAGAAAATGTTTTTGTGATCACACCACCGTAACGAAATTGAGCTGTCTTTACTGACGTGTGCTCCATTTACTGGGTTTTTTAAAACATATTTCCCACACTTCCAGCAGATCATTATTTTTTTAAGAGCAAAAACATAGCAAAGGTTTTCATCCTAAGCGAAGTAATATCTTTAATGAACATATTTAGAAAAAAAAAAATGTGGGAACTTATCTCATCTTTGTTCTGTTTGTTGTGCAGCTTTATACTGCTTCCGAGCTCTAGAGCATCTTAGAAAACTTCCATGCCAAATCAAGAACAACTAAATTGCCTCTGAGTCAATAGGATTGATGCATAAAGTTCATCTGTCTCCGTCCAAGTGGCACTGCAGTCTCCTTCAGTCCCAGCATAAAGTGCCAACCAGGCCATTTTACCATGTTCTACATTTCAGATCCCATGTGGAATAAATATTTAGTGAATGGAAAAAGCCATTAATTTAGTTATATGATTTCACCATAGACTGTTAATGGAGCTGAGGGTTGCACTGAGAAAGACCGGAGGTTTTAGCCTGTCAGATGGACAAAACAAAGCTTTTATTGAAAAAGAAAAATAATTAAATTCCCCCAAGTTAGCTCAAACCACAGTTAATTCTTCCCAAAGACTGCTGTAACTGAGGACAGGACTTAGTTCTGTGGCTGATGTTTTTGAGGACAAAATGGTCTACTGAAGAAAGGGGAAGGTCCAGTTTTAACTGGCACAGCACTCCAAAGTTCCCGTTTGGTTTCCACAGAGAATCTGGGAAGTTTTCTTTTTCCGGTATTATGTGCCTAATTAAAATGGAAGAATTAATACTGTCTGGGTATATACTCAAAGGCAACTGCTTTATCTGAACTGGCCAGTGGATAAAGTGTAGCAGAAGGTCATGCTATGCCCCAAAAGACGAAGACAGGTGGCAGCTTTAGATGCACTCTGTCATGATAGGCGCGGGGTCAGGAACCGGTCTTACCCCTACTACTGGTCCAGCAAGTGGCCTTCAGCGAGTTCTGAAACTCCCGTTTGCAAAGCAGGGACATTTTTTATTATTCTGACCATCACCGCATTACTTTTTTTATGTTTCGATGGCACCTAGAAGACCTACGCAAGACTGAGGCTCTGCGCTGCGGGGCACCCGACAAACGTCGAGGAGGGTGCCCTGCAGGGATATCAAACCATGGGTGGGGAAAAGGAAGGAAGCATCGTTTAAAAGGCGGAGAACGGAGGTGAGAAAGATAACCCTTAGTGCTCTACCTGCCATTCAGGAAGTGAAAAAGGCATTGCCAGGATATATTAGCTTCTGTTGCAAAGCTGTGACTGTCTAAAGCACAGACCCATACGTGTATTTTTCCCTTGTCGGTGGCTGACCACATGAGGGAAGATGAAATGCCTCCCTTTCCAAATGTGTGCAAATGGCTCTGAGATATGGATAGATATGGGATTGTCAACTCCAATTAGTTGGTGAAATGACCTACTGTACTTCTCTTCTATAGGTATTACAAAAGCCGTTCCGCCCATGAATTAGGCGTCGGTGAGAAGCTGAATTTAAGCCCACTATTGTATGGGAATGTCCACTCCGCTTTGCCACACTAAAGACATTCAGGCAGGCAGAACACCCTCCGCCGACTCATTAGGGCATACATCAGAGGCAAACTCGCTGCGCTCGCCACGAACCCACAGCGCTCTCTTGAATGGTCGCCCTTGGTGGACGCTTGCAGGGCTGGCCGGTTCCCACAGCACCCCGCTGATCCCCTGTGAACAGATTCGCAGCTCCCCGCTGGCTGCAGAAATGGCTTGCTTGCCCCATCCTCACCCGCCACTGACAGCCCTCATAATAATAACCCGCCCGGGAGGCGAGGGACGGGGACGGGTTTCTGACAACTCATTAGCCTGAGATACGGTCGGTTCCTGCCAGGGATCATCGCCGCCGCCGCCGCCGCCGCAGAGGGCGCGGGATGATGCCGGGCAACACCGGTTGGAGCCTTACGGTGCCATCCTTTCCCAAAAAAGTTACTTTCGTCCTCAGAGAGGAGCGCCTGGGGAGGGTGGCTCCGTGAAGAATCCCGAGGGGGGGAAAAACAGAAAAACTGGCAGTGCAAGAAGCGCTGAGGAGAAAAATGAGGCCAGCAGGGGATCGTATGGTACCGCAATGAAACCACAGCTGCTCAGAGGGGTGGGAGGCTGCCCTCGGCTCCGGCACGCACGTCCGCCGCCCTCGAGGAAGCAGTTCAGTCCTGAGGTCCTGGGTCTGATTTCTGTAGTGCTGTCTCTCTTCCCCCTCTGGCTTCCCCAGGACATCGTGATCAAGGTATCACTCTGGGAAAAGAAATCAAGAAGAGAACTGCTTTTCACTGCTCTCTGCAGTTTGTCTTTTAAAATCCAGGTGCACTGAACTGCTCTGTGATTTTTTGGCCCGGTCAAGAACGACCCGTGTCGCTGGCGTGGTAGACGGGGCACTTCTGAGACCGGCAGAAACGCTCTTGGGGTGTAACCGGTCTATGAAAACCACCAGCTAGAAGTTCCTCAGGCTGGTTCAGCAGGAGGGGATGTGGAGGGCTGTCCACGAAGAGCCATTTTTTCCTGGCTTTCATGGAAAGTTGTTACCTTACCTCCAGCTTGGAGGGTGATGCTTGCAAAGGAGAGAGCTCGTCACTCAAAGAACCCAACAAGAGCAACGCGGAGTAGATTGGTCACTACAGGCAAGAGATGCCCTTGCTTCTAAAGGGATGGGAGCAAGACATGGGGAATTTTAAAGGAGGTCACGTATTTGACCTTTGCTACGTGTATCTTGTGTGATATCAGAGGCAATTTTCTATGCAAACTGCAAACCCTGGACTGCATGTCCTCTAACTGATGTTTTCAAGTTTAATCATTAGGTTCAGAAAGAGCAACACAGACGATTTATAAGGTCTTTGTCTGGCTGCATACTGGTAGGCAATGAAAAATTAATACTCATTAAATTCTACAAATTTTGGTGCAGAAACAAGAAAGGGCTTCACTAAGAAAAGTGATTTTCAGCACTACTGAGGAGAAATGCCATCTACCAGGAATGGAGACAGTCACTCTAAAGCAAATGCCAGCAAGATGACAGCAAAGAAAGTAAAAAACAATTCCGGCCATAAATAAGTAAATAAATAAAAAGAATCACCGCAGTGTGCTGTTCCCATAGCTCAGCTGCTTTGGAAATAAGAATGAAGACTTTCTGAGCCACAGCTCTCAAAGTACTTGAGCGTTGTGGTCAGGGAAGGCTCATGGCTATTGCTCAAGTCGGGGGGGGGGGGTGTAAAATCACAAAGAAACAACTTCTGTTTCAGAAGGGAGGGAAATAGGAAGGGATGGATGAATCCACATGCAGCGGTCTAAAACTGTGTTATTTTATTGTTCCTGTCTTCTAAGCCGCCTGTCTTGTAGGCAGCACTTGAACTATGGAGATACAGAGATATTCCAGGCACCCTGGAGATGTTCCAGACCCGCTAATAATCCCCCTTAGTCATGGAAGCAACAACACGTAGTAAATCAAATTGAAGGCCAACAAAAGGTTTTTAACAACTTTATTAATGAACTGGAAAGGGAGGGGCATGTCAATGACATTAGTAGAAAATGTTAAATTTGGATGTGTTGCAGGCAGAAAAATTGCTCAAAGACAAATGTGGAGATTAAAATAATCTGGCAGAATTGATGCAAAATCATTCAGTTTCAGGAACTGTAACTGTTGAGAAGGAAGCCAAATATATTGATCCAGGTTTTACATTGCTCCTCACAACATATGCGGTCTGTCCAGAAAACTGGAGGAACTGACCTCTTATAGAACAGAGTCCCAGCAGACGTACGTCAAGGCTGGAGCTGATGTTCCGTCTCCTAGAGTATGAACAGCTCCACTTTCTGGGTGTGTGTTCGTATGCAAGTATAAAAGACAAGGAAAAAATGGTTTCAGGAGATGAGTCTTCCCACTTTATGATGTGGAGGCTATATATAAAATGTATTTTAATAATGTTTGGAAAGCCTTCACAGAGAGCCTTTTCAATGTGTTCCACTGAAACTACTTTTCAATGGGAAAACATGTAAAGGAAAAAAAGAGGATGTTTTCCAAACTCTCCAGGAGATGTCTTTCGCTTTTGTACACTTCCTTCCAAGCCCGTTAAAACACTCTTTCCGAAAGTCAAAGCACTTCTTTCACTGCAGCAGGCTGAATGAGTCCAGAAAAGCGGCCAGCCCTAAGTTCTCGGTGCCATTTCTGACCTCTCTTACAATATTTTAGATACCTCAGATATTTCTCCGTCAAGCTCTCTGAAAGCAAGAACTGCTAAATCACATCTGTAAACCGAAGCATGGAGAATTCTTCACATGTGTAAAATTCCTTCTCATTATATAGAGAGAAACGGTTTACAGACTGCTCTAAGTACAAGGCAGCAGTCACCAGAACAATAGGGATAGCATATACAGGCCTCTTAGCCTTGATGATTTTGTTTGGCAACAAATGTCTGAATGGCTTGACTGGATTACTTGAAAGTAACTAAATTAAATGCTGTCTTTTGTTCATCAGCTGGGAGGTTTTTTCCTAAGCACTCCAGTCTTAAAACATCTGCAGATAAATGAGAAAAAGAAAAGAAGGCAAAATAGTACATAAAGGGGATTTAACTCTCTCTCAAACAGAAATGCAAACGAAGGGATTCTGGCTAGCTTGGGAGATCCCTGCTCAGGGAGATCGATGCTGGAGATTGGACAGGAACGATATGAACATACATTTCTAAGAGCATCCATGTCACCCAGAGCTGCAAACCTGGGGGGCACCCACGGTCATACTCATTTATCATTGAGTACTTAAATAGGGAAATGTCAGGAGATCAGAGTCTGGATTCGCATGTGCTAGGCTGAATTTACACCTGTGAAGACACTCTCCTGGAAAGCTACTGCCCTCTCAGAAGCTTGAATTTCTCTCGTGAAACTTTACTTCAGATATGTGAAACATACTAAGCTGCGTGGGTTTGAATGCCGTCTGACATATTTTCAGACGTATCAAGCTCCATGTATTCTTTGTGCACTCCTGCTGAGACAGCAAATCCCTGGATAAATGCCTGCACCCCACCACTGAGTGGAAAGCTCCCGTATTTTATTTCCTCCAGTGCTCCCTGCATCGTGTCTGTACCCTGGTCGGAGGCAGCGGCTGCCTGGTCCGTGATCCCTGAAGTCCGGCAGCAGACGATCTGGATCCAGGGAACAGCCAGAGCGCTGTGTCGCAGCCATGGGGTAAACCTCACAAGGTTGGTTTTTTCCTGGACGCTTCCTTTGTTTTCCACCTGGAAGTTTTGCTCCCTATTAAGGGCCCAAGATTTCCAGACCTCCCTCTCAGCACGGAGGCTGGACCATGCCGCACCTTCCCAGGCTGCTCCATAGCACGGGCCGCTGCAGGCACTGCAAACGCGCAACGCCGTCCCGTGGGCACGTGTTTCTGAAGGGGACGGCCAGGACGGTGCTCAGCGGGGGCCGTAGGCAGGCTCCCCTCCCCGCAGCTGCGGGGTGCCGCTGCCCTCCCAGGCACGTCATCCCACCTGCAAGAGCTGCCGCCCGTCGCGGGACCCCAGGCATACTGTGTTCTTACATGCTCAGACGTTGAAAGGTGTTGTGTCAGAGTTACTAGCCATTTTTGTCTGAAGCATCTGCTCCACCGTGTGCTCTCTTGCTATCTCTTATTCCCTCAGACAAGGAAGAAGCCAAGGGTTTGCGAGCCAAGTCTAATCCTGTTTACATGATGCTTTTGACTCCTGTATTACTAGTTCAAAGCATGTGTCCAAATTTAGAAGCAAGACTAATACAACCTCAGGCTTAGCGCTCATCAGATCTCGCTAATTAAGCATGTTCAGGCCTGGTCAGTACTGGGTGGAAAGTTGTCAAAAAATTGTCTGCCTTAGCTAGGAGCGGTCTCAGAGACTGCGGGAGATGCACTTCTCTCAGTAATCAACTACTGTCCCAGCCACGTTTAGCTTGGCAGTTTTGAATGTCTGGAGCAGAGTTTGGTTTAATGACATGCATAGCACTTCACACTCATTTTTCCATGCGGAGAGGGAAAGCCAGCCTGATTTTGACGACCGGCACAGGGCTACTTGGCATTTAAATCCCAAAATTCCTAACCAGAGGACAGAGGAGGACTTTGATGCCGCAGAACATGTCTGCACAGCCTCATCACCTAGTGCCATCCCCTGAATACATAATGAAAATGCTGAAGATTCAGGCTGGGTTGCTGCAGATGCTCACTTATCATCAGTAAAATACTGAAATATTTTTTGCTAGAGAAAGGATGTCGATTGAGGTATCAAGCTCCAAAGAGGAGAACGGTTCTCTTTCCTGTATTCTTTGTCCTGCTTATCCATCCGATCCCTACACTCATCTGGCCAAGCTGCTGTTACACACTTCTCAAACTCTGTTTAAATGGCTAGCATGAGACCCATGAATGACCTGTATAAGACTTCAGTATGCACCAGATTTATGACTGTATAGCTGATAGCTGAGTTTAGCCCTAAAGAAGGTTTTGCAAACAGGTTAGGCATGGTCACTACAGCACAAGTGGTTGTAATAAATCGCTTTACGTAGAAGACACTATTTTACCAATGACAAATAGTCTACAGTTGGAGAAGGGTTAGTACATATACATGCAAAAATTGCAGCAGACTTTCTACTACAAAGTTTTAACAACTCCGTACCTCCCTAGCTATGTTGCAAACACAAAGCTCAGCCCATCAGGTGACCGAAATGCCCACAAGGCTCGTCATCTTTGCCACAGAATCCGTGTCTGGTTCAAAGCAAGCCAGGATCAACGTCTTGAAGCCATGACGTGCTTCTGATTTCACCTGAATTGTCAAAAAGAGACAGAAGGTAAGGGGGCAGTTTACAGATCTAAACCAAAGGCAGATTCCTGCCTACAACGTGATACTATCTTTTAACTCTTTGTTAAGAAACATTGTCATATTCATCACACCTTTTGAGAGCGTCAGCCAGTTTGGCTTTTCAATAGCCAGTTAACAGCAAAAAATACAAAGTGAAAATCAAAGTTTTTTCCAAACAGTGTCTAATTCTCTTTATATAATGCTGTTAGATGTAGAAATATCAGTGTTCCCCTTGCAGCTAATTGCTAATTCTAAGTAGGTAGAAACTATCAATATGTTTCGATTTGAACATAAAAAAGCGCTCTCTTCTTTATTAGTAATGTACATAACCAGCACAGCTTTACTCCTGTTTTCCGTTGTTTACTGTGACTTTTAGGACATCTGATCGAACAAGACGGTGTGCCGGCGGTGGAGTGTGATGACAGAGAGCCACCTGCTATGTGGTCGTCTCATATTTATCTGTTATTTCCATTTCTGCTTCTCCCCAGTAAGAAAGTGCTCATCCAAAACCTGAGTGCCTTTGCAATTGTCAGTGATCAGTTAACAGTTAACTCTTTAAATGCCCAACCTTTCTCTGGGATCATAGCTCTGAGAGCAAAGGGCCATTTCAGTGTCTAGGGTGAGTATTTCTACAGCCCTGTCGGGGAAGCAAGGAAAGGAAGAAGGTCTTCGTGATACTGGGAGTTTGTCACTGCCGTTATAAAGTACCTTTGCTATTTCCCTGGCATACCAGCGTTTCAGCAATAGCCCCATGCGAAGCATGTGTAGAAACATCTTGGCTGCTGCAGGGGAAAACCAATCTTGTCTGGAGCAGGTACCCTGCGCCTTCAGTCTTTCCAAACAGGGATGTCATCATGTTTCTGATAAGGTATCAACCTATCACCCTTAAAGAAGACTGGGCTTGGGGGCAACTTCTCCAGCGTGGATTCCTTCTCCTCCTCCTTCTCTGCTCTGGCCATGCGCCCTGCGGTAGAAACCGCGTAATCCGATGACCCTTGCTGTGAATCCTTGCTGCGCTGGGGAAGCGGGAGCCCGGCACCGTGGGATGCCCCCGGCACCGTGGGATGCCCCCGGCACCCTTTCGACCCACAGGAGGGAGGTGCACGCACGGGAAGGTCCTTGTGCCCCGATCCCTGCGCCGTCCCCTCGCCCCTCAGGTGGACTCCCCCGGCCTCTCAGCCCGCCACTCATGCCGTCTCCTTTTGTAGACCTGTCAGTCAGGATAATGTCCTTGACCGGGCAAATCGCAGCCACTTTTCAGCTGGAAACAATACTCGAGCCACAACGCGGCATTGTGCTCAAAGCGGATTACACAAGCAGGGCTGTCTGCCTGGCATGATATTATTATATCAATAAGACTTTTCTTTCTCCTGGAAAACGTAAGCTCTGTCATCTTTTAACAAAGAAATCCAATGCCAACCTGCTGCCAGCCGGCACTTTTAGCAAAACACTGCTGCTTTTCTTGGAAAGTGCTAACAACTATGGCTTGTTCGTGACAAAAGCGTCAGGGGCTCCAGTGGGGAGACAGGGGAGAACTTCGTCAGCCCTCCGGATTCCTCTTTCCAAATCTGGTGGTGAGCAAACCAAAAAAAAAGGGGTTCACGTGAGCAAAACCCCGCCCCGATGCAAAGCCCCTGCGTGTCGGCAGAAAGCCCCCAGCCTGCAGCGGAGGTGGCCCGTGGGTGGTGGGGTTCACGTCCCCGTGGCATCAGTGGGGTCCGCGTCTGGCGCTGACGGCGAGGCAGGAGGAAGAGGAGGAGGAAGCCAGCAGTTGTAGCAGCAGAAAAATGGCACTTGCCAAGAATTATCTTTCGCTATTTCAGGGCTGTGTTTCCCGCCACTCCTGAATGCTGTGGAAACCTTCGCTGCTGGCTGATGGGGGGGTCAGCGACAGCCAAAACATCCCCCCAGGTCAGCTTATTCCTCTCAGTCCTCAGGTTTGTTACATTCAACAACTTCTAGACGCGTTTTTCCCCCTGAAGCAACGTTGCACCGCCATTGCCTTGCACCCTCTGTTATCTCTGGCTCGATCTGGGCTATTTGTTTCTCATGACATAATTCCAATCAAGTTTCAGAACGCTTGATTCCTGTAAAGCGGCGTGAAAAGGCTGGCGCTGCTGTGCCTACTGACTGTGGATTAAAACAAACATGATTCCATCTGGCTACATCAATCTGTCATGTTTGCCCATCTGTGGTTTTGCCTGCCAGTTAAATTCATTATCATTAGAATAAATCCCTTTCAAAAAAAAGGGAAAGGGGAAGTGTGAGACCATTTGTTGGGTTGAGCTTAGGTTAATTTGAGATGCCTGCCTGAGTCTACCCAAGGGAATCCGTGAGCAGCGTTCCCGGCCCGTGCTGGGAAATATGCCTGTCTTCACAGGTATTGAATGTATCTGCTGGCACAGGAGGGCTGGAAGACAAGCCAGGTACGTACTCAGCTACTGCAGGAAGATTGTCCTATATGGTCATATTCGTCTTTGTGCATGTCAAGAGAAACCTTACTGAAATCAGTGGAGGGCATTGGTATAAATCTAGCATATGCTTCATCAGGAGGCAGTGTGTTCAAAAATGCTAAGTCACCCTAGTGACTTTTTCCCCCAAAAACTAGTGACTAAGTCCCATTTTCAAACGTGACTCAGTAGAAGCGGCCAAGATTTACTGGTGCCTATCAGCATCTGTAAATGCATACGTTCACAGTCTAGAATCTGCGCTCTTTAGTGTAGATTTTTCCCACCCTTTTCTGTTCATCTGTGGGTTGTATTTCCAGAGAATAATCCTCTTCCCAGTTTGAAATGACCTAATCCTAAATCTTTCAGTCCCTGCTGGCCTGGCAATCACTCCATCTCCTTCGTCAACTTTGCTCTTCTCTGCGCTGCTCCTTGTACAAGGTGAGGCCACTGCCATTTCCTAATTTGATGCTCAGTTTCCTCCCGCCCTGTGGTACCTACTCTCCCCAGGCCTGTGTTTGTAGAGCTGCTTGTGCACGTTGCCTTGCAGATAGGAAAGGGCTTGGAGCCCTCCCACAAGCCAGAAGTCCTGGTTGCCTTGAGATGGAGCATGTGTGCAATGCCGCCGAGCACGGGTACTCCCGTGGGCCCCCGTCCCGCAGTGGTGCTTGTGGCATTCCCAGGAGCCCACCACCTTCCAGACCTGAAGAGGTGACCCAAAACTGGGCCAGAGATGCTGTTTGTACGCTGGAATAAACCGGTGAGCCTCTGAACATGGATAAGGCAGTCAGCTGTAGTTCATTACCATCTTAGTCATTACTTTGCAAATATTTGGACTTCTGCCAGAATTCATCAACATATTTCTGGATTCCAGGAGTGTCAAGAATTCATACCAGCTGTTCATTAGTCACTGCTCACCACTCAACTTGCTCACGCTAGGGAACGTCGGTGTTTGCTCCGGGAATCAGAAACCACACTGGCTCGCCCGCAAGGCGCCCCGGTCACAAAGGTTCATCAGTGGAACGTGGCAGCCAGCATTTTGTAGGACGCCCATAGCTGGAAAATTATTTGCCCAGATAGTTAGCTAATCTTTAAAAAGAAACCCAAATGCTTCAGACTCGTTTCCCAAAACTACGCACTCTCTGCCGCGTGACTGCCCTGAGTGGCTCTGCCCAGGGCACCTGCAGAGGGCTGGTCCTAGGCTCCTGCCCGTCACTTAATCGCCTCTCAAAGCCTTTTTGAGTGGCTACGTGGCACTTCAGGGGTATTTCAGGGCCTGAAGTCCACACTGAACAAGGCTCTGGAGCAGAGCCCCAGAATCAGCTCCTGCTTCATTGCATTGCTTCATCTGGCTCTGCCTCGTGAGGTGACCTGGCGGCCTCACCCAGGTTCCCGTGTCCCTCCTGGAAGAGGAGGCTCATACGCTGAGGTGGCTCTGGGCAGGAGCCAGCTGCTTCTCAGCGAGGGCTCCCATTTGATCAGACCAGCCTCAACGCTTACCATCACCCCGTGATGGGGCCAGTGCTCTTTGAAGGGAGATGGGAGAAGAGGTGAAGCAACATGATCAAAGCAGCATTCTCAGTCTGCCACAGAAATACATCAAAGTCCCCATGGCCTCGTTTCGGCTGGGCAGAGTTAATTGTCTTTCTGGTAGCTGGTACAGCGCTCTGTTTTGGGTTTAGCAGGAGAAGAACGCTGATAACACCCAGATGGTTTCAGTTGTTGCTCAGTCGTGTTTAGACTCAGTCCAGGACTTTTCAGCTTCTCAGGCCCAGCCAGCCAGAAGGCTGGATGGGGCACAGGGAAGGTGGGAGGAGGGGACACAGCCAGGACAGCTGCCCCAAACTGGCCACAGGGGTATTCCATACCATGGGACGTCATGCCCAGTATAGAAACTGGGGGAGCTGGCCGGGGGAGGAGCGCTGCTCAGGCATCGGTAGGCGAGTGGTGAGCAACTGCATTGTGCATCTCTTGTCTTGCGTTTTCCAGTCCTTTTGTTATTATTGTCACTTTATTGTTGTTATTAGTGTCATTGTTAGTCTCTTCCTTTCTGTTCTATTAAACTGTTCTTATCTCAACCCATGAGCTTTACCTTTTTTCCCAATTCTCTCCCCCATCCCACTGGCTGGTGAGGGAAGTGAGGGAGCGGCCGCGTTGCTGGCTGGGGTTAAACCACGACGCCCCAGTATGGGACTCGATGTGCAAGCCCCAAAGACTTGCACACTCCAGTGAGGCTTTTCTTGAAACTGAAGAGGCTGCAGCAGCTGCTTCTTTCATGTTTTGATCCAAACCAAGCAAACGGCCGTCTCGCAGCAGCTCTGCTGTGTGCAGCCCAGCCAGAGCTGCTGCCTGCCTTGAGTCACCGCAGAGTGGTCACGTCAGCTGGGACACGGCCTCTCCTGTCAGCTGGTCCTGGGTGGGTTCCCTCCTCAAAGACAGCCCTTCGCTGGCTTTGTTTAGTGCCAGCATCTCCTTTCTCCTCTTTCACACGCTCCTTCAGTGTAACGGACCGAAGTGCACGGCCCTGGCTTACCGCTGAGCACTGCCCAGGGGAATAAAGCTTTGCTAGTCGGCACGTGGCCCAGCTCAGCTTCCTCACCTCTGCTCTGGGCACCTTCTGCCCTGGGCTTCCCGAAGATACAGAAGAAGGAGGGTGACATCCAGGAGATCTCTTTGTGTTAGGGGAATCTGCTCCAGCTGGCAGCATTACCTGGTTCTGGTATTCTGTTCATGGATGTTGGTCATTCACAAGAGGTGGGCTCGGCTCTCAACCGAACGTCCCCATCGCCTAGAATTCTCTTCCATGAGCTCCCTTGTGCCCATCTTTGCTAAAAGATCTCAAGTGGGAAATTGCTGAGGAGAAACTAAATGGTAAATGTGGAGTCCAGTGTACTAAATATTTCTGCAGATGAAAGGAAATTGCCTCTATTACAGGAAGATAAAGAAGATACAAACATAGAATTTAACTAAATGGTTGGTTTTTTTCTCCAGTCAGTCCAAAGGAAAGCTTTAATTTCCCTAGAAAGGACAAAAGAAAGAAAAAAGCACAGCCCAAGGGAAGGGAGGAAAGAAAGACATAAGACAATATTTCCCATTATGAAAAGGGCTTTTTGGAGACATAATGCTCAGAACTACATTGTTACAAGATTTCTTGTGATTTATGAAAAAATCTTATAGCTGACAGAAAATACTTGACATAAATCAGTTAATATTACAAAAGGTCTTTGGAACAAGCTAGCACAAGCTTCAAACTTCTAACTTAAGATAAATTAAAATTCTTACACCAAGAGCCTGTGAAGACAGCGCACGTCCCAGCAACGTCATGAATGTTACGGTCGTTACGCGGACATACACAAACCAGTTGCTGGGTTTTGGGGATTGTGCTTTAGTCTTCTTTTTTAGAATAATCTTGAAAATTAACGAGGGAAAAGAAACCCGAACTGTGTTTCATATCCATTCTTGCTTTCAAAAATACAAGCAATCATTGCTGCTCACTGAACACTAAAATCTGCTGTCAGATAGTTCAGTGTCAATCCCACCGGACATTGCTTTTCACAAAATACAGAGCTTCTGTGCGTAGGAGGCCACAGAAAAACCCATGTAATTACTCACTGAAAAAAAAACATTGTCCCAAGATAGAAAATATAAAAGACTGCACTGAAGATGAAGACTGGGGACTAACCCTTCGCAACCGCAATCTAATGAGTCACTGTTGACTTTTCTCCAGGCTCTGTTTTGACTCCGTGCTCTTGGTTCTGCCTCTGCCTTCCTTTGCAGGCTGGGATAATTCGATTACTTTCATTGTGTCTGTATTCCTGTTCATAAAACATATAAAAAATAGGGCATTCCACGCCTCCTTGCCTTTCTAAGCACAGTGAAGTTTGCTCAGATTTAGTGATGTATTGCTGCAGCAATGGGGACCATGCTGTATGTTAAACAAAGCAGCAGATCAAAATTAGTATTACTTTCTGTTGGAACACTTTAGAACAGAATTTTAGTGAAATGGCTTAAAAAACATGGTTTCAGACAAGTATACACCTTTTCTTTATTTAAGCCCTTATAAAAAATAACAAGTGACTTTCATTTTGCCTTTTTCCTTTTCTCTGGACTTTCTACACTAGAAAGGAGAAATAAAAGACTACAGAGTACGGGAGGTACTTCAGTTTAGATCAGCAAATGTGAAGGCAATATTGCTTTATGCATTGCAGGATGGGTGGAGAAAGAAAAATGACCCCTTTAATTCCCTTTAAACCATATCAAACCCCAAAACTTATTCTGCTTCCATCCAATCTGGAAAGGGGATTCGCGTCTTGAAATGTGTTTAGAAATTATTTTCTCCTTAAAATCAGAGACATTTCAAACACATTAACATGTCTTTATCAAACGAAAACCCGTTTTTCATCTGACCTCTTTAGGCACTAGCGCTGACATGGCAGTCCTCTGCTAGATACACGTATTGAGCTGGTGGCTTCATGCGTTTTTTCCATTCTCCCTTTCATCTCCTTCTTCTCCCCTTTGTTCTTTGGCCGATTTCTGAACGGCAGCTTGTTTTTCTTGGCTGCCTCTCAGGAACATCAGTTGACATAGGATCACTGGATCTCATCTTCTTTAATTTCAAACCTATTTTAAACCCATTAAAAATCTGAGCCGTTTATCCTGTGGTGTTCCCACTCCTGCCTGGTTTCCAGAAGCTCAGACATATTTAAGCAAGGGCGGTGAGATGCCAAAATACCTCCCCGTTGGTGGTCTGAGGTTTGTCCTGGCCGTCCCCTCCCTTGCAGGGTGCCGTGCTCCGAGTGCTGCAGTTACACAAGGCTGCTGGAGCCCCTCGCCGGACCCCGGCACGAAAAAGGGACCTGGGGGCAGCCCGTGTCCCTGCCAGGGCTGTCAGAAACCCCCTCCCCGAAGCAGCAGGTTTCCGGGGGACATCAGGCTCTGCAGTGGTCTGTGCGGAACACGGGGAGAATTTTGTTACCCCCTTACAGCCCCTTGCGCTTTGGGAAGTCCTCCCCGTGCCGCTGGCGAGGCAGAGCCCTGCTCTCCAGCCTGGCTGTCAGACTCTTTCCCTGCTGAACTTCCGACAGTTTACTTCCACGGCCCTGCCCACCTCTCACAGTCACTCCAGCTGCTAGAAATGTCTAAATTTATCCTTTAAGAAATGTGAATAAGTGGTTTCTTATCGGCTCATATCTCTCCAGATGTTTGGGGATCTCATCTGTCAGGAATGTATTTAGAATTTTGTCCAATGCCAAAATCTCAAAGCTATAAAAAATGTTCCCAGCCTTACTAACTCCTGCATCATTCTGAATTTTCCTCTCAAGCACTGCTTATCTCGCTTCATGTTTTTTCCAGCACTTTCTGTTTTTAAACCAAGGAAGAACATTATCTCAGTCATAATTCAGTCATTCAGTGTCCCATCTCTGAGAATGGCCGAGGCCTGGTGAAGAGCCAAGTAAGGCCAGAATGGAAAACTATGAAACGATTTGACCATAGTTAGAGATAATCCCCAGAGTTTAGTGTCTGCTCTGTGTCTTAAAAAGATTTTTGATCCTGTCTGTTGCTACAGACTGTTCATTCATATGCGACTACGTACGTGTTTATTTACCTCCCTTAAAAATCTTAGCTCTGCAGGACAGCGCATTGTGGTTTATGGTCTGTAAAGATACAGAAACTGGAAATGGAAAAAGGAGTCTCTCATCTGTCTCGCTCTCTCAGTGCTGTGATATTCCTATAGTCTATTATTATGGTTTTTTAACAGAGCTGGAAACCCCCTAAACTTCTTTCATTTCTTCTTTCATTTCATTTTTCCTGGCATTCAGTTACGCCTTTCTTTTGCTCAGCTGTGCTGCGCGCTGTACTGCCTCGAACAACCTGACTCGTATACCGTCAGCGTACCGTCAGTATGTCTCTCCAGTTCTTGTTCAGCCAGATTAGACTGAGTTCTCTGTCCCTCTAGCACGGGTCTGTCCTCTCGCGTTGATTTCTCTTGCTCTTGTGCAAATCCCTTCAGCACGTCAGCATCTTTCCAACAGTGGGGTTCCCAGGGTGGTCAACAGCCCTCTAGGTCCTGTCTAAGGAGTTTTTCTATTACAGAAAAGGTCTTAGGGCATAAGGAACATTAATTCATTGCCCGTGTTGTGGGTGGGCAGTGAGCCCAATCCCCCTGGCATCATAAAACTCAAGCTAAAGGACTGGGGTTGAAAGGCTTAGCGGTGCTTCGGTGAGTAGGAATGCACTTTCCACCGGGACTGGGGCCGCAAATAGACAGAAGCGTTGCAAACCTGAGCGTCCTGCCATCTGCTTTTTCGGCATCTTGCCACCTTCTCGTCCGTATTGCCCTGAGTGAGCCGTCTGTGCTCCCTGTAAGGGGCTGGAGAGCGTTAGGTGCGGGGAACGGGGCTGCAGGGGTCAGGGCGTTAGAGACCCAGGACGCAAGCGGGTAATTCATCATGCTAGATGGATCAGCAGCTCAAGGCAGCATCTGCCCTACGCGCGTCCAAGGGTTTTCCTTTGGACTGTGATGTCCCTATCAGGCTCGCAGCTTAGAGCTGCCCAAAGGACCGGTGGTTCACGTGATCCCGTATGTGCCCCTGGGTGCCGGAGTGCTGCTGACGCTCACCTGGCGCAGAGCCTCCCGTTCGGTAGCCTTCGAAGGAAATCTCGTTCTCACGCGCCAGAACGGCTCTGCAAATCCAACCAGTCAGCGGTCAGGGGAAATTACCGGGGGCTTTGTTTACAAACTGCGCTGTGACTCCTGCCGTGCCAAGACTACTCCCGTGCTTGTCCTTCACAGATTTTATGGGCATAACAGTGGACACGTGCCACTGCATTGCTGGACTTTGTTGTTTTCAGATGCTAAGCACAACAGTTACTTTGTCACTGCGGTATTGTGCCTGTCCTGTGAAGGAGGGGTTTCAAGGCTATCAATGGACACTTTCCAAGAGGTCTAGGCTCGTTTTGTAAAGACAGAAAGCACAAAGAGTGATTGTCTCACATTTTTTGGTTCCACAGATCACTTGGATTTTGGACTCATGCTTTACAGCACACAGTAAGGAATGTTATCGTGACTCAGGAAAGTACGGTCTGTCATGCTTGAGCATTTCCTTTATTACTTGATTGTCTAATAGTCTTTAGGGGTAATTTCTTACACACAATCTTATACTAATTTGGTAAAAAAGATACCAGCAGAAGGGGAATGAGGGAACAGAAAGAGATGGGGCTGCAGAGGGCGGGTATGAATGAGAGATCAGGGATGAGAAGGCAGGTGTCAGGTGTAGGCTACAGGGGTAGGATTGGTTTTGTGAACAGGAGAGAATTAAAGGCCATGATGGCAGGAACTAAAGGATGGATCTAGGCTGCAACATGGAAAAGCAGAGAAAGTTTCAGTCTCAAGAAGAACTGATAGTAAGGAAGAAAACAAGAAGAGGAGATCACAAAAAGACACAACAGGAATGAAAGCTGATTTATTTTTATTTTCCTGCCCAAACAGACCAATGTTTTTCTCCTTAAAGTATATGGTATGTGTTTCAGCCGATCAGTTCAGGACAAAGAGAAAAAAAATCCCTGTCAAAGCTTTCCTTCACTGAAAGATGCAGTTTGGAGTAGCTGAAAATATCTGTGGATTAAACACATAGGTTTGGTTATAACAAGAAATAATGATTTGGAAATGATGGAATAAACCTTTTCGTAACATCTACAGCAACTTTTCTATTACTCGTTTGTGATAAAGGCAGAAGTTTAAATTGAAGCTGTAACAGCATCAACGCTGGCTGCTACTGGTGTCATCCCAGTTCAAACAGCAGTGCATCCAGGGCGCATCCTTCAGGATGCAGGAGACCTTGGTTCAAGCTCTTTGTCTACCTGCAGACGTTTGCACCCGTATCTCCTACCACGCTGCTCTGGGTTTTGGTGGGTGTTTCGGGGTGTCCTGCTTCTGCTCGCTTCTGCGGACACTGTGCCTCTTTGCATATACATTTACCTTGCACTTGGGTGTGTACTGGTGTAGAGATGGGCCATTCTTCCTAGCGTGGTGCCCAAAGCAGCAGGTGATAAAGCCATCCTCTCATGCACAATCTCTCTGCTGCAGCAGGCTGTGAAATTTGCTAAGGAAATCTAAACGAGCAAGAAAAAACACTGAGAGCAATCCAGCCTGCAATAGCTGGTTGGTTAGGATGCTTTCCTGAGAAGGAGGTTCAGTGCTGCCCAGGACTCAGACCAATACTTTACTGTTCATGGGTGAGGGCATCTTTCACTCCTTCAGCTGCTTTGGGAACTTGGAGTTTCGGTATGTTGAAAGTGGCAAATGGCAAAACTTTCAGGGACCATAGCCAGTAACTACATCTAAGGATATAAAGAAAGGTGCTCCAAAAATCGATGGTGTTCACATTTGCATTTCAGGAATGAGAAACTGGTACGATTAGCATTGTTCCTTTTGTTTAGTGTGAGGTTGTCCAAGAAGAAAACAACCGCATTTCTGATCAGATGGTGAACTGATAAAACAGCTGCTGACTCAGTCCTAGGTAGTGGGTTTGATTTTCGTGAAAATGATACTTCCACGGCCTTGGAACTGCTACAGAAGCAGCCTGACCCTCAGTGATTTCAGGGGCCCACCACTGAGACAGCTTGGAAATCCATGAGGATTAACAGCGTAGTGTCTGCCAAGGACCTTCAGCAGTCTCAGTAGATGAACGAGCTGAATCTCCCCACCCTCAGCACCAAAAGCAATCATACCTTAAAGGGCAGCTGGGCCAGCTGACCCCAAGCAGAGAGCCCCCCTAAGGCTTAACAGCAAAACTGGCGGGGAAGCAAGTCAAGCGCAACGGCAAAAAGACAGCAACCCCACCATTTTTGGCACGTCCCAGTCGAAGCATACATAGCAACTCAAACTCCTTCTCCAAAAATACTGTAAAAACGTCCCAGTTCCCCGCTGAATTAACATACCCCTGTGAGCAAGAGTGTTGTACAAACTAAGGAGCGTCTGGCTGGTGTCTGTCTCTTTTTGTGCGCTTTTTCCTCCCCTTCCAAGCACAGTCACGGCATCAAGTAGCGGTACTTGAAGGAGGTGCCAGCTGCCCAGCAGAAGTGGTCTTCAGCCACCAGCTATCAAAATTACCCTGCAGATTTCAGGCAGAGTTTAAAGGAATCGCTTAAAGAAGGCTTGCCCATTGAAATGTCTTTATATGAGTCCACAGGTCCTTGCTGAAAGACCTAGAAGAACCACTGCACCCGGCTGCGTGCAGATGTGGCAGTCCCTTCTGCTCTTACGTAGGACCCAGGCAAAACGGGTGACCCCTCGGTAGTGCCCAAAGCCCATTCGCAGAAGTGTCTTGGGCATTTAAGAGCTCCCAGCCCTGCAGCAGCTACGCGCTCTGTTCCTCCTGTGAATTTACCGGATCAGCCTGGGTCTATGTGCCGGGTGAGAAGAGGCTGTGCAGAGTGAGGCTGGCTCAACTTCTTTGTCTTCTCTGAGAGCTCCTCCTAAACCTCCTGGGCAAAGGCACGTGGCCAGCACGCCCTCTGGTAACAATCTGTCTTTTTACCGGTATGTACTGCAAAATGTCTCCAGGTACCAATGTTCCCGCTGGATGTTGTGGAACCGGAGGTACACACACCAGGGCCTGGAAACCTGAGCTGCTTTGAGGAGGATGGAGATGCCCCAGAGGACTCTCTCCGAGGAGGTCGGGCTTCTTTCTGGCCATGCTGACATTTCATGTCTTCACTGCTGCCTGCAGCGTGGTTTAGAGGTACCAAAGCTAGCTATAAGCGAGAGCTTAATACAGGCTAATTTAGCTTAATTGCTCAATTTTCAACAAGAACAAAAGTCAAGAGGCCCCTGGCATCTTTAACATATGCTGGAATAAGGCAGCTGGGAATAGTGTTACGTAGGCTGGTTCCCTGGCTGTCTTCCCACTCCATACGTGTCCTACATCCACGGACACACTGAACAACCAGGGCTGTCATATTTAACTACCTATAAAAAATCATGTTTAAAAGCTCCCTAGCGATCCAAGCTTGAAAGCAGCCAAAGGGTGACTAGACTAAGTGCAGCCTCACATGCATGAGCTATGTGAATCCGTAGCTGTGCTACTTTATGCTGCCACAACAGTACAGACACAGCACGTTCCACATTTATGGAGCTCTTTTGGTTTAACGGGCTAAGTGGTCTTCCATTTCCACTTACAAGAAGCTAATTCATTTGACTATGTGATATACTCCAGGTAATTCGCTAGATGCGTGTTAGATGTACAGAAGAAGAAATTCCCTTTTTAAGGTGTATTTTCCACTATAAATTATGCCAGCACTCAGTGATACTCTCTCCCAGTTGCCTGCAGCATGAAGTCCGACTGTAATGAGTGGACCTAGACTAGCACAAGGTCTTTCTGGCACGGAGTCTTTCTACTGCATCCCAGTGTCTTATTGTACACATTTTCCTGGACATCAGTCTCATACGGGCCAAGGAACCGTAAATATGAAACGGCTTTGTCCTCTGCCTGTCAAAAGAGAGAAGATTATTGTCAGAGACCAGAAATAGCCGTGATGTCACCCTGTGTGTGCATCCAGCAGAAAGCAAAACAATGTCTAGAACGGGTGGAAGGGCTGCCAAGACCCCGTAGCAAAAGCGACACCTGAGCTGAGGTTTTGATGCTAAGGAAAGGGGCATGGGGACAGACAGACTTCTCTAACACTCTGGAGCTCCACGTTTTAAAGACAGCCTTGTGGTATGATCAAGAGTGTCATCTCTTTACCCTGTATATTATTCACACTCGCCTTAGTATATACAAGCTATCATCTCAGATGTTTAATTTTCTGGTGGGGGTGCTTAAGTCCCCTCAGATGCAAAGACCGTAAGGAGCACTGATGATACTGCTGCATCACATGCATGGCGTTCGGCAATTTACCTGCACAAATGTTAATAATTTTGTATAGGGAGAAACAGAAGTGTAGCCAAATTCAGTCCCAGCCTGTGCCATAAGAGCTCTAGCTCTCGGATGCATAGCACGACTTGCCTGAGCCCCAAAAGAGGCACGAGCAGCACACCAGGATTTCCCTGTGCCTGTGGGCCTGCATGGGTGTCCTCCTCTGTGCCCGAGAGGTTCCAGTACAGCTCCAGGCTGCGTTTTTCTGGTTCCCAGTATGCCCACTCTGCCTCGCAAATCCATAAATGCTGGCCGTAAAAGCAGCATTTTGGACCTTGAGCTAACAGAGCAAAAGATGATGGTGACCCAGCAGGACAAATTACACCTTTTTGCATCTTCCGCCAGCACGAAAGGCATGGCCTGAGACCGCCGTCCGACCCAGTGCCTGGCGCGCCACCCCACCCGTGCTGCCACATTCCCTTTCTCGTAGCAACGCTATGTGACACTTTCACTCGCAGGTGGACAAACGGACCGAGCTACACAACACTGAATTAAGACTTTGTGTGTCTGGGGATAATGCAGGGCTTTTTCTTGAGTCTGATGGAAAGGAGCAGCATCAGCAGGAAGCCCTCTGGCAATGGGCACCTTCCACCGTGCTGGGGCTCACCAGGCTGCACAAGACGGGGAGCCGTAAAAGTGACTCTGTGACCAAGCCGATGCCCCAAAGAGAGACTCAAAAGCAAAGAAATCGTCAGACAGTTCTCACTAGTGAAAAAGCAAAGCAGGCAAGGAGTGGACAAGGACAAAGGCCAAGGTTTTCCAGCTCGGCTTGACTTTCAGTGCCTGGTTTTTGGGTACCCCACCAGAGACGCCAAGAGGGTACATGCAGGTTGCAAGTATTCGCACTGCGTGTGCCCATTTTAGGTGCCTGAAAACAGGGACATTGCAGTGTGACTGAAAGCTCTGGTGGCAAGGTGCCGCCATCGACTACCGTCAAACCTTTCTGCTCTTACTGTCATGCCAGGGTCATGTTCAAAGGAGTCATTTTTAGGCTGTTCTATGTTGCGTCCAGCACGTGCCTGCTCCTCGCTGATACTGGGAGACATGAGTGATGTGCACTGGTTGGCTTGACGCTGTGAAGGACGGCCTGGAGGCTTCCTCTGAACCAGATTAACCTGAAATCCATGTTGCGAGCCTGCAAATACGGCCTGAGAAACAGCCAGAGCAGGACACCGGTGGGGCCCCACTTACCTCACCGTGCTCTGCCTCTCCGAGGCAGGCTCTCGGAAGCCAGACTTTCATGCCAGCATAGGTGCAATCATTAGAAGAAAGGACCTTTGTGTAACAGGGCTGGTGTCTTCCTCTGAGCCAGGGTTCTGGCTCCCTTGGGTTCTTCCTGATGTCCTAGCTGCAGACACTTTGTTTTCCAAGGAAAGGAGGGAAAATAGACCTTCTGCAACGCACTTCCCAGTCAGAAGAGCTTTCCCACCAGCACAGGACAGGCATCATTTCTGTCGTACTTTCGTGGAGCCTCTGCTACACAGAGGGGAAGGAGGAGGGCAGCCAGTCGTGTCCCTGCCCTGTCTGGCCGTGCTGTCACCCTCAGGACCGTGGCTCCTTCCACCTTTGCTGCTGGCTCAGGGGCACAAACTCCCCATCGCTTCTGTGCAGGCCTCTGCCCGCCTTCCGAGGCTGCACCGCATGCCCTGCAGCGAGTCTGCATTGTTTTCCGAAGGGACTCAGGCTCAAGAGGGGACCAACGCTCCTGGTACCTGTTAGAACCAGGGGGGAGCTTTCTATTCCAACAGCTGCTTCAGTCAAAGTGCAATCATTTACTCAGTGTTGCTCCATGTGCTGTCTGACAGTCAATTCTCTTCCTTTCTCAACGGAGTCCAATAAGATCACAAAGCAATAACCTGCTTTCTCTAAATCCTGCCTTTATCGCTATGTTTGATAAAATGTCATTATTTAAATTGACCTGTAATGCCTGAAGGGGCTGATTTACAGCCACCTAACCCTCCCCAAGTTTGCCATAAAACCAGTGCCGAATGCTTCTTTGAGCATTTCTGAACTCCGTTTGTCAGATTTTCATTGCTCATCCTGTTAATCGGGCAGACGGAGGCACATTTTTCCCGTCTTGCTTTCTACTAACACCATCTTTCCTCCGCATGAGTAGTGATTGTAACTGAAGGCTATTAAACCTCATGTAATTCTAATGTAATGTGGTTCTCAAACGGTCCCGCTGGGGAGGCAGGTTCAGCAGCGAGTCACTGTCCTGGAGGAAGCCCTGACCATCCGGTGCCTACGCCTCGCTTGCAAAGTCGCATTTCAAGCCCGTTTTCTAAATCCATTCTGTGTTTGCATCCGAGAGTCCCTGCGGCTGTCTCTGCCTAATTACCTTTCTGCAAGGTGCGCTGCAGTAGGCCTGTGCGTGCACTTCAGCGCCAAATTCCCACCGAGCAGGTCACCACGGAAGAGCTGGATGCCGTGAGAGTCTCCAAGGGTGCCCGGCCTGCTCGGCAGCCCGGCAGTGAGGGGCGTCACGGAAAGGCGACGCTCAGGGCCTGAACCAAAATGCAAAGAGCAGATGCCGAAGCGGGTGGCGGGGCCCCGCCAACATCTGTATCCCCATGCGCCCTAGATCCTGCAAATGGGTCCCGCTGGCAGATGCCCTGGTTGAGAGGCGGGAGCAAATGCAGCCCCCCCCCCCGCCTCCTTTCCCGCTGGGGAAGGCACGGAGGGGAGCGTGGCACGGTGGTTTCTGTCTCCAGACGCGTATTAACGCCAGCTGGCAGAGGACACCTCCCTCGGTTGCCCTGGACCCCAGCTTCGGGGGTCTGGCTCACCCTACGTCAGCGGCGAGGCAGAGCAATGCTGAAAACCGTTGCCCCATCAGGAACGGAGAAACAGGCTGCAGTACGCCGTGGCCGGCCAGGCGGTTCTCAGAGACGAAAGGTGTGCTGACCCTGCCGCAACTTGGTTGTTTTCCAGCACAAGGCAGCGTCCGGATCAGCTGCCCGTACGGCTCGGAGGGCGGCGGAGGGGCGACAGCGGGCGTCCTCGCCCAGCCCCTCTCCCTCTGCCCCCCAACTCACTCCTCCCGGCCCCACATCCCACCGCTGCGGCCGCTGCTGGCTGCCGGCCTGCCCTCCAGCACCCCGCGCCCAGCTTTCGGGCCGGGTGCCAGGGCTGAAACAAGAGCCAGCGAGGGCCCGGGAGGGCTGTGCCCGGCCTCGTCCCACTGCCAGCCCCAAGGCTGTCGGCCATGGCCGGCTGCCTGGCCACCCCGGCCACCTCTCGCTGCCCCGGCTGCTCTCCCTGGCTGCCGGGAGAGTTTCGGAGGCTTCCTGCCAACTAGATGCTGAAGTTGGCAGAGGTGGCATTCAGGAAGCAGCCAGCAGGTTAATCCTCCTAATAATTTGTAGCATGCAGGACGGAGCAGAGAACTGATGTAGAAAGCGTTGGTGCTGTGAGTTTCTGTGGCATTTAAATGTCATCATTGTCTTGGTATCTGCATATCAGTTACCCAGGAAGGGAAGGAAGGAGGAGCGGCAGAGGTTATGTGGGAGCTAAGAAAACAGTGACGGCAATAATCAGGCAAGCACAGGTCTTATTGCAAAAAATTACGCCGACTGCCTACCAACACTTTTCTTTCTTTAGCAAGTCCTCCCCATCTCTTTCTCTCTTTTGCTTTGCTTTTTTTCCTCCTGAATCCCTTATAAATGGAACATGGGTTTCCCTTCATTCCTGCTTGTCCAAAATGGGTGGTAAGAAGACAGGGAGAGAGAAAGGAAAAAAAAAACCAAACCTCAAAATGCCTGGAGCCACGGCTTGTGGATAAAAACCAGCTGCACATGAAAAAATAATTGATGTGGTTTTCAAGCTTCTACGGTCTGGAGACTACAACGCGAACTCACCCCTTACTTCCAGAAAGACGGCAGAACCTTTAAAAAGTATTGTTGAAAATAGAGGTTTGGGTTGGTTTGTTTGTTTTTTTTTTTACCAGTGGATGCACAGAATCTAAGGCACCCGGATCCAGCCCTGTGTGCTGCCAGGCAATCCCCTGCGGCACTGGGCTCAGGGGCTGACCTTCCTTCCTAAAACAAAACCCTGTCAGAAGGCATTTTGGTGCTGTTAGTCAGAGAAGTGTAGCAGCTATCGGGCCTCCTGGACACCTGAATGAGCCTCAAGCCTCCCGTCCCTCCCGTGAATCCCGAGAGAGGACTGCAAGTGGAAGCGATACCTGATTTCACGACCAGGTGCTGAACCCTTGCCGGAGCGCAGGGGTCCCTTTGAGTGGTGCGGGGAGACCCTTTTGTGCACCAAGAGGACCGATGCTATAACCAGAGGGAAAAGGATTCAAATCTTTACCAGACTACGTAGTAAATGGGTTTGTCTGCGCTCAATAAAGGGATTTATCGTTACATGCAACGTGCAGAAGTCTACCCAAAGACTGTGATGGTCTCAGCTTTGCCCCCATATAAAATGAACGGCAGTGAGTAACCCCAGGGTTTCTTCTTCCTCTCTTTTTCAGGTTCCCTACTGACCTGCTGCATTTTCCCCCATGGTGGGCAGAAATAGGGTCCTTTCCAGCCTCATTACAGGCTCCTGAAGAGCGGCGCTATCATTGCCATAAAGCTTCTGTGACCTGACTTCCAGTCACTAAATCCCGTGGAAGGGCTCCCATTCTTGTACGCACACTGGTCCGGCATGCAAAATACTCGGCTCCAAAAAGTCGATCACTGGCTACAGGGAAAAGTAAGGGCACTTTGGTTCCCTCATTTTCTCCAGCTGTCTGTAGGGTGATGCCTTATATCAGAACTCAGCTTTAACAGGAACTTCAACAAGGAAATAGGAAGCTTTAATCAGTAATTACCGCTCTGGATTATCCTTTGGTTTATTTTCATACAGAAAACTTAGGAATCAAGCTGTTTCAGAATGCGGTGAGTCAGGGAAACATGTTCATTGCTCATTTGATGACAGTTGGAAGCTTTTCAGTGATTTGCAAAAAAAAATGGAAAGGTGCAAGACAACAACGGGTTTTAACGGAAAGGATTAAGGATGTGGTACAAAAACAGACAAGAGGGAGGTGGCTTCAGACCCCATCCGAAATCCACGGATCAGATGTCAGGTGCCAGTGACTTCAGTGGCCTTTGAATCAAGACCGTATTTTTTCTTGAAACAAATTTCTGTTCCTTTCAGCAAAGCCCTTTTACCACGTTTAGATTTGTATGTGGTACATTAACCTCTGTTCATGGCTGGAGGAGTGGATCATCTCCTGAGGACAGCCACCAGATCTGGATCAGCCGAATTTTCTCTGAAGTCAAAAGGACACTTTCCTGCTGATCCAGTAGGTCCCTCGCAGAGACAGTAGCATCACCATCTCCCACCCGGTAGAGCAAAGGACCAGTACCATATCACTTGGTATTTTACGCTGGTCACCCAAAACATTAGGAAAAGGCAAAGCAGGTCAGTGAAAACGATATGGAGCAAGGCGTAGCTTCCATGGGGAAGGACTCCGTACAGGAGTGCGGCGGCTCTTGCACAACGCAACGCAACACAACGCAACGCAACGCAACACAACACACTTTGCACCAGTGTGAGGAGGGGATCCTTTTGCCCCCATCTCTCCCACCAGCAATCTACTGCTGAGCAGTGCGTGAGATGCATCCAGTCCTGCCCGGAGGACACCTGAAAGGGCCCCTCAGTGAAAAATAACCGACAAACTAAAAATAAGCATCTCTAGAGCTAAAGCACGAAGGTAATTGTTCAGCTGGAATTGCTGCCCTGCAGTTACGCTGCTCGGCGGAGAGCGCTCCGGTCCGGCCTCTCATCTTCCCGCCAACGTGTGATGCTCCGTTTGGGTATCACCTCCGCCCCCCGCACAGAACCAAGCGGGCCGTGCCCAGCCCGTGGAGGAGCAGTGAGTGCACGGGCAGGTGCAAGACGGCACACGTGACACCACTTAAAACAGTCAGGCATGTCCGAAGGACGGCATCGGCCCCCAGGGCCTCCTGTTAAACTGTAACAGGCGTCCTGCGTACTTACACGGATGCCAATAGAGAAAACGGTGATCTTTGAACAAGCCTCTAGTTAAAAAGTAAATCTGATCTTTTGAATTTTTGAGATTTTGATGACAAAAGTCTACGCCAGACGGCGCTGACTGGGTGGTAGGTGAGGTATTCCCCCCGTGCTTTGCTTCTAAAATTAGCTTCACACGCTGACTTGAAAATGTGAATCCCGGCTCATCCCTACCCTTGGCAGGGAGCTTGGGGGAAGAGATTTGCAGAGGATCCTCGCTCGTCACCCGATTCAGGGGCCAGGATTTCACCCTGACAGAAAAGGCTGAAGGGCTTCTGCTGCCTCTGCCCAGGGGTGGCATCACGCCCTTGGGGACCTCTGCCGAAGCAGCAGGCTCTGCTCCTTCCTCCAGGTTACCTCCCCAGCATCCCTGAGGAGGCAGAGGCCAACCCCCGGGCCGGGTACCACTGCTTATTCCCCTCTAACTTACTGGGACACGTATATTCAGGGAACATCACTCTTAAGTGTAATCGAGAAATGCAAACACCAAAGACACGTGATCTTCCGAGCCACCGGCTTGGGTGCACTCATGGATGCGTGTTTGTGCAGGTCCGGTGGGGCCACCAAGAGCCAGGAAGGGGTGTCGGGAGGATCTGAGCTGCCCATGACCGGGGTTGCAGACTGTGCGGCCTCCAACAAGTCAAAAAAACTCACCTAGGAAGGGCAAACGGGTTTTATCAGGTTGCAGAGCTGCTAGGCAGGGAAGAAAGTGCAAGTCAATTATCTGGCTTACGAGGACTGAGGCATGTGAGCCAGCAGCATCTCGAAGGAGCAGGCTTATGCTACCAAGGTGAGGGCAGTCCATCAGCTCTCTCAAACTATCGGCTACTCACGCTGACTTTTGGATGTCCTACCTGGGCGTGCCTGGAAACTGTCCTTTATTCCCTCCAGTTTCCCATGCAATGGATCTGTTTCAGCAATATCAGACCTCCTGCCCCTGTCGCTGCTGTAAGCGTGTCCGTACCACATGCTCCGTCTCTCCCCTATCCCTGCGATTCCACACCCGCTGTGCAGCCTCTCTCCTCCCGTCTTCCCTTGCTGGCCGCTGCTCTTCCCTCGCATTTCTAACTCGAGCCCGAGCCTGGTTGCACCCTCCCTCTCCAGCCACGGATACCACCCTCCGTCTCCCTCAAGGCGCTGTTCTGCAGCTTTTCAGTCCAGATCTTCTCCTTCCCAGAGCCTTCTCCGGAGCCGTCCTCTGCCCTGTCTTCTCCTTGCGAGACAAAATTACTCCTCCTGCCCACGGACCTCAACCTGCCCTGTGCTCCTGACGCCAAGCGGGTTGACACAGCAGCGTGAGCTCTTCCTCAGGTCCGCCCAGACTTGTCACCCTACGGCAGCCTTATCTGCCGGTTCTGACGTGGGAGGAACTATGAGTGATGAGTTACAACGGAGACAAATTCCTCGCCCCGTGGCTTGCACTTTTCCTTTCCCAGCCCTGCATGATGCCACTGCTGCAACCCGGCTGTAACAACACAAACCCCCGTGTTATTCCTCAGCAACACATCGCCCTTTCGCGGGACGTGAGGCAGAAACTCCCCAGAACACCCTTTTCCTCCACGGCCACTGCTGTGAGGAGGCTCAGAAGCGTGGGCGCAGCCCTCGCCGGGACGGGCAGGCTGGAGGAGAAGCCCGCGTAGCTCACAAGCGGCTCAACGGGTGCCCGGGGGCTGCAAGTCCCTGTCCAGACGTGCTCATCTGGAGGGCAGGGAAAATGACAGCGGCAACGCGACCAAAATGCTTCTCTGTGGTATGTAGGTCAGCACCGAACAACTAGAAAGATTACAAAGATCAGCCTACCTGTACCTTTTAAGGTATAGATATAGAGTTAACGCCGCCCCGTGAGCCAGGCGTTTGACTGCTATCAGTAGATTACGGACTAAATACCTCTCGGGCAGCGTTTTGCCGACGACGCAGCCCTGAGCAGCCCCGGACGTGCAGCATTTTTGACGTGCATTGCAGAGGGCAGCGCGGCGGTCGTAAGAACCCATCGCGCTGGTTTTTAGAACAGAGTCATTCTTGAGTTAGCCAAGTTCAAAGTGCAGAGGAAGAAGCACGAAACGTTTTGTAAGGCTTGCAACACGCTCACCTCCCGGGTTAGATGCCGGCAAGTCAAAAAAGCGGCTGCTCAGGAACGCTCCACCCTTGCTCTCCTAACGTCCCTCTGCCGAGACCCAAAAAGGTCACGGTCTGGCAGCGAAAAATAGGTGTGACCGTGCCTTTTGCTGTTTTCGGAGCCCCAAACTTCCGCTGAGGCACGGCGACCGGTGCTACCGGACCGCTCAGACTATACACACGGGACGTTCCGGCTCTTACAGGCTGTGAGCCCAGCCACGGATCGCCAGGTCCCGGGCAAGAAGGGGCAACCTCGCCGCGTTTGCGCGGCTCCATCGCTGCGTCCTTCAGCCACCGGCGAAGAGTCAATAAGGGAAGAAGGGTCTTCGAAGCCGGGAGCAGCTCGGGCTTACGTGAGCGGCCAGCCCCGTCGCTCTCCCGACGCCGAGCCGGGCCGAGCCGGGCCGGAGGAAGGCCGCCTTTCCGAGCCTAGCTTCCACCCTCCCCGCCCCGGCGGCCGGTGGGTGCCTCCCGGGGAGGGGGGGGCCTGCTGCGGGGCAGAGCCCTGCCCCGGGGCGCGGGTCTTTCCCCCGGTCCCACCGGCCCGCCCAGCGGCCGAGCGCCTTCGGGTATACCCTCCGCTGCAGTACCGCGCTTCGCCGCGCACCGGCGGGGCGGGGCGGGGCGG
>JAVKLA010000062.1:13541683-13626442 GCA_034782735.1 Sagittarius serpentarius | reverse complement strand
CCCCCCCCCCCCCCCCCCCCCCCCCCCCCCCCCCCCCCCCCCCCCCCCCCCCCCCCCCCCCCCCCCGGCGGAGGAAAGGCGCGGCGGGCGCCGCAGGCGCTTTTGGGCGGCGGTGCCCCGAGCCGTCGGGGTGCGGAGGGCGGCGGGCAGGGCGGGTTTTCAAAGCCCCTTCCCGCAGCAGCAACACTTTGCGCTCAGATCTGCCCGCAGCGGGGTCCCGCCTGGGCCGCAGCCGGCACAACTGGGCGGCAACCGGCTTGCGTGGCGCTTCCTCCGCCGGTCGCAAGCCGAGTGCAGGTTTTCTTCTTTAAAAAGGAGAAAAAACAAAACAAAACAACAACAAAAAAAAACCCCAGATGGGAAGCAAACATTTAATCAGGCACAAGATACAAATGGAACATCACAAGGCGAGTGTCGCTGAAAAGCTTAAGCGGGAAGCGTATGACTTTCCGTGGATGTTTTACAGGTGAGTCACGGCATTCGCTGCGCGCTCGTACGCATTACTGAAGATCCCAGCCCGGCGGCATGTACGCTATATAGAATGGAAGTATTTAGTTGGGCAGATGCATTAAGCGCAAGTAAGGAAAAGCACCTTTTCCGGGGCTGTGGCAGAGCAGTCGTGAGCTTGGGGCTGGCGGCGTGGAAATCTTTACGCTCTTAATGTTTGTCCCTTTGCTGAATTCCTGTGGCAGGCAGCAGCACGCTGGAAAGCTGTCGCTTTTCCTCACATGCGATGCTCTGCAGCCGTCATGCGACTCCTTCCAATTCAGGTGAAAACAAACACCCTTTCAAAGGGGGTTTCGTCTCCCCCCTCCCCACCCCTGGGACGGGAATGGGGGGGGGGGGGGGGGGGGTTTCGTCGCCCCCCGCCCCACCCCGGGGCGGGGAAGGGGGGGGGGGGGGTCTGTGTGCCAGCAGCGTTTCTCAAATCCCACTGAAGCCAAGGTCCCTGGCCCCAAAATCTGGCCACAGGTGAGGAAGGGACCCTCCATGCCTGGCCCGAAGACAGCTGCAGTCAGTGACCAGGCGTGACCGCGGGGCTGGAGCGTACCCGGGGCAATCGAATACTCTCAGCTCCCGGGGTCTCGCGTGGGAATTTGGTAGCCAGCCCCTCCTGGCCGGGCTCAGGCTGGGCCTCACCGCTGTCCCAGGGGCAGCTACGCCGAGCCCAGCCACCACCGCAGGCACCTCCCCTTGAGCAGGTCCTCCTCCACGGCCTCCCCGGGGGCAGCAACCGGTGGTGTGCAAAAACCAAAAGAACCTGATGAACATAAACAATAATTTCGACCTGTCTCAGGGTGTTGACTGAGCCCTGCTCTTTTTACCTCCTCCCAGATCTGCTTTGCATTCCCACAACTGAGGGAACCGCAGTGAATGTTCATCTGTTTGTTTAGCGGCTAACTGCGGTGTGTTGCACGTAGCCAAAGAATCCAGGAAAGCAGCCAAAGACATAAATTAGGCCAACTTGCGGCAAGCCTAACCGATAATACGATAATAGCACTTACTTACCTACCCCTCGGGAGAGCTGCGTGGGTTAGTTAATGTTTATACAACGCTTTGAAAAGGATGTTCAGGAGATGTAAGTGATATTACATTAATCTTACAGTTATATTTGTTTACTTTTCTAGAGTAAACGTATTCTGTGCAGTTGATACAGATCACCTCAGACACAGTTTTACCAGGTCCCTGTAGGAAGCTAACTTGGCTGAGCGTTTCTGGTTCACTAAAAATATCCCAAGACTGCTTAGCCGGTGAAATCCAGAGACTGGATTCAGAAGTGCTTTGTAACGGGTGCATAACAAGCAGTGGTCCACATCTGTTCTGAATAACCGGTATAGAAAACCTGTATAGATCTTTGGTGGTAGAAATGTTTTCTTTCCAAGGGTGTTGCTTGAGGAGCAGAAGGAGTGGGGAATGCTGTCAAGCTCTGAAGGCTTAGCCTCTGCTAGTGCGTAATGCAGCCTAATTGCAACTATGGCACTGTAGACAAAAGCTGAATAAACCCCAAATAAAGGATTTATTGGATGCTAAACTGAAACGACCTTTGGGCATAACAAAAATGTCAAGAAGAAGCCATAGTAATTGGTGCACAAAGCTGACTATGTATGATTGGCCCGGTGATAAAGACGACATTATGCACCTCGGATGGTTTGGCCTGCACGCATCCAAGTCATCAGAGTGCGGTTTTTGGTTTTGTTTTTTTTATGTTAAACAGTTATGGTTCGCCAAGTACAGCCTTGACCTGCTGTTACATTTATTAATAAAGAGGTGGAGAGCCCCTAATCAAACATTTCGTGCACCAAGAGGGTTACATTGCAGATGGTTTCACACCCAACCCCATGGTGATTTTATTTTTCTTTGACACTTTAACTGTGGATTTCTAAATCGACAAGGCTTCCAGAGAAACTTGAACTCAAACCACAGAGCCTCAGCTGTGAAGCAGCTTGCCAGCATCATTTCAAACAAGGATTATTTTTTTTTTTCCTCCCTTTTTACACACATCAGTGACAGCCTTCCCAAACTTAAGCAGTGCTTCAATTCAACCCTGACATCGGCAGCAGTTTGGGACTGCGGGGAGATTTGGGATGGGGGTGGAGGGGTGGGAAAGAGGGTGAAGATTTGAGGGCATTGGTGGCAGGCGATATTCCTATCAGCTCTCGCACCCCCGACACCCCATCTGCCGCAGGATGAGCCGGGCCGCAGCAACGCTGCAGTCTCCTGGCCTCCCGCCGGCGTGCCGCCTTGGCTGCCCCGGTGTTGCCGGCAGCCCGTCTTTCTTGTGCCCTTCTCCCCTTCCCCAGGACCACCTGGATCCCCTTGGAGGCCTCAGGGCAGGGGTGGCACGGCGGCGGTCACTGCCCCCGAAGCCTCAGCCCCGCTCTGGGTCCCTCGGGGCGGGAGGGCGAGGTGGAGTCATCTCTCCTCCCGTGCTGCCTGCTCTGCTCTGCCACTCTTGGTAGGGATTTTCCGAAGGGCAGGGAAGCCCTGAGGCTTTTTTGGTTTGTTTCACTCCTATAGACGCGCTGAGCTCCACGGAGGGGAGAGCTGAGCAGCAGTGCCACACTCTCCCTCGGCCCCTCCGGGCCTCGGCGGGTACCGGCGGCACATGGTCCCGGCAGGGGCAGCGTTCCTGGAAAGCGTGCCGCGGGGCGCCTCTGCTTCCCAGAGGGTGGGGTGCGCCCACCTGGGGAGCCGGCTTCAGCCCCCCGCTCTCTGCCTTGCAGGTCTGGGCGGCGCGGCGGGAGCGGGCAGCCCCTGTGAAAAAGCCTGCAACCCCCGGATGGGCAACCTGGCGCACGGGCGGGCACTGCGGACGGAGACGGTCTGCGGGCGCCACGCCGCCGAGCCCTTCTGCGCCTACACCGAGGACGCCCAGCGTCGCTGCAAGCACCCCACCTGCGGCCGGTGCAGCGGGGCCCACCCGGGGCTGGCCCACCCCGCCGCCGCCATGGCCGACTCCCCCTTCCGCCTGCCCCGCACCTGGTGGCAGTCGGTCCAGGGTGCCCCCCGCGAGACCATCCGGCTGGACCTGGAAGCCGCCTTCTACTTCACTCACTTGATTTTGGTCTTCAAGTCGCCCAGGCCAGCCGCCATGGTGCTGGAGCGCTCCCAGGACTTCGGCGAGACGTGGAAGCCTTACAAATACTTTGCTGCTAACTGCTCGGCCGCTTTCGGGCTGGAGGACGACGTGAGTCAGAGAGGAGCCGTTTGCACTTCCAGATATTCGAGTCCCTTCCCCTGCACCGGAGGAGAGGTAGGTCTGCCGGGGTCGGGAAGAGAAAGCCCTCGCTCCAGCCCCTCTTTCCCTCTGCAATCTCCGCTCTGGCGTTTACGCTTCTTTGTCGTCCTTTGTCGTCGAATTTATTTCACAGGGTGAATTAACGCAATTCATTCCTGGGTGACGTAGGCACCACTCTGCCCCTCACTTTTCTGAAGCTCGCAATCCCCCTCTTTTCCAAAAAGATCTTCTCCCCTCACCTGGTGAAATCCCCCCCCCCCCCCAACTGCAAACAAGGCGGATGCTGCTCATTCCTCGGGAACGTCGCTCTTTGACGGTCTTCTCCAGTCCTTCGAGTCGTGTGGTTTCGGGCTGATGCAAATTGGTTCAACTTTGACCAAAATGCAGCTATGTTAAAACTAATGGTCACGAGATTCACTTTAAATAGTGACCGCCTTCGCTGAGAAGTAGGCATGTAACCATTCAAAATAGCTACTGACCGCACTGAAGTACCGTCCCCACAAGCCACGTTAGCCAGGTAACTAGGACACCTTATACCTCATCTTTTTTTCTCTATGCACACTTATTCTCGTGTGAAATGAGCTTGGGGAAAAAAAAAAAACCAACGAAGAAAAACATCACTTTTGCTAAGAGGGAAAAATACATGTGAAAAAGATTATTTTCAGTATCAGAAACAGCAGATAATAAATCATGCGTTTGGAGGTGCTACCAATAATACTCTTCCCTTTGGTGCCTGAGCCTGTCCTGCGGCGCTGGAGACCCTCCCCTGGGAGCCAGGGCTGCCCTCCGGGGTCCCCGCTCCTGGGGAGGTGACCCCGGTGACCAGCCCTGGACTTTAAAGGCTGCTCCCTCTAGTGGCCTGATTTAATGAGCTTGTCTGAAAGTTTTTAATCCAAATTCCCCTCTGAAAGTTTAACCGAAATTCCCCTCTGGCCTAGCACAGAGAAAGGAGCACATCAGATGAGGGAACCGGGGGGTCAGTTCTGCCATCGCAGTTGCTGCTGAGGAGGGGTTTTGAGGCAGGCGACGGCCCGGTCCTTGGAGACCAGCGTTCACGTCTGAGAAAAATCACCTGCTCGGGCCCCTGTGCAGTCGTTTGGGGTCACCTCTAGCCATGCTCTGGCTAGGAAGCCGCTCTCTGCAGAAATACCAAGAGCTGTTTGTTCGCCAAAGTGCATCTCCGAGCTGCGTCTTGGGAGGCAGCCGATGTCCTGCTCTAGGAGAAGCTGCTCCGTGCTCTCGTCAGCTCAGAAACGAGGACCTCCAGACCTGCCAGGCGACCCAGGATGGTTATTTCATTAGCCCAGCAAAGGGTTTAGACCAGGTGGCTGGCGAGAGCAAGTGCCGTCTTCCTCTCTTCTCCTGCCTCCCTTTGCTGGTGCCCCCCAAAGGCTGCCTGAACTTCCTTTCACAGTGAAATACGTAAAGGGGCTTATAAGAAAGATGGAGACAGACTTTTCACCGGGGCCTCTTCTGGCAGGACAAGGGGCAATGGTTTTAAACTGGAATTGATTTAGACTGGATATAAGGAAGACTTTTTTTTACAGTGAGGGCGGTGAGGCGCTGGCAGAGGCTGCCCCGGGAGGCTGTGGCTGCCCCGTCCCTGGCAGCGTTCAAGGCCCGGCTGGACGGGGCTGTGAGCAACCCGGCCTGGTGGAAGGTGTCCCTGCCCGTGGCAGGGGCTTGGAACTAGGTGGTCTTTAAGCTCCCCTCCAACCCAAACCCTTCTGTAGTTCTGAGTCGGGGCTAACTACAAAGTGGGACCTCCAAAAGGAAGGACGGACGTGCCCCGCTGGCCATTTTCCAGGCCCTCGGCACTTCAGCCAGCCTCTGTGTCCCACCGCCTGAAGCATACGGCTATGCCAGCCTGTGATGCGGGGCAGGGACTGAAACCTACAGCTCCCGGGCCAGCCAGCGGGACATGTCTGGGGTACTCTGACTTGCATGCTCCTTTTTCAGCTTTCCCAGGGACGAGAAACCCGGGGCATCGTTCAGGGCAGCATTTGCCTCGTTTGTGCTGGGTCCCGCGTAGCCAGCACCCCGGTGCAGTTTTCACTGCGGTCACCCCAGCCATGTACCCGCACACCGGGATGGGGGCTGTGCCTGGCGAGAAGGTGTGCAAGTCCCAGCCTCGGGCTGGCTCCTCTGCAGGTTGGTGCAATGCATAGGGGCTGTAGGATCAAGGTCTTGTGTGTAGAAACCTATGTCTGCCGCCAGAAGAAAAGGAATTTGGTGGTGTTTGAGGCATCTGCGGTAGCACGCTGCAAAACCAGGCTGTTTACCGAGCTTGCTCCTGTGGGATCTTTTCTTTTGGCATTGCTTTAGTCTGCGTTATTGCAAAGAAGCTATAAAAGTCAAGATCATCTAATTATTCCAGGTTTTAAACAAATGTTGAGTCCAAGGGGCTGGAGCTTATAAGATTTTATTTATATGGCACACTTCAGTTCCCTGCACTTAACCACTTTTTACCTGCAAAGTAATAACAGCAGCTCTCTGGTGACCAGATGGCAAGCCTGCATGCTTCGCAAATATCACTTTTAATTTATTACAGTGTGCTACATTCCAGCAATTACTTGTAACTGCCAATAGCAACATGTATCTCACCTAAAGGAACATCAGAGTTTTGTGTTCTGTTTGGAGTTATGTTGTGCTTTACTCCCACTTCTGGTAGCACCTAATTTCAGACATATGGAAACAGTAATTTCACTTGAAACAGGGCTTTCAAATATGCAGTCCTCTGAAATGTCCCGGTCTGAAGGGTATTGTTTAATTGCAGCTCAGTTGCTGCGGTTTTCTTTAAAGTGCAAACATAAATTCCGCGAGTGCTACTGGATTTCTTTTTTAACTTTTTAGAGGTTTTTAACTGCGATGCAACAACTGTAACCTGTGATCCAAACTGCCTGTCGCCCCGTCTGCGTACCACTTTCTCCCACTTTGAACATTTCAACGCCACGTGCATTTCCAGGGGCGCAGTCAGGGCTTGCAGGATTTTGCGGGGCGGTGGGGTCTCTGCACGCCGCTGGCAGCCCACGAGACGGCGGCTCACCCCAAACGGCACCGGAGCTTGGCACAGGCCTGTGGCTGGTTGGGCTGGTGGTTTCTGGCTTTCGCCCCCTGCAAAGAGCAGGCGGTGCTGATCCGCCTGCATTTCTGCCCATCGTTACCGTGCCGGCGAGCCCTGTTTCAAGGCAGCAGCATGCAGAAGCCCGTAGTACTCGGGGGCTTGGGACCTCTTTTTAATAAATCACCTGTGTTAATTTGGAGCAAAGGTGTATCTGCTTCAGGTTTTATTGAAAAGAAAGGTCAGGCTTTTTGCATTTCTTCTGCCCTCATCATTGTGAGTCATTCCTTAGATGCCTAGTTCAACTCTCACGACAAAAAATCCTCCCTCGGCACAAGTTGCCGTGATGTTGATCTTGAGGAGATTTACGATAGCGCAGAAAGCAAGCTGCCAAGCCTCTGGGTTCATTTCAAAGATCCAGAGCTCAGAGCTAGTGGGGAAATGAGAGATGCTGGAAGGGCTCTGGGAGATGCCTTTCTCCTTTCTTCTGTAGCAGAGCAGCTCTGGGCTTCCCTTTGCGGTGGTGGGACCGGGGTGGTGGAGAGCACTGGGAGAGGGATCTGTGCTTGGAGGGTGGCACCGTGCTGGGTGCCACCACGGCAGTGGGAGTCAGAAGAGGTAATATGTCATACGCCGTGTGTGGCACTTGGCAGGTCTACTGATGGGTAGAGTCACCTCGGCAGGGACTTGGCAAACCTCTGCTCTTCTTTGCTACCTGTCCCTGATGCTGCAAAACCACCAGGCATGGTTATTCTCTGCTTTGGATGCATCTGAGTCCTCCACCCTGAAGCAGGCATTGGCTGGAGGATCAACAGCCCCGCGGTGGGATTAGGAAGGAAAGGACAGAACCGGACAGATCTGCAGAGGAAAGAGGTTGAAGGCTGCATGGCACAGTACTGATGTCAGGAACACTGGGCTGATGCCCTGGGTTTTGTCTTAAAGGCTGTCTTGGTGGAAGTAAGCATGAGTTCACAGATCAGCACATGCTCGGAGACTTGGCCGAGCTGAGCCCCATGCCAGAGCAGCCTGGCTGTAGTCTGGCCTCACGCAAAGAAGAACCACCCTTTCAGCAGCCAGGAAAGCAACGACTTCTCTGCAAGGATCCAGGAGCCCAGCTAAACAACGGAGCCCTTCCTCGGCAGGGAACAGAGGAAAAGAGGCAGATGGTGGGCACCCACCTCCTGCCCTGGCATCCCCAGGCTGGCACTGCTTTCAGGAGCTCTCACTGTTCAACACCTTGGGCTGGGCTGTCCCTCGTCGCGGGGCCCGTCCAGTACGGGCGAAGGAGAAGCGGGAAGGAGGAGGGAACCTCGGTACAACCAACACGGGTTTCCAGCAAGCTTCAAGCATCTGCTGGTTTGAGGGGTCAGATTTGCAGCATGGTGAAGGGGACAAGAAACTCCTTCCCTGTCAGGGAATAATTTCAGATCAGCTGCATGCAGAGGGGTCACTAAAGACTTTCCCCATGCTTAATTTAGTGAATTAATTGTTTCACAGCAGCAGTTTGCTTAGCAGAGGCAGAAACCTCTAAATGCTGGCCTTGTATCATCAGTGTTTTAAGAGGAAGGCTGAGGCCAAGTTTTAGCCTGGATCCTCCAAATGTGCTACAAATCCAGAGTATTATTTCCGCTGTTTTCCAGGGTGTAACCCTTCAGCCGCATTATTGCAAGGGAAATCAGAACTGGATTCACCAGCCAAACACAGTCTGATCTAAGTAAACAAGATGCAGAAATAAACTCTTACAGCTTCATGCTGAGACAGGAATGCCAATTTTATTAGTATGCATAAAAGGCTATCTTCCCTCCCATAGTTCAAATCACATTAATATTTCTTCTGTTACGCTCTAATCTTAAAATTATCGTCGGCCAGAGATCACTGTTAAGGGCCCATCGACAGAAGGCCCTTAGCAGATGTTAATACTTTAACTGTGAGCGAGAGTGACTGTCCACTCTGCAATGCAATTATCTCATTCTCTTTACATTCCCATCTGTGGTCAATTCAGATTAGCTCGCCTGAGTGTCCCCATTTAGACAAGCTCCAGGATAAAAGGACTTACTGAAGCAGAGTCCCTTTGACAAGATTTTAGTAAATTAGTAACTTATTTGAGTGTTCATCTATTCAGAATACTGCTAATAAATCACTTGGAGACCTCAGCTATTGTTGCTGTTTGCTATTAATAGGAGAGGCATATTTGCAGCTTGACTATATTCCAGCAACAAATTCTAACGTGCTTTTAACTTTTGAAACATCACATACCGCTGGTTTACTGTGGGATGTGTGTCTTACTGAGCATTTTGTTGACCTCACGGGCCTTCTGTAGCAGAAAAACCTTCAAATGTTTTGCCTTGCACTGTTACTGCATGCAGCCCGCCTCTGTTCCTTAAGGATTTGGACACCAGTCCTACTGGTTCTACCTGAAATCAGCTGCGTCGAGGAGAAGTAAATTGTGTGCTGCTACTCACAAGTTTGGCCCTGATAGAGAGTGAGGAATTGTAACCCTCACTGATGCAAACAGGAGTTAAAGATACTCAGTGATTTTATTTTGGAGCCCTAATTTGGGGTTGTAGAAACACTGTTGCAGCCTAGAAGCTTTTGCCCATTTTTTTTTTTGCCTGTCTTTTAGGCCGGAATAAGCTTGGGTTTTAAGCTTGTCATTGCTGTCCTGAACTGAAGCTACATCTTCATTGCTCTGAGATCCTCCAAGGAACTCGTGGGTCACGGGAGTTCAGTCACTTGCAGGACTCGGCACTCCACAAAGGACCTGGGCAAATATGCAAGAATAACCTCAAAACAGCCTGGGATGTCAGCCCATTAGAGGGCTGCAAACAGCTTTTTTAATCGTCCTGTGCCCCTGATGCCTGCACAGAGAGAAAACAAAGGCCCAGACTGACGAGAAGGAAAGAGGGACCCTGGCTGGTGTTCAGCAGCGCTCAGGACGCGCGAGGACATGGCTAGGGAAGTACGTGTTCAAGTCCCATCTCTACGCTTTGTAGAAGTGCATTTTGTAGGAGAAAAACCTCTTTAACAGCATCTTCCTGATCATTCTGTCTTTGGGAAAACATGAAGTGTTGGGCTCTGTACAGAAATGCCACATGTAGAGGAGAGTCTGTTCAGCTAGGGGCCGGGGGTGATAGCCAGACCCAGCCCAGCTCTTTGCATCATATCAGTGAATTTAGCAAGACATGGGGGCCATTAGTTCATAAGCACAAGAATAATGATTTCTAGGGGAACAGTTAATGAGACAAAGTAAATGAAGTCAGGCCGGGGTCTATGAAGGGACCTAGAAATCCCGGGCAGCGGCGGCTGGCCGTTCAGCGCGAGGTGGCTGAGGAGGGCTAGTGAGAGCCAAGCGGGACGCGTGCCTGCCGGCCAGCGCGGCATGGGGCTCACTGCTCGCGGCAGCGATGGCAGCAGGGGCACACCAGCGGGATGCCGGCCCCCCGCTGGCGTGGATTCAGGGTTCAGGGAAAAAGGGGAAACTTGAGCTTAGTTTTCACCTGTGCCTGGGAGGACAGGAGGCGAAAGCAGTTCTGGGCACGTGTAGAGACGAACCTTTGGTCTCCAGGGAATTTTACCATGAAAGATACTTTCCCTCTAGAGTTTGGTCACCATCAGGGCTGAGCGACACAACGGCTATTTTCTGGGCACCGGCACCTGCTTTTTAATTTTTCCCTACGTGGAATACCAGCGATGATACTGCCAGATCTCTGGGCCAGGTTGTGACAAATCCCTCCCCACCTCCTGCGGCCAGTCCCGGAGGAGTGACGTGTCCCTTTGCCGGGCTTCCCGGGTGCTCAGCATCTCTGGAGGACCAAGGCACGCAACGAGCAAGATGCTTCTCCAGCCTGCTCGGTGATCCTCCACGTCATTCCCCCTGTTGCAGCCAGCCCACAGGAAGGTCTCATTGTCTCCTTGCCTTCCTGGCTTTCCCAGCGCTTTTGGCACTTGCAGGCTGGCCCTCTCTTTGGCCAGCTCTTGAAATGCAGCCGCCTCTGGGATGGAGCAGAGCCAGCGTTTAACAGTGCGTATCGCCAGTCCCCCACTTAGAAGGGCAAGTTTCTAACAACAGCTGATCAGGGCTTCTGGATCGGCCTCCAATTATGGCTAAAACAAATTATTCCTCGGCGGGAGCTTGACCAGTCTGTGAAAGGGGGTATATTGTAGGCTGCCAACAGCAGGAGGGAATGGGTCCCAGGGCTCCAGGAGGCCCTTTCCAAACTTCTTATGTAGGAAGTGAAGAGCACTGTACCCACATGAAACAATGAATTTGGGTAGGCAGAATTTAATTCTCTAAATTGGCGCCTGGCCTTGTTAGTGGGACTATTACTTCCCTTGAGAAAAGTGCCACGGGATTTTAGCAGTGCGGCCAGGGCCTCTCTTCAGGCACTGCACCCCACTGCTTCATTTCACAGTTCATTTTTGGCGTGAAGGGAGGACTGGCTCCCTTATTCAACTCCCACTTCGCTGGCTGGAAAGTGGGGCTGCCATGTGTCCCTTTAGGATTCCTGGATACAACCGGTTACAGGGGAGGTGTAAAACCTAAAGCAGTGAATTGACACATCTCAGAAGTTTTGGATCAAAAGCTCATGGGGATTTAATCTGAGATTAATCGCCATGCACAATGGGTGTCGGCATGCGGTATCCAATTGACCAGCATTCAAAATCCTACACAAATGGTGAAGTCCTCAAATTCTCCCTGGGCGACATTTCTAGGAAGAAAAGAAGTTAATGTCCAAAACCAAACTTACTGGACACATATGCCATGACTCCCTATCACCGGTCTCTCCGCAGTGTCCCTCATTGCTGTGGTCAAAGCATATAGCCACGGGTTGAAAGCGAGGTGCTGTTTCTCATGATCTTTTTGACGGTGCATATTTGCCCATAATTCAGACAGGTGTTCTTTTTCCTAAAATTAAATGTAGCTCATGGTAACTGGATAGTTTAAGCAGCCAGTTCTATGGACACAAAGCCTTTTCATTATAGACAAGACCAACTGAGAAATAGTCATGAAATCGGGTTACTCGTAGGCTGAAAGAAATCCTCTTGATCCTTAGTACTGTTGAGGTTACTGAAACGCTAACCTGCTGCCTTGCAGGCTTTTGCAGTGGTGCATCGTGCTCAGAAGCTGTTAAAGGGGTTATTCTGCAGCTCTGGGGAGTGAGCCAGCTCTTTTCACAGCCCTGCCTACGGACAAGCGAGTCCAGTTCTCTGTCTGGCTCTTCGGAGGCAGCTCCACCTTTTCTTGGTCTTCCACACGCACAACAGGTACTGCCGGCAGGCCAAGGCTGAGAGCATAAATCTTTGTGGGTATAGGGAAAGGAGGGGAATTGCTGGAGGGAAGTGTATTTAAATAGCGTCTTTCTTGCTGATGGGTCACAGGACTTCTTCATATCATCAGCTGAAATGTGCCGGTTTGTTTTCCTACATGGGATAGTGCAGCCTTGGAAGCGGTGGTTCTGAAGACGAGAAAAAAGCAATAATTATTTTCCTTGATAGTGCATAGCCGATGACGTCACGGATCTGGAGGGTTTTGCGTGCCAAGAAACAGAGTGTTTCTATCTGTTTGACGAGTGAAAGTAGTGATTAGGTAAAATAAAGCCATTGTGCAATAAACTGTCAGTTCCTGGAGAAGCACTGTTAACTGGAGGTAAAGAAATGCAAATGTTTTGAACTGTTTTGAGCTGGAGAGAGATTTTTCTGGTAGGAATATTACTTCTATGATCATTGCCTGCGTGAAGGCAGGCGTGACCTAGCATTTTCATCTAATGAAATTGTGTGGCGGGTTGTCGAAGAGAAGCTTGGAAGATGACTCTCGTCTGATTGATGATTGCCAGAGATGTCAAGGATCCTGGAGAAAATCCCGAGGCTCTTGCCTAGCTCTCCTCGTGCCTTTTCCAGCCTCCCACCAGCCAGCTGCTGCGTGTGGGTAAGAGCGCTTCCCACACAGCTTCTCACTTTTGAGGATGGCAGAAGAAAGCCTTGAGTTTCCCAAAAGATAAAAGTTGCCTTGGTATAAATGAATTTGCCAAGGCCCCGGCAAGGGCCAGTTATTTGAAATAGCTGGATTTTCCTCCGGAAGTCTTTGTAAGATTATGCAGCTTTTGGATGGTGAGACAAGGGATTATTTGCCTTGTTTTATGTGCTGTAGAAGATTGCAGAAGGGCTGTAGGCATGGGCCAGATGCTGTCCTTTGTCAAAATATATGAAGCAGGCGTAACATCTGCAGGAGTGCCGTTTCTCCAGCGCCTCAAGGAACTCAGGGGTGGTAGACAGTGGTTTTCTGTCACCATTGCTTGGGGATGCAGACAGAGTGCTTCACACTGTGGCCCGAAGGACAGGCTCCACTGCTCACTGTGATCTTGCTGTCTCTGAGGGTCACCTCTCTGCAGAGGCAAGGCAAATTTCCCAACTGCGGTTGCTGTCTCGTCTCACCTGGGTGATGCCGAAGCGTGCACCGTGAATGTGCGCATGCAGGGAGTGGTCAGACCTCTCCGTGAGAAAAAGAGGCTCTTCTTCCCTGCAGTCCATTTGGTCTGTCAGGCAGAAAAACAAAGAAGTGTATTAGAGGAGCTGGTGGGTGATACCTGCCCAGTTCAGGCCGATGAACTTCCTACACCGTGTGAATTATTTACAGCGTCTGCCAGAAAGTCTTTTCTTAGCCTAGCGTCATTGCAATGAACATAGCATAGAGATGCGCATGGGTTTCTCTCTTAAAAGCTCTTCTGCTTGGTGTGGTAATACATCAAATACGTCTGTTTTGTCAACAGAAGGTACCAGCATTGTGGCTCTGACAGCCTTCTTCACAGGGGTAGGAGTCCACCAGGTCTGAATTTGTGAAGGAGCAAGATTGTTTTCATAAAACTTTTAGGAGCTTAACGTCTTTAAGATATATCTCCCAAACGTGGTTGAAGTTAGCCAGTGGTTTCAAAAGTTTTAGGGTGGACTGATGGACAGATGCATAGATACACACAGAGTGCAATGGCACAAGGCCTATTTCAGTCGGGAGCTAACCTGAAATATACGGGAAGGCTTCACAAGTGAAACACTTCTCTGCAGCCAGAGCTCCCCTCTCCTTGAAGGGCCAAGGAGAGAGCCTGGCAGAAGTCGACTACACTGATGTAGAAAAATCCCTGGAAACTAAAATACTGACCAGGAACTTAAATGCTAGCTCTCAATACTGAAGCTGGGAGACAAGAAAAACCTATCTGCGGAGTATCTGTCTCTCTCAGAGGACGTACGTGGGCAAGGAATATGTTGGTTGTTGTAGGCACTGGGTCTGGCGGTTAGACCGTGAGTCTGACAGACGGGGAGCCTGAGATGCTCCTGCACTGGCAGGGCTGAGGGAGCCCCGATAAACCAGGCAGCTCCTGTGTCTGAGGCTTCCCACTGTAAAAAGGGGTCCCCAAAGGCGTCAGGGCAGGTAGGACTGTCCCTGCCCCCCATAGGTACCAAATAGGATTTATTTCCGCGGCATGGGTCTTGCCACTTGGCACAGCAAACCTTGAAAGTCAAGCCATCCTCCCACATACAGTAAGACAGTCTCACCTCAGTCTTTCTTGCACACGTTGTTGGGTGATAAGCTTAATTACTCTTTTCCTGGGAAGGCACAGGGGGATGAGCACAGAGCCGTCTCAGCCCCAGGGTTCCTCTGCACCACGGAAGGGTGACAGAGCAGGGATGTGCAAAGGAGGTGTGAGGACACCCTCTTTGTAGTGGGAGCACCTGGCTGGCTCTGGATTTCTGCAGCTAAATTAACATCCAACTCCATCTGCAAGTGGAAAAAAGAAGAGTCTAATCAGGCTTCTGTGGTGATGATGAGTTTATTGCTCCTAATGCAGCCTCTTGGGTGGAAGTTGAAAGTAGGCACCGTGGCAGGTTGACATTACAGGCGGCCCCAGTGGGCACACACATGTTGCATCATTATTATTTTTTTTTCAATTACTCATTTCTACAAATCAGCCTTATTGCCCCCTGTGAGCTTTCTGTAATGTTTACCAAGAGAAATTATTACTTTTAATTTTTACATCTATTGAGAAGGAAAGCTTTATTAGCCCAGTAAAATTTCCCAGCTAAGCTTCTCTGAACAAGACCAGCCAAGGCTGAAAGCAGTGACCGCTTTTGAGTAGTCCTTATGGGAGAGGGCCTGGGCCGTTGGACAGGCTGTGGAGGGAGGCACGAGGGGGGGACAGGGCGCAGGCACGCAGTGGCTGGGGGTGGCAGAGCTGTACTGGGCGGCAGGTATAGCACGGAGCATCTCAGCTTGCCCTGGGGCTGCGTGCGGCTGCGAGCAACACCCGGGGCCTGTGGGCACAAGCAGATGTGAGGCGATGCTGGGCACACAGCTGGAAATCCCGGAGCTGGGAGGTGGGCGGCGAGGGCTCCCCTTCGCCTTAGCCCCAGCGCCAGGCAGGCGGTGCCTAACCTCGGCCGCTTGCCGGGCTCGAGGGAAATGCTGCAGGAGGCAAAGGGATGAGGTCCTGGACTCGCTGGCAGAGCTCCACCACCGCCTTTACTGCCGGCATCTTCAGAGCGTTGTCCAGGCACTAAGCAAAGCAGATAGCCTCCAGCGATGTGGAGATTCAACAGGGCCCCACAATACAGGCCAATCAGCCACATTTACTTAGTGCCTGCGTGCCAAGAGACACTGCAGACTCCTTATGCAAACTTCTCTGTGAAACACTTACCTAAACATCTCGTGCCCTTGTGTAAGGTGGTGCACGTCCCCCACTGCTCTTGCTGTCTCTCTATTTGGGGAAGACAGCAGACCCTACGTTCTTTTTATTCTTTTTTTTTTTTCCTTGTGTTCCTGTAAAATACATTGAAAGGAATAAAACCACGGGCAAAAATCAAATGAAGCAGTACTGAATTTATCAAATGCCCATGAGCCAAATAGATAAATCACTAATATGGATAGGTCATTATTGTAGGGTGCTTATAGATGCATTTTCAGTGATCCAGGTCGGATGATACAGGGTAGAGTCCATCAGTCTCTTTTGGAAAGAAGCCACAGACCACTTCATGCAGTGTTACCACCTTGGTTTTCATTTACAACCAAATAAAAATGTGGTAATGTTTTTAATATTTGTTTATTGCTTTTATTTCTGCCTTATTCCTGTTTGTTGGCTTGTTCCTGTGTGTATATGCTTCTTGAGTCTCCCATCCATTTGTTCCCTCTGTTCGTAATTTACCGGTGGTGTCATTTTGTGAACCATCTCCTGATGCCTTCCAGGCTGTGGGGGGAGAAACTCTAGCCAAGGCCAGGCTCCCAGTTGGAGGCTGGAGGGTGGCACCTCTAGCCAGGCGGCAGGGAGCCGGGGAAGGGGCACATGCGTGGGTGCTGCGGGTCCCCGTCCACGGCCTCTGCGGCTGTACCTGTTTCTGAAGGTCCGTGAGGAAGAAGCTATTTGTGGATCATGAGTGTCTCTTCAATGTCCTGGGCATTTGTGTCCTAAAGGGCCCCATTTTGTCACTGTGGACACTTGTATATTGACAAAGATCCGGGCCCTTCCAGCTGCAGCAGGCGGAGGCTGCAGCGGTCCAAGATGCGCCCGTGACTCATTGAGAAGGCTTTGCTGGTGGCAAACCTTGTCTTGGTTTTGTTGACTTCCTCAGGCAACTTTGACTTCAGAGCCTATTTTGTTGCTCTCAGCATCATTGATTAGCATTTTCCTTCCCACTGTGGAGATATATATAAAGATGTCCTTTCATTGCCTCTTGTGTGTAAACATACCAGGGTACTTCTTGCAAAGGGACTTTTATGTATTTATAAATTGAGGTCACTGTGGTGCAAGCGGTTACTTGAGTGCACCACATTCATGGCTGTTGCTTTATTTATATACAGGGCTACGTTATTGCATCTGCGGAATGGCAAGTAGCTAAGGCCTCTCGTGCCGCTAAGACAAAAAAACCCATGCGAAGGAATCTACAGAGCAAGAGTCGTTGCTGATGACAGCCCATGAGGAAATTGAAACGCTGTGGAAATTTATTAGAGGGTGTCTATGTAACGATGTGCCCAAACTGCAGACAGCCGGAGCGGCCGGGCTGAAGGGCAGCATATTTTTACTCCGTGGCATGCACAAGGCGCTGCCGGGCAGCTTCTCCGCTCCCCCTGCCCTGGGAGTGGAGCGGGCTCCCTCCCGCCACCGCCGGGCATCCCACCGCGGGGGGTCAGGTGAACCCAACCCTCTTGAGGCACAGCAGTGGCATTCCTCACTCAGGGGGTTGCAGTCTACCGTTCCTATTTGGCTGTATTCCTCCCCCACCAAAAATACCCCTGTGCAGCTTTTAAATCGCTCCTCTGTTGATGTTGCTTCATGCAGAGATTGCATTTACAGGGCATGGGATCCAACAGCATACTTCGATGTGAAAGGAACATTACCCCAAACACTAGATATTTTGTTTTAAAGACAGAGGCTCTTTTTATTTGCCTCCTGGTTTGTGACATCTGCTGTTGTGGTATGAGATCATTACTAGATACTTAGTTTTAAATGGAAGCTGAGATAAAGGTTCAGTTCCTGGGACTGCGTTTAAGAAGAATCCCAAATATCATAAGATTTGTAGGGAGCCAGCAACACTGGGAATGCAAATATCTTTCTGGTAGGATATATAATGGCAGGTCTAGCATAGAAGGGCTGTGGGTTTTCAATTTATTACTTCCTACTTGTTCTGCAAAACAGAAAATTCGGACTAGTGCATGCACTACAGAGCTGCTGATGTAAAGATCCAGGCCTCCCACCCTTTGCTACCACACGCGGTGCTGACCACTGGGAGAAGTCGTGTTGTCCACCCAACATTGTAATGCTGGATTTTGACATATTGTCAGTAAGACACCTGCATGCAGACAGACTTGAGTGGGAAAGCCAGAGGACTGGTCACCGTGGTGTGCTTTCTGGTGAGGCTCGCTGCAGGCGAACGGCCAGATTTTGTTACGGTCGCTCCTTTACCAAGGGGGTGGGTGCGTTCCCCTGCACGTGGTAGAGCCTCCTCCTGGCAGAGGCCTTGCTCTGTGAAAACAGAAACGGCATCATCTATCAAAAAGGATGTTGTCCCATACCTCATTGAGCTCTTTATCTCCCCTGCGTAATCACAACACAGCTCGCTTTGGCAGGACCCTCGGGCACGACTTCTTCCAGCGCGTTCGGGGTAGGAAGAGTAATGGACTTGATGGCTCTGCAAGGCAGCGACTTCTCCGGGGGGGCGGGAGGGAACTGCTGTCCCCCTGTCACGTCTGGCAGAGGGGCTGCCCCGGCAGCTGAAAAGCCGACGTGAGATGTGCCCCTGTCAGCCAAGGCCACGGCTGCGGTGGCGGGGCTGCCGGGGAGAGTTTCTGTCCCTGCGAGCTGAGCCGGGAGCGTGTGTTTTCTGTGTGGCTTTGGCAGGATAAACCCAGAGGGCTTCGGGGAGCTGCTGGGGAGAGGAAGTGATGGCTGTGGGCTGGGCACGTCACCATGAGCATCCCAGGGCGGCTGGGGAGCGCTGGCCCGACAGAGTCCATCAGAGGAGCCGGCGGCCCCCGGCCGGGCACCAGGGAGATGATGGGCTTGCAAAACCCCGTCGTCAGACACACACGCATGTTGGCAGCGCGTTCTTCTCAAATCCTGCCCGTGTGCTTCCCCTGCGCCATTAAAACTAAACAGTATTTTGGCTGAGGAGGCCTCTGACTGCGGTGGCCGGGGGCTGCCAGCAGAACTGTAGGTATGAAAACCCAGTCAAGTTTGCTGTGCAAACCATGGTTCGTTCATGGATGGGATGCTGCAGCCCGGGGCCGGTCCTATCAGTGGGTCAGTTGCGCGGAAAAGGCCAAGGAGAGGTAAAAGCAGGAAAGCTGGCACCCGCGCGTGTGTGTACGTGGGGCTGGGGCGCCAGGCAGCGCAGGGGTGCAGACCCGTAGCAGCTGTATGAGAGCAGCGTGGCCCTAGCGACGTGCTGACTCCTGAGACGGGCTGGGATAAATCGGCGAGGTTAAGGACTGAACAGGGAAATCCTGCTGGGAAACACGTCCTTGACCTTATTACGCAGCCTCTGGGGCCTCCAGCTCAGTCCGCTGGGGCAGAGCAGAGAATTGCTGTCAGTACGGCGTCCTACATGTTATAATGACCGGTTTGCGTTTTATTAAAGCAGAGCTAGTAGCGTCTGGGACAGAGGGACGGGGGTGTTTACTGTCTTGGCGGTGCGGAGAGCAGGCGCACGCCGTTACGCTGCAGTGCCGCAGGGTGCAGCGCGGCTCTGGGGCCGGGGCCAGGGCTGCTGGGCACGGCCGGAGCGATACGGGGCAGCCGGTGGGGAGCGGCTGAGGGCCCGCAGCCCCTGGGCGTGACAGGTAGGGCTCGTGTTCAGCATCACTGTTTTCAAGTGGCCATAAAAAGAAATGTTTGTAACGTTTTAGGGCCTGAGCGGGAATAATGGCTCCATTGAAATCAGCAACATAACTCCCCCTGAATTCCACACAGGCAAGATTTGGCTCTCTCGGCACGAAGGCTCTCAGGGTTATTGATTTCCTTGCTGCAATTGTCTTTCCTGGAGCTACAAGCATCAATCACGTGCATTAAACAGGGACAGATAAACAAGAAAAACTGAAAATTATGAGAAGAAAGTCTGCAGCTGCATCTAGCATAGATTGTTTTCATTTATGTATTTCCTTTGCCGCTCTCGTGCAAATCAGGACGAACAAAGAATTCTCTGAGAAGCGATTTGTGTAATCGCAAGGAACCCAAAATGCTAGTTTTTATTGAAAATTCTCAGCCCGGCATTTTCCATCATCTCCACTAAAAGGAAATCAATGTCTCCAGTTTGGATGTTTCCCAAGGAATTTTCTTTCCATATCTGAAGGCATCTTGTGTTCACAAAGCCACTAATGAGTCAATGTGATCAGAATGACATTGATTTAAATTTGGGTAAATAAGAGGCCTTGGGGAGAGGTGCAGGGCCTGATAGTTGGGTTCGCTTGGGTTTCTGTTCATATCTGCTTGACATTTTTATTTTAGGAAAGCAGAAAAAACCTCTATGTTCCTGAAAGGGGGGTGGGGGGGGAAACCCCACACTTTAGAAATGTGTTACTGTTTATTAATATCCCTCATCAGACTCAACACTTCCGCACAAGGGGCGTACTGCTCACCAGCCTTGCCCTCTGACCACCTCTCCCGGTTAACCTTCTCCCTTATCGACGTCTTTCCGGCAGAAGGTGCTGGAATACCTTTGGGAGGGAGCATCTGCAGGATGGCGGCACGGTGGCGCGGGGCTGCAGCCGCGACGTGCTTGCCAGCGCCCGGCGCCCGGCACCAGCATGCCCGAGCCCCGCTGTCACCCGCGCGCTGGTCGCAACCGTGCTTGGCAGGCTGACGGGCTGCGTAAAAGCACACTGCTGCCGTTCACCTCCAAAATGAGCTCTCTAAGTCTCCTCCCAGGCCGGGACAAAGCTTCTTCCGGCTGGATCCCGACGGCTCTGGAGAAAAGCCAGGTCCCAGGCAGGAGCGGTGCCAGCACCGGTGGGGCTGGCAGAGGCGGCAGCCGGCAGGCAAAGCCCGCAGGCAGGGAGCTGGCAGCAGCAGGGTCGTTATTTCCAGGATGCATGAATCCTGGTGAAATAAAAGGGAAGCCTTCATCAGCCGAAACGTATCAGCCGCATCCTTCAGGAGGAGTGGATTTAGGGAGAGGAGGCTGTGATCGCCGTAAGCGGTGCTGGCAGGCTGGCACGCCGCCGCTCGCCGCGCACCCCGCAGCACCTCCTGGCAAGAAACGACGGTCGCCCTTCGCTGCTGCACAGCTCCTTGCTGTCCGTAGCAGGCTGGCCAGCGTTTCGGGCGGCGTGGGTGGTTATCGGTGGGGCAGCAGGGTGGTTTGAGGAGGTTTTAAGCCGCTGCTGGGAGCGGTGCATCGAGCCATTAGGTGCGTCACACCCTCAAGCACTTGTCAAGTGACTGATTAAATGTTGCTTATAAATATTGTAGTTCATCAAGCCTTCAGTGGCTGTTCGGTGAAGAGCCATTCAACTATTTAGAAAGTGTCACTTTAAGTTGAATGTACCGGTAACTAATACGTGTGTCATAAATGTGTCATTTTATGCCAGTGGTAGTTATATGAAGTATAGACTGTTTCTGATGTCTCACTGTAGGCGGCTAGACCAACAACTTTAAAATAAACCTCTTCACGAAAATTAGTTATTTTTATCTAGTGCTCTCCATTTTCAGCTTAGGCCAATATTTACCTATTCAATCAGGCTGAAGTTAAAATAAAGACTGCCTGATAAGTATTTGTTTAAAATCCAGAAGCCCTCCACTTCTCTTCCTTTCTTATCTCGGTTTTCTCGACTATCAGCTTGCTGTCACTAATTGCCACACCTCATCGTTTTTCCACTGGAAAGCAGCCTGGGACTGATAGGAGCCAAATATTTGGAAATCTGAGCTTTATTTGTTAAAAAATACACCTACTTTGGGGGAGGGAAGGTTAACGAAGAGTCCCCCACCTGAGCATTGCCTGCGGGACTGCTGGTCCCTGCGCTGGGCCACGCCGCCTGCCAGCAGCACCGACCTCTGCTTTAAGTTAATGCCAAAATGTCCCTTGACACCCATAGGGTCCGGACTTAGTGTGGAAAGGGACATGGGGGATCACGGGGTGGGGGGTGGGGTCACTTTGCGCACACCGGGGTGGAGGTGGATTTTCTGCTCCCGCCGCTTGCGGAGGGGGAAGAGCACCGCGAGAGCCTGGGGTGCGCTCCCAGGGGATGCTCCCATCGCCGTCCCACCCCCCCTGGCCCACCACGGGGCTGGCTAACATCCTCCTTTCTGCTCCCCTTCCTGCGTTTCTCTGCCCAGGTGATATACCGAGCCCTGTCGCCGCCTTACGCCGCGGAGGACCCGTACAGCGCGGAAGCCCAGGCGCAGCTGAAGATCACCAACCTGCGAGTGCGGCTGCTGGAGCAGCAGGGCTGCCCTTGCCTCCCGGCCGGCCCCCCGGCCCCCCGGCCCCCGCAGCCCTCGCCGTCCCTGCACTACGCCATCTACGACTTCATCGTGAAGGGCAGCTGCTTCTGCAACGGCCACGCTGACCACTGCGTCCCCGTCGCCGGATTCAAGCCCGTCAAGGCGGCTGGCCCTTTCCATGTGGTATGTACCTGCACCCAACAACGTCTGCACTGCAGGAAAGCAAAGTTTTAAAAATAGCAGGGATGGTACAGAGGATGGTATAGGTCCAAGTATGTGGTGTTTGACATGTGATGCCCTGAATTCCAAGCACAGTGAGCAAAAGCGGTCTTTACAAAGGAGGCGGTCTCCATGTCAGACCGAAGTGCTGGGCTTCCCTTGTGCCTTGGTGTGCCTTGGTCCACCAGGACTCTCATCCTTCAAGGGTGATCCACAGTAATTTATTTGTTTCAGGTGGATCCTTAAAAAAAAATTAAAAATGCCGACTCCCTTCTTCCCCCAAACACTAACTTGCAATAACACAATATCTAAAAGATAATAAATGCAGGGCATTTTGATGACAAAGAAGGAGCAGAGCTTCTCCGAAGGCACTAGGCGTCTCGTGATCGCCATTGCTTCTGGAGGATCCTCAGATACTGGGTTGGGTCCTGAACCGAGGGGCCAGAGAGCTGGGTTTTGGCTCTCGCTCCCAGGCTTTCCATTGCACTTTGCAATACCTTTCTCCAGATGAAAACCCTGCGCTCCTGTTTCGAGGGGACTCCCATCACAAGAGCGCTAAGCTCAAATCCCTGGGGACCCACCAAGACCTAAACCCCAGTTGTCCCGTGTCCCGAAGAGGCGAGAGCCGCTAACCTGTTGGGGAGGTGATGGGCACAGCAGCCGCCGCCGTGTTGGACGCCTGCGGCATGGCATGCCTGCACCTTGCCGCTTCGGGGACGCTCCCTGCCCCCAACACATCTTGTCCTTTCTGCCCGTCTCGGCTGGCTCTGAAAGTCCTGGCTTTGCTGGCAGAGGAGCAGTAGGGAAAGGCGGAGCAGTCAAAAGTATTGTGCTGAATAATGTTAGAAAGGGAAAGATCATGAAAAAAACATAAGGCAGTTACTCGAGGTAAGGAGGTTTGGCATCTGTCCAGCTCTTCAGGGAACTCTCATTTCACTTAAATTATGGTCTCAGACATGAAGCAGACAGCACGTTTCCCTTCTAATAGAGCTAGTCTTGCAACATCTTGAAAATATACCAATTTGAAGGCGTGCAGCGCTATGATTGATAAGGCTGTTTCAAGTAGCACTGCTCTGCTTTCCACAGATGTTCCCTGCGCAAAAGTCTTTGAAAGGAGCTGTTTGCTAAGGATTATTTTGGTGGGATAGAATTGCACGGGAGCACGCCCCGGAGCACCGCTGAGAGTTGTAACAGAGCCTGCAGCCAAATGCGCTTCCGGTACGGCTACAGCCTATGGAAACCATAGGGCGCGGGTAACAGGCGGTGCTGCGGGAAGGAATCAAGCGCCAAAATCGCACTGAAAACCAAAGCAAGAAATAGCAACAAGCCCCTGCGCCAGCCCCGAGGGGCCTGGAAATTCAGCTCTAGTTATACACGTGTATGTGGCAGGAGTCCCAAAGGTGACGTTTCTGCAGGGAGGCTGACGCATTTCACTGCGCCTTACGGCTTATTCCGCGTGTCCCGTAAGGGATGTGCCAGTGCAGGGGTGACACAGCCCCGTGGTTTGCAGGGAGGGTCAGGCAGTGGTAAGGTGTTTCCTCTCCCAGTACCACTTTGTCCATCATGGGACCAGGGCAGCTGGGGCTGAGCCGAGTCCCTGCCAGGCTCCTGCCCGGCACGAGGCTGCTGCGATTTGAGGACTGCGGTGGCACCCCGCTCATGTACACCGGGCTGGGGCTTGCCAGTGCATTGCTTCAAGATGGGGAGGGAGGATTGTTTCCCAGATGACAGGAAGACACGTGAGTGTGAATGAACAGAAAAGGGGTGAGAGATTGCGGGGTCTGTGGCTGCTTAGCTGGGAGAAGTCACAGAGAAACTTCTGAAAAGAGAGTAGGAGCAGTTTTGTACATTTCATCTGAAAAAGTCACGTAAAAGGTAATGCTGAAGAACTGCAGTCGGTCATTCAAGTGTGAGATGGGGACTTCAGTCTTGTCTTTATGTAACTGTATCTACGTGGGGTTTTAGCAGAACCTTCAGTGTAAAACTGAGGACAGCAAAAGCTGGGAAGGACGTTACCGTTTCACAATATGATTATAAAATCTGGCTCTGGTTTTATGCTTGTTTAGACCAGACCAGAGCACTCCTGAAGAATATCCCCTAAGTCAGAAGGTTAACATCCAAATTTAAGCAAGTTTAAGATCTTTTAAAAGAAAAATCAAACCAACTTTTCAAAAAAAACGGACGTGCAAGTTTTCTTTAACCCCCTACTTGGTCTTAGCCCACAGGCAAAATCCTAACTGCAGGCTTAGTTTCAGCCCCTGCTTGGCCAGTGGAAGACCCGGACATGATATATTTGTTTTTCTCTTGGGCTGCTCCGGGCTGTAAGCCGGGGTGTCCTGGCAGCACTGGGCATAGCTGCTGGGTCTCAGGCAGATCTCGCAAAGCGACCGGGAGCGTTTCAGCCATCGCACCCAGAGATCTGAGAAAGCCGCGCGGGGATGCTGGTGGCTGCTGCTCGGGCAGGTTTGGGGCAGGGACCTGACCCGGGGGGCCAGGATGCTCCACTCGGCTCGGGACATCGGTTCAGCTTGCTGCCGCGGGATTCCTCCCATCGGATGCATTTTTCTTCTCAAGGGCTGGGCCATCATGTGCTGAGAAGCTGACGGTTTTGAAGGTAAATATTCTGAGTGGCTGAAGGGAGGCTAGAAGTCCAGCTTGGCCATGAGATAAAACTGACCCGGGACATCCTTGGGGCGAGGGGGGGAGGGGGCGGGATGCAAACAGGGTGGCTCCGTGGACAAAGAGGGGCTCCTTCTACCCCACAGAAGCAGCTCTAGCTCCCTTCGCTGGGGTGGGGTGACCTCCTTTGTGATCCCTCTGAGTCGAGTCAAAGCAAAGGTAGACTTTACGGAGTCCAAACATTCGCCGTGAGAAAAAAATATTTCACGTTAGCCCCAACAGCCAAAAGCAACAGCCAGAGCCTGATAAGAGAGGAGGTTTGGTTCTGTGCCCTCAGCACCATCCAGCTGCAAAGCTCTCCCTGATGCTCCTCTCTGTGGTGGTCACTGTGTGGGTCCGACAGAGCAAAGCTTGCCGGCAATTCCCCCGCCCACCCTTTCTCCTAAAGGAGGAAGGAATTTATCTAGGAAAGCTTTGGGTTCGTTAGAGCATCAGAAATGCTATGCCAGCCTTTAGGTGAATTCTGAATATCCAGGTAGGGCTCCTGAGCTAGGGGAGGGTATCTCTCCATGAGCTGCAGGAAAAGACTACAGAGAAGACCTGGCTGCCTTCCAGTGACGGCAAGGGCTGCTCCTCGAGGGTAGCGTGATCCTGACTGTCCCTTGTTACACACTTGTGCACAACAGACAGCTGTCAGGGGTGCTACAGATGCCCTTCCTTCTCTTCCCTGCTCCTCCCAAATTTATTCAAAGGGTCCCTACCCAAATCTCATCAGCAACAGCCCAATGCATGCCCGGGAAAAAAATGTGCAGGGACAAACGCACCTCACACCGTACCATGCAAAGCAGTTGGATCAGCTTGTGAGCTGCATTACATGGTGAACCACCAATGCCAGCAGAGACGTGGATTCACATACACAGGAGATCCCTCCTGATCTTCAGTGGCCGTGAGAAGACTGTTTTTTCCACTGATCTGTAGCTTAGGATCTTCTCACCCCTTGCCAGTACCTCTGCGCACGGAGCTATTGCAGCACATGCTTGGCCCCTTACCGGCTAAAGCATCCCCGTGGCCTGCTTGCAACTACGGCAAGGGTCGTGAAAGAGGAGATCAGCCTGGCGATAAGTAGGATCTTGCAATTTAGGACTCCGAAGTGGGGAAAGCAAACCTAGAGATACCTCACCTGGCCTGTGCAGTTCTGTCTCAAGGCGAGGGCAGGAGTTCACCCGTCTCAGAGACTCCTTGGCCCTTCCTGACTGCAGAATCCTGCGACAGCTAAGTGGTTTTCGTGGTTGGCCTGAGTTACCCGTCTTAGAGGGCTGTGTCCTTGCTGGGGCTTCCTGCTCTTACCGCTGTCAGATGAGATCCCACTATCAGCTGATGACTTCATTATCTCACTGATAATTCAATATTCTCAACTATCTAATGTTTCCTGCTCTGTCCTTCCTTTCATCTCCTGCGCTCCCGCTAGTGCAGCCCTGCCTGCACGTCTTTCACCTGCATTGAACAGAGTGAGAAGAAATCATAGAATCGTTAAGGTTGGAAAGGACCTGATCTAAGATCATCACATGAAGTGGTCTGGGTTTGTTCATCCTCTTGTTCTCTTTTTCCCTCAATGACAGTTTTAATAACGTGATACAGCAGCTATCTTCGCTCTGAAGAAAGGAAGTGGGAAGCTGGAACGTAGGGATGAAGACGGTTCAGTGGACTTAAGACATGTGCCCAAAGCGGTTTGGTGTGGTGCTGCTGCCGTACCGAAACGGTACTGCTGCTGTTACGCTTATACACTTCTTCAGTAGCCCCAGGTGCCGCCTCAGTGTAAGTCAAGGACTTTTCCAGGAACTGTGCTTTATTTTCTCGGCTGAACAGACAAACCGGTTCAGGAACCTGATCAGTGAATGCATCTGAACTTGATTTCTGGCAGCTGCCTGACAGTTAGGCACCAAACCCCAGATATACCTCACCTAATTTACGGCGTGCATTTGATGTACCCGAGTCAGCCAGCTGATCTCCCCAGGCTCCTTCCCTAGGTACGAAGGGATGGGGGGATACACTGTGGGTGGGATCCCGGGCAGACTGAGCTACCGTGCTAAAGCACTTCTCTATAATCAGGCAGGGTGAATATTCCTCCCCCTTCCCACGTGGCCAACCCAGTGGCTGTTATAAATCGTTATCCTGCTACTGACATCAAAAGATGCTGAAGGTCTTCTCCAGCAGCACTGACAGAAGCCTATTGTACAAGGAATTAAAAAAACCCCACCAGACGGCCCCCACACCCTGGACAACAAGCTTTGTATTCTTTCACAAGAACGAGATAGGATATGAGAATTTTCTCATGCATAAATTTGGTTGTCTGGTGCTTTGGGAAAGAATACCTCCCCGCATGCTGACAGCAGCCAGTAGGCACTGGTTCTAAAACTGGCACAGTGGCTCGAGCACAACACGGTTTAAAAGCTATCGTTAGAGACTCGACGTGAATGCTGTGATTTTCCTTTAGGCTGATATCATGCCCATTTTCCATGAAAGTAAAAAAAAAAAAAAAACATAGAGGAAATACAATTTTAGCAGTGCCAAGAAAGAAACTCTATGAAAAGCAGTTGCCCCTCCCAGCTATTTAGCCTATTTACGCTATCAGGTCTTTGGGACACTGATTTTCTTTTAGTGTGCGTTCGTGTTGGACTCTGTAGTGGGTGAGTTCTTGCAATATAAATCAATTCATAGCAGGTGACTGAAAGCATTTTTCCCTCGACGCAGCATTTCTTTCTCACTGCCCAACATTTTAGAACATGATAACTAGGGAGAAAAGTATTTTGTAGGATTCAACTAAAGAGAAAACCCTATGTATTTGCAATCTGAAAGGAAGCGCTGGAAGGTTATAATTCAGCAACAAAAGGCCCTGGAAGGAAGCATGCCCTAGCAACTGTCTTTGTACAGAGAAATCAGTCGCTCATTTATCTTACAGAAGTCAACTTTTGTAACACTGTTTGCATTGTGCCCTCTAATGACTGACGTTGCGACGGGACTGCCGAGCTAAGAAGGGAAACAGTGTGAAAGTGAACTGGGATGTAAAGACCCCATGACAAAATGAAAAATGCTGTGAGAAGGCCTTGCCGCTTAAAAGAGTTGAGAGCCGTGTGAATGCTTAAAGGGGTGAGATGTACTGGGAATTGTGTTTGTGTACTGAGCGATGCTCCAGAATGACCCAAGTGGGTACGCCTTACAGTTAAACGTAGGTCGAGGTGAATGAAAAGGGAGGAAAAAATGTCCAATTTCCCTTGTCGATGCGTGGGGGGTCACATTCTGCCTTCAGAAAGGTGCTGAGGTGCCAGAGAAAGCCCTGAGGCTGGGTACCTCGTTTCCCCGCTCTGCCTTGGGTCCCAGCAGAGCTGCTGGGCTGGTTTCTCAGCCCCAGCTCCCAGCCGCTCTGTGGCACGACAGGGAATTTGCAGGGCACCACCGTCGTGCATCTGTCCCCCCTGCAGCTCTTACAGGCATTCGTTTTGCCCGGTGTAGACAGTCCGCTGGCTGTTTTTCACCTGCCGTCACTCCTGTTTTCCTTCTATTACCCCTTCTTCTTGTCCTGTCTTTCTCCTGTTTTCAGCTGTCACAGTACTTCTTCATAACTGAAAAAAAAATACCTGTCTGCCTATGGTCTGCAAGAAAGGGCTTGCTAATATTCACCCTCTTTTGTTGTTTGCAATGCATAAAAATCTTTTCTGTCATGCTGGAATTATGTAGAAGAAAAAAGAGATTTTCTTCAATGGGATAAAGCTAGGATGGAGAGATTTTTTTTTAAAGCAGAGATGTTTTGAGGTGTAATCATTGTAATGCTACTGAAAGAGAATACATCAGCCCGGGGCAAGGTTTTTGAAACACTTAGGTCCGACTTTCATCACATTTCTGGGAAAAAAGAATAGGGGAAAAAAAGGTATTAATTAAACAGTTGCACTGAGAAACAAGGTATCGAAGACCCTGTTTCCCTCCCCTCGCTCGGCTGAGACTGGCCATTTAGCTATTTAGCCTGTTCATTCGTGGGTCTGCGCCCAGCTCCGCCTGGCTGAGAGGGCTCAGGGCCACCGTGGGACCTGGGGGGACCTCAGAGACGCAGAGTTTTCTCGAGGTCCGGCCTGTTTGAGTAGCACCTCTGTAAAGGCTTGGGGCTGCGGGAATTGGGATCCCCGCTGCCTTTTCCAAAGCTTGTTCCCGAAGATGGGAGCCTGGGTGGCTGCATCTGATGCACAAGCGGGGCCGGCCGGGCCGTTGCGTCCCGTGGCTCTGTGGGCGCTCGCCCAGACGTGAACCCCACTGAGATTAGGAGTCCCCGGCCCCGCAGCGAGCAGGGGCATGCAGGTTTGCAAAGCGTGCACGGCAGGCTGGGCTACCGAACGGTCATCCCAGCCGGCGCCAAGGTGAGCGGAGGGGGTGCCGGATCCACAGTGGGATCCGGGCTTGGGAGGGAGCACCCGATGAAGATGCTAACACGCCTGGCCGTGATAAACCCTGGAGGAAAGGAGACTGCGAAGCAGTGCCTTTACGATGAGGACTGGGAACACGTGGTTCTCTCCGACCCAGGCTGCGACCGCACCCACCCAGTCAGCTGGGGAGCCCAAGCCTACGGACCTCTGTGCGGGTCCTGCGCTTGCCTTGACGCAGAAGTTAGAATCGGGCTATTGTGTTATTTTTTTTATGCTTTTCAGCCAGACCATTCGTTTTCTTCCCCCCACCAGGTGCATCGTACCTTTACAAGCAATCAATACCAGGAGCATCGTGTCCTGCTCTGCCTTGGGGTCTATCTAACACCAGCCGGCTTGATTTGCACCGTCTCCAAATTTGGCTCTTCTGCAGGGCTCCATGCCACAGCATCTGAGAGCCCGCAAGCCGGCCATTGCTGCAGTTGTTTTATAAGTTTATAAAACCTCTTTCTTTAGAGTTCACATACAGATTAATATTAATAAGTTGCTGCACAGCTCTTTAGGGGTTTACTTACTAGCTCTGCATGCCAAATTAATGGCTACACATCAGGTCCTCTTCTGTTTTATTTTCACCCACCTCCCCCTATTCTGGCAACGCGGCATGCTCTATTATACAGTACTTGGGCTTTCAGAAAATGCAGGCTCTTACGCCTTGGAGCCGTGAATGCTCCTCGGCAGGGAGTTTTGCCTTGCTCTCTGCTGGTGCCTTGGGACGCTTAATCCTTTGAGGGTCTCTTAGGTGCTGCTGAGTTTCAGAGTCGTACATTATTAATGCTGAGCAGCCGCTGGCTGATTGATTGAGTCCCCACTGATTCTTTGTGTGGCTTTGGCATGGGGGATGCTGGATTTGAGGGGTGAGGCTGCAGGCTGTGGGCACAGGCAAGGGGAACACACGTCCCTGCAGTAATCCCAAGAGTCCCCGTGTCTGACATGCCCCTGTTTGCAAGTCTTCTCCCACGTCCTTCTTACTGTGGCATCGTGATTGCCAAAGCACCGAGGGACCACCTGGTTTTCACCATGGCACCCTCTGGCTCCCTCAGGTCACCTTCCCCTCCTGATCATGCACGTCCCGGGTCTGGTGGGTCCCTCTGCCCTAGGAGCTGGGACAGACCTGTGAGGAAGAAGCTGATGGATTTCTCTGGGCACAGATGTGGTTCAGGCTACTACAACCTGTTTAGCTTAGCACTAACCACTCGATGGCCAAAGGGCTTGCAAGAAACCCCTCCCAAAAATGGCATCAAAGAGTCAGGGCTCCAGCAAAACCACCAGAAGATGACCACACGACCAACAGAGGTTTAACCAATTTCTGTCCTCATGCAGGGGGATGCTTTTAAATGTGTGTGAAGTAGCCCTGTAACATTGGTTTGTGTGTGGACTCTGCCTAAAAAATACATGAGAGAGAGAAATTTTATTGAAGAGTGATAATTTAGGAAAGCGAGGCATCTGAGAATTTGAAGAATGTTTTGTAGGTGGTAGCAAAAATGCAAATATGAAAACACAAGATGCACTTTGAGAACTAAACATTCCCTCTGCAAATTTGTTTTGTTTCTTTTCTATATTTGCTTCTCATTCTTTTCAAACATTAGGACACATTTAAGCATATATCAATATGATAAGCCAGGCAGACCAACTAGTATCTGCGGTGAGACCAGCCGATACCTGCGATGAGGCCAAATAGCACAGAAAGCGATGTTATCTTCGTATTTGTGCTTCAGCTTAGATGCTTGCACATTCTGTCTGACTCCGTCGGTATCTGTCCATTGCTTACGCAGTCCAGTTGCTGTACTATATTTCGCTTGTTCCTGCTTTGATGATTCAGACATTTTAATAAGGCAGGAAAGTATCGCTTGAAAAGCTTTTGAAAGATTTTGCTATTTGCATTGCTGCTGAAAAGTCTTTTAAGGGCTTTCAAGGTCAGTTTTGAAGTTTTATCTGTACCGGTTACATCTGACCCATGTGAGATAGCAGCTGACATCTATTCATTAAAAATAAATAAATCAGAAAGTCGTCATTAGCCGGGGCGGGGGGGGGAGGCACACCTACGTAACAAGCAGGAACTGTTTACAACATGTTCAAGTTCCTCCTCTGTTTTGTTTACGGTTCAGGTTTTTCACAGCAACCTTTTCGGTGGCAGGTCTCGGCAGCCAGTCATACAGTTAGGAACGGCACACTTGTAAAACCGCAAGTTAAACAGAGTAGAAGGCAGCATTTTCCAGTAGCAGTTAAAGCCATGCCCCAGCTCCGGGCCGGATCACCAGCCACCCCGACCGCCCCGTGTCGCTCCCGACGCCGAAAGCAGCCGGTGGCTGGCGCGGCTCCCCAGCTCCATTGGTTTTATGACAACCTGCGGCAAGAGCGCCGGGCCTCGCTGGCAGGGCAGGCTGAGCTCTCTGGCTCGTTATTGAGCAGCAGGAGAAGCCAAAACATGCTCAGTTTATTGCCTTCCTTTCTCTCTCGCTTCCCCGGCCGCTGGTGAAGGAAGGGGCACCAGGGTGGCGAGGCACCGCGCAGCCCGTGGTTCAGCAAATGCGGGATGCCGGTCGCGCCTCGGGCCTGGCCTTGCATCAGGCATCTGGAGAGACTAGCAGCTGAACTGCTCTTTGTGAAACTGTATTTAAAAGCAAAACGTCGAGCAAAGTTGCAAGCACAGGCAGCTGCCGAAATAGCTGTGGTAGGTAGGTGCCCGCCGCGCTCCATGGGAAAAGGCAGGGGGGCCTTCAGCCTTGCCGGCAGAGCCCCGCTGCTTCAGAGCTGCATTTCACTGCATGGAAGGGCTGCCGGGCTGCTCCACGTCCTGTTTTCTTTGCATTTGCCAACAGTGTGAGTAATGCCAGCGGCTGACAGGGCAGCTGGCACCAAGCGTGCTACGCCGGCTTTTCATCTCTAATGACCCCCTTACATTAGGCTGTCTAGCTGTTATCTACCTGTCACGAACTTATCCGAGCATAGTCACTCCTGGTCCTTGTGCTATCCTTGGTTCTTCATTTGCGGGGCAGAAATTCTGCCTAGGATGAGTAGATACCTATGTTTCAGGGGTCTGAATTTCTTTTTTTCTTGCACCGACTTACGTTGGTGATGGCTGGGCACACAGAGCTGGGTGCTGAGGTTGTGGGTGCTGTTCCTGCAGTACTGCAAAGGTGTATTCGTGTTCGGGAGGTAGAAAAAAAAGAAAGGTTTTACAGTGCCTCCCAAGGATGCTTTGAATATTGGCTTTTTTTAATCTCTCCTGGAAATCCATGCTGCAGCTGGAAGCGCTCTGCTGAAGATCCTTTTAGATCTCAAAAAAATAAAAAAGGTACGATTATGCAATACCATGACATGCAGATCCACAAATACTAATCTAATTGAAAGTGTAACCGCAGAATGTTTCCCTTTGACCGAACTGGACATCAAGGCAGACATCATGCTAGCCCTCTTTCTAGCCTATGTAATAGCGTCTAGCTGGCGTGGCATCTCCCGTACGTGGGCATTGCTTGTGCCCTGGAGACCCTTTGGGCTTTGCTGTGGGTGATCCTTGCTCTCCTTCCCCTACTAGGTCCATGGGAAATGCATGTGCAAGCACAACACAGCAGGGTCCCACTGCCAGCACTGCGCCCCGCTCTACAACGACCAGCCTTGGCAGGCTGCCGACGGCAAAACCGGAGCCCCCAGAGAGTGTCAGTGTAAGTAGCCAGTGTCTCCAGAGCCTGTGCCGGAGCGGAACGCTTCCTCCTTGTGTGCCTTTCTCCCGTTTCCAAGAGGCAGCGGATACTGGGGTGGTGGGCAGGTGCTTGCGAAGCAGCTCAGCGACTGCAGAGCCGATGCCACGCTCCTGCCCAGCACCCACCGCACGTTTCCATGGCAGGGACGGCCCTGTTCGCACAGCCCCTCTCTTGGAAATCCTCACGAGACCCTGTGGTCGGTCACTTTGGCCTTTCTGTGGGACCCAAGCACGTCTCCTTGAGATACGGTCTTCTGCTGCGGGCAGACCGCAGCCTGCCGGGGTGCCTTGGAGGCAACGGGGGGCCAGCATTGTCCCCTTCGTGGGCACCGCTGACGAACACGTTTGCAGGAGGTATGGCCTTCTGCTGGTGGGCATGGGCTCTGCTCACCCCCCCGGGCACTGGGGAGGTTTGAGGATGACTTCCGCAGTGCTGGGGAGGGATGCTCGGGGTGAGTGCAGGCTGCAGGGGACCGCAGAGGTCACGGCGGGGATCTGCTTCAGTAACAGCAGCAGTCTAGCCAGAAGGGTGCTGAGGACTAACCGCACCGCCCCGGGAAGGTTTGCAGGCATGCCGAGTGCCGTCCTGCCCTGGCTTCGATCCTATCGACACTTAGGCTAGCATCCGCCCGCCTGCGTGGGCTGCGGTCACACTCACTGCAGTACGGATGTGCCCCAAGGGAATGACAGTGAACCCCTCTTTCCGCCAGCAGCGTTTGATGAGCAGGGGCTGGAAGAGGTCTCACTTGGCGCCTGACTTCAGGCACGTGGGCTTCCAGACTTCTTCCACTGCCAGCGCAGGGAAAGGGGGCTGCTCGCCCTCTCCTCCCACACCTCCCCTCCACCTGCCTTTTCCCTCCGTCAGATGCAAGGAGCAGCCTGGCAGCACCCGCCTGGCAGATGCTGTACGGGGCACTGCTGATTTCTAAAGCTGGGAGGGAAGGATCCTGCCCCAGCAGGACCGGTGAATGTGGGAGGTACCAGCCTGACCACATTGTTGTCATTGTACTGGGAAGCCCGTACTGGAAATAAAAACATTAAAGAAATTATTTTTTCTTAAATGTCACCGCTAGAGGTTGGGAAGCACGGATGAAAATGTGATGATACTCCATGCATTTGAATGGATAACGGGCTCATAGGTCAGGTCTCCCAAAACATGGTTTGGGTTTCTGTGTCTCTTTTCTATAAATCAACACCTTTCACTGCCTTAACGAGTCTTTCTGTTCCCTTTGGCTTCGTCTCAGCGTGCAAGTGTAATGGGCATGCCGACACTTGTCATTTTGACATGGATGCGTGGCTGGCATCGGGCAATCGCAGCGGCGGCATCTGCGACAACTGTCAGCACAACACGGAAGGGCAGCACTGCCAGCGCTGCAAGCCGGGCTTCTACCGGGACCTCAGGAAGCCCTTCTCTGCTCCAGATGCCTGCAAACGTAAGTCGGCGACCTTTTACTAGTAAAATGCTTCTCAGGTGAGAGGGTGTCAAAGGAAAGGTGAGATCTTCCTGCCCCTCCGTGGAGCAATCTTCTTGCTTCAGCGAAGGACAGGGAGCTCTTTGAATTCCCTTCTTGGTGCTGTTTGCAAAAGGCAATGGTGCGGTTTGCAGGGCGAAAGTCTGCAGATGCTGTTGGCAAATCTGTCCCGAGGATCCCTGTAGCCTGGGGGGCAGGGGAAGAGACATGATTCATTGACTTCTCCTACTATTTTTGGAGAGCAAAACCTGCATCGTGTTTGCATGTTCTCCTTGTTTGGTGGTTGCGGCAACCTCAGAAGCAGGGTGCCGCAGCCAAGAGGGGGGCAGCTGATAAACAGCATCGCCCACCAGTGCGTGTTCGCAGCAGCAGCAGCAGGTGGGCATGGAGGGAGAGACGGGAACACGAGTCAAGTGATATTCCAGAAGGCGTGACACCAAGGAGGCCAGGCCAAAGGCAATGACTCAGCCACATGTGAAATTAAGTATTTCCCAAGCAAAAGCAGGGATCCAAAAGCCAAGCTCCCCAGGGAGCACTATGAGGATGCTGACTCACTGTGGGGGACTCCGGATCCCCAAACCACGCTGAGCACATTACACTGGTCAGCTAAATATAGGGTGCAGGCATGCTCTCCGCTCTGCGCCTCCAGCCACCCACCAGCTTCGCCAGATTTCTCCTCACTGCCCCAAATCTGGAGGAGGACCTTCATGGGTGGCAGAAAAAAAAAATCCAACTGACACCCTGCTTGTGTCATCTGAGGGGACACTGAGCACGTCTCTCTCCCCCAAAGGAGAAGTACCTGCGTTTAAAGGAAGAGGAACCCTTCTGGGGCGGGGAGCCGCGCTGCGGGCTGGGAGGACGTGTGCGGTTTCACTTTTGTCTGCCGCTTTTGTCCCACTCTTTCGCTGCACGTCACCCTCGCGAGACTCGCGGCAGCCCTGCCAGCCTGGCGCAGGAGTCCTCCTCCTCTCCGCGTTTCACTCCTTGCAAGGAGGAGCAGCAACAGCTGAACCGCCTGTTTTACAGCCCTAATTCTCTTTACGAAAATAGATTTGACCACAGTTCTCCATTGCTTGTGTAAAAAATTATTTCACTGCTGTAGTATGTACACAGATTTGGTTTTTTAAACAGTGAATTTAATGACTTTTTAAAGTTCCTTTAGTTACTTGTGTACATCGAAGTTCCAAGTCTCCTTCTCTGAAACGTGATACCATCCCTCTGTAATTATTGTCAGGGCTTAGGCAACAAACTTTTGGTTTGGAGTCTCATTAGTAAAAAGACACTTTTAAGTCTTGCACTTAAACCCAAAGCAGAGGCTTGAGTGTTTTTTTTCTAACTCATGGATTCAGCCTTGCTGATGTAAAAAAAAAACAATTGGATTAATTGACTCCTGCTAGATGACGCAGGATGAAAGACTGAAGTAAATTCTGTACGGGACCCTCAAGCTCTGAAATGTGCTTTTACTGAGGTTGTGCTACCTCTGCTAGGATTATAATTCCTGATGGTGACTACGTGCCAGCTCCCATCAGGGAAGAGCACACACTTTTCCAAGGCCACTGAAGCCAAGTCAGGCTTTGGCACTGATCTGAGCGCAGCCTTCTGGGCACCTAAAAAGTAACGCCCTTCACCTTGGAAGTGGTAGGAGTGGCCGCCATCTCCTGTGACGTCTCATGCAGCCCCTCGAGGAGATGGAGTTTCACAGGGGACCCATCGCAGGATTCTCCTGATGCCAAAACATCAGGGTTTGGAGGGTCCAAGAGGAAGTCAAATGGCACCTCCTGGGCTGGCCAGCACGGAGCCTCCTTCCTTGCAAAACCAGATGGAAACAGAGGTCTCGGGACGTATCGCTGCAAAATAGCCACAACTCGAGGGGAAGGCTGCCCACAGTGTGCGTGTGCCTGTGTGCAAGTTAGACCAGTGCTACTGAAGGCAGGCGTTGCGCCACGTCCTTAGCCATGTGTTAGCCATGTCCCAGGAGGCTCGATTAAAAAGTTTCTCCCAGCCCTTCTGGGCAGGAGGAAGCTGTGGCAATGAGATGATTAATGGGTATTTTTGTTGATGTATGCTGGTGCCTGGTCCGCTCTGCTTTCTGCGTTCATCTCTAAATCACTGGCCTGTGGCATTCCACTTTCCACATTTTTCCCCCCCCGCAAAGTGTGCCTGGCACAAAGACTATAAATTTGTTTCCGTTACTCTTTAATGCAATAATCCAGCCTCTTTATGGACCACTATGTATTCATGAACTCTGGTATTTAAAGGCCAAAGGTAACATATATTTGACAAGAACTGTAAGATAACCTTGAGCACAGCGAGAAAAAGTCTAAATTTATTTACCTTCTGCGTTAAGTACCTCTAGTTTATTGCGCTTTGCGGGGGGGGAGGGGGTGGGAGTTATTTATGAATTTCAGAGCCTGAAGTACTCAAGTATCTCAGGGAGACGACTTTCCCCGGCATAAACTGAGTTCCACAAAAATGTAGGGATTATCTGAGCGCTTTCCTTTCAGAGACCCTATTGCTACAAGCACACAGATTCTTTCTTTCTGGGCTTTGCAAACCCTGACAAACGCTCGCCTCCCTGAGACCCCTTCGCCGTTTCCCTTCTGGTCTCCCGCTGCCGGGGCTGCTCCCTGCACCCGGGGGCCCGGCATCTCACGGGAGAGCCCGGCAGCTTGCAGGGCCGTAGCAAATGACTAATGACTGTTAAATTAAATTATATAAGACCGATTGCAGCCTACGCCTGGCACATGTCCAAGGACCGTGCCGTGGTCTGCAATAACAAGGGGTGTGTGTGGTGCCCTGTTTTTCTTTCCGGGAAGGCCCCAGTGTTGCCTGCTTGCTTCTGGCTCGAGGCACCGTTATTGCTCAACCGCGGGGTAGCACTGAAAATTTAAAAATACCAAAGTCAAAGTAAATAAAGGAGTTGTTAAGCCATAATCTTTAAGGATACTTTAAAGATTCTTGTAAGCGGAGAGTGTATATAGTATTTGCTCAGGAGTAGGTGTGCACCCGATAAAATGAGACGCTCTGCCATTTAAAACAGCAATCTGATGACTCTTTCCCCCCACCATACCTATCGGTCCTTTTCTTTACATCCCTCATGAAGTTTTAAGCCTCAGCTACAGTATAATTGCAGACAATAAAACGGGTTTTATAATTGCCAGGTTTACTTTTGCTTTTCAGCTGTAGGTTTTTGAGGGTAAATATTTGTCATTTCCAAAGGTTAGCTGGCAGCTGAAGAAACCACAACAGTATCACCAATCCAGGGCAGGAAAATGCAGCTCCGCTGGAGTCCCGCTTACTGGGTTTCAATCCCGATCAGCACATGCAACGCCGGCACAGGCGGCTGTTGATTCGTATGTGCATGGAAGTCACGTGCAAAATATTGCTATGTAGTACGGGGTGGTAAATTGGCATTTTAACCATGCTGCTTACAAGTCAAAAAGAAAGCAAAAAGATCGAGCTTGTGGAAGGTTTCTCTTGGTCCCAGGCCCGTGGTGCCCAGCCAGCTCTTCTCTCACCGGAGCTCCCTTGGCTGGGGAAACCCCCGGTGGGGTGGCCACGGCGCACGAGACAGGCACTGTCCCGAAGCCTCGCACTGCGAGTCTCGCGCTCTGCGCCCGTGTACCCACCATGAAGTGCTATCCAGCCCTGTCTGTAGCTGCTTTATCTGCTGCTTGGCTGCTCCTCTCACCTTCCTGGAGGTGGGTCTCCTACTACCTGTGCTACAGTGAGGTGCAGACTGGGTGGAAGGAGGAAAATGGGGTCTAAAACCAACACTCGGCACAGCAGCCCATGAGGGAGCAGTAGCTGCAGCTGCCAAATGTTTTACAATCAGCCCTGTAGTCCGTTTCTTCTTGCCATTGCCATGGCAGGGAAGCGCTTGGTCCTATTTTGACGCATTTCTTTCAGAGCTGGTACAATGCACTCACATTTGAGTTCTAGAGTCTCATTTCTGTGCTGAGTGCGTAGTGAGGGGCTGCACCTTATGTCTCTGCAATGCCCAGCACGTTCCCGCTGCAGCATGTCACAAACATTTGCCACGCTGTAAATTCGCCACACGAAGCACCCAGATTCACGGCACGTGGCGTCATCTTGGGCCTCCACCCAAGATGCAAGACCAAAAAGCTCCAATTTGCCGGCCGCCGACGCAAAGCAGGTCGGCGCCTTGGTATCTCCCACGGGAGCAGCCAGGAAGGACGGGATCCATGGAGGTGGGTGCGCAGCCCTTGTAGAAATGAGCGACCTTTACAAGACATCTCCTTGCAGCTTTTATTAAGAAGTATAGCCAACTACATTCTCATTTTTAATTGCCATTTTAATTGCCTATGAGCTTGCTGCTGTATTTTTCATAACAGCCTTTGTAAATTTAATATTCTTGCCTCACCATGGTGTTGCCACTGCCACTAAATTTTCCGTTAGGAAAAAAAATGGTGCGAAAGCGTTGTCTAAAACATAAAAAGCTCCGACCCCAATAGGGTTGGGTGTAAAACTCAGCTGAAATCTGACCGAAAGAGGACCAAATCTCTCTCCGAGCAGTGGGTTTAGCTCACTGACTGCAGGAGAATAGAAGAGCTTTAAGTGCCTAATATTTCCCCTGAAGGGGCTGAGGAATGCCAGAAATACCCACCACATCTAGTAGGAAAGGAAAGGAAAGCATTTGGCTACATGTGTCAGGTGTAAAACACTTCACAGACTTCAGGAGAAAGGTATGCGAGTCTCAGTGAGCGCTTGTTGAAAACTATGCTATTATAGGTACCGGAGTTCACTGCCTGCAGCTAGTTATGCAGTTTGTGGAGAGGCTTTCTAATCTTTTAATTTTATATAATTATATTTGTTTGGGAATGGAAAGGGTGGGGGAAATTTGGGGATTACTTTGGCAAAGATTTGGGAATCGTAGTCGCCTCTAAGTTAACTGCCAATATTAATCTATCCTTTAATATTTTGAAACAACACTCCAAGTATGTCAAATCCCTGAAACCACAAAAATGTTGTCAGAGCAAAATTAAATATATGTGCACAGCAATAAGTATTTTAAGAGAAGGAAAGGTTGTGTTGCCTGCAGTGGCTTTTCTGCTTTATTACCTTCACAGCTGCAAAATAAAAATACTCGTAATAGAATTTGGTGAAGATTTTCCCTCCAAATGAAATTTTCTCAGGAAATCTGATTTTTAGATAAGTGGAGTTTTAGACAAAAGTCTTTCAGCAGGGAATTTTTTGCCATAATGCACAAGGCTGACCATAACACGTCCTGGTGAGAGAACCAAACCCTGAGGGAAGGAGAGCCGGAGTCACCCAGGTGCTGGTCCTTCCAGGCACCCCGTTGCCTGCTGGCCGGGCCAAATGGTCAGAGGTTTGGCTCACACTTTCGGTAACTGTATTTCTGGTCTTTGAAAAGATTAAAGTCTTTGGGTAAAAAAAGATTGTAGTCTTGCAATAGACACAAATTACATTTATGCAAAAGAAAAATCCTAAGAAGTAGGCAAGGAAGACTTCACACCACCTATTTTAGGGCATTCTTTCTGATTTGTGAGAATGGCCGTTTCTCCCAGTGTGTCCCAGTATGCTTTCAGTGCATTGTTCTGCCGCGAGGCACTGTGGCAGGGGGGAAAAGAGCAGCCGGTGTTTCTGACATGCACTCTGCAAACCCGTGACCCAGAGCAAATGCAAAAGCGTATCTCTGAGCCGTCGGTGTCCTCATTCTTTTTTTTTAATGTTTTGAAACGATGGCTTTAAAAGAAAATCAGACAGAGACAGAGGGGTGCTTTTTGCTCAGCCTCCACTTTAATTAAGATGGCTGTTCTGAGGGGTTTTTTTAACCGCCTGGATGCAAGACAGTTGTTATTACTTTAGAAAGCAATTATGCTTTGATTCATTTTTGCAATGAAGCATCCACAGCTGCTTTAACATCATTGTAAGCCGTGCGCATCCCCAGGTACTTCGCTGGACAGGAGTCCAGATGCTATAAGGAAAGTAATAAATGCCTGTTTGGCAAAACGTAACATGAAACCAGGGTAGGTTGGCTAATTAAGAAACCTCACAAAAGTTAAAGTCATACCGTTTCTAAAGGGGGATTCCGGTCAGATTTGTATGGGCGACAGGAAAGAAAAGCCCAGAAACACCATTGTCCCTCAGCAGAGCGGCAGTTTCACAGGCATCTCCCGCGCCTTCGTCCCGCAGAGTTTTTGCGCTCACAGAAGCTCTCTCTCCCCGCGTCGTGTCCCCCGCAGCTTGCTCCTGCCACCCCCTGGGATCGGCCGCGCTCCCCCTGGGCCCCCACACCTTCTGCGACCCCAGCACCGGCGACTGCCCCTGCAAGCCCGGCGTGGCAGGGCCCCGCTGCGACCGCTGCCTCCCCGGCTACTGGGGCTTCGGTGCCTACGGCTGCCGCCCCTGCGACTGCGCCCGCAGCTGCGACCCCCGCACCGGTGACTGCCGCAGCAGCAGGTGAGTCGCGGGGTCCCGGCCACCCCCTCCCAGCCTCACCATAGCCCCGTGATCTCCGTCCCAGGGAAGGCACTGCGCCGACCCTACTTGTGCATGGCACGCGGGCTGAAAAATAGCCATTATATAAAATATTTGGGGTTTGGTATGGTCAGGAACTGGGGACAGAGCGGCGGCTGAGGCTGCGGCGCACCTGGGTGCCTGGCACACCGTGGCAGGGCATCGGCGATGTTGGATTATTGGCTCTCGGTGATGGTGTTAATGTATGGGGTGTTTTCCATAACCTTCACAGTTGCTTCCCCTGCACGAGCAAAATACGGGCCTCAGGGACATATGCGTGAGAGGAGACCAAAGGCTCAGTATTGTTGCTGTTGCAACTCAGCTTGCGCTGACTGTGTTGGACTTAGAGTCAAGCTCTGACTTTTAGAAGCCAGCAAGTTTTAGTAATACCCCACTCTCTGGATCTTGTATGTTGCTTTTTTTTAACCACACTGGGGATATTTGTAGCATATAAATCCCTATAATCTGTTTTAAACCCAAAACGGATTCATGACCCACTCTGACAACACTCAACCTGTTCGCTTTCCAAAACTGCCCCTCGCGTTTAACTTCACGAAGACGTGCAGTCACGTCGCGCCCAGAGGATGGGTTGGTATTGGCCCTGCTTTCCGCTGGCTCCAGGAGGAAGGCTGACCGTCTCCCTTTCCCCCTGACAGCTCGGACGTGACCTGGCACAACGAAGCACCTCCTTTCCAGGCGGTGCTCAATGAGAGCCAGCCTGCCTGGGGCTGGGAGGACGAGCAGGGCTTCTCGGCGCTCCGGCACTCTGGTAAGACGGCGTTTTCGCACGTGGTTCCCTGCCCCTTCCCTCCCGCCAGCAGCCGGCGCAGGTACCGTCTTCTGCACGGGCTTGTAATTAGTGCCCTGGCAGTTGCGGGAGGGGGTGGATGTTCCCCCCATTAACGCGCTGTGTGGCCACCTCCTTCCCCTCCCCGGGCCGGAGGAGCCTTACGGCTCGTCCCGTCAGTGCGAGGACATGCAGACCCTTCAGGCAGATGCTCCACGCTGAAAGCCTGCACCCGGCGTTTAGCTGTCGGCAAGGCAAGAGCTGCCTGCCTGACTTCGCAGTCCCAGCTGTGAACTTCAAGGCTGGATACTCTCACGTTTTACTTGGCCATCGTGTTTTAAACGTGTCTGTCTATTCATCAGAACTACTACACGTTGGACAAACCAGCAACATTATTTAGAGGGTGGGGTTTGCCATTTCACTGGCAGGTATTTAGGAAATTTCTAATTCAGAATTTATTTCCCTGATACCCACAACAATGCAGCTGACGATGCAATTCGAGATGGCCTAGCATTCCAGCTGGGGAAGTGATTTCCCTCCTGTCCCCCCAGCCTGGAGGAGGTGGGTGCTGCGTGAGGTTGCTGCGAGGCAGGTTGGCCCCGGGGCACAGCGTCAAGCCGTCCTCCCTTGCAATCGCTGCATGCGAGCAGGCAAGCGTCATTTCCTCCATTTTCAGAAAGCGGTGTGATAAAATCTCGAAGATACAATAATTGAGTTAATTGAGGGGAAAGCTCCATCGTTTGTCTGGGCAACTTCATTTTAAACGTAAATAAGTATATCATGTTATTCTTTGTTCTAAGATCACGGAAGTCATTAATCTACCTTAACCTCTGCAACATTTCCTTTTAAAATTTTGTCTGGTACATTACGGTGTGGAAAATACCGTGAGGAAAGACGTGCATGTTATTTGCATCCCAAGGCAAAATAATAAGGCCTTTGTTTCCTTTCTCTTCAAATTGTAAACAAGGAATAATTGCCCTTGGACTAAGACTGTATATTCAGCCTGGATCTAAAAATAGGGCTTTTTTTTGCACGGGGCTTGTGGACCATATGAAAAACCCTGGCAGGTCCTGGGCTCTGCCCGTGAATGCTCCTGTCTTTTAAGCACAATCCACAGCATTTCTTTCCTTCTCTTTCTCCAGGTAAATGCGAATGTAAAGAGCAAGTTTTAGGAAATCGCAAGGTCTTCTGCGGGATGAAGTACACCTACGGTGAGCTGCGGGTGAGGTGGCAGGGGTGTAAAGGGAGGTGCTGCGAGGTGGTGCAAGAGCGTAAAGCGGGAGAGGTGCTGCTGTGCGCACCGCTCCGTCCCGGCAAACCCGTGGGCTACTCAGTCTAAGGGCAGATCTTTGATCTTTCCAAAATGTATAGATATCATGGTGCCAAGTCAAGGTGGGCAAAGCGTCTTGCTACCAAAATAGCCTTGTGCCAAAATCACAGGAGGACAAGACCCTGGACGTGTCCCTGGGAGGTTGTCTAGGTCCAAGACAGACCATAAAGCACTGTTAGCAAAAAACAGGTCACTGAAACTCTGTCTGTAGACCAGGTGGCCCATGCACAGTCTAGAAATCACTAAATCTGAATTACACTGAATGTAAGGAGGGACGGTGATCACCACAAAAGGCACTACAGGGAGAAAACGGCTCCGGCAGCCACTGGGAACTTCCCCCGTCAACAAAGTTCAGCTGTTGCAGTGGGGTGATGTATATTGTCTATGTGTCTATTGGATTTAAATGAATGAGAGGAGGCACTTTGTTTCCCAAGACCTCTCCGATGTGTGTCAGTGAACCGGCTCCTTCATACCGCAGCAGAGCTAGGAATGCTCTGTGCAGCACTCCCTTCCTTCACAGTCTTCCAGGGGTCTCTTGCACGTGTTTCATCTCACATTGAAGTTGAAAATGCACAGAGAGATAACCCATACCTCTGCATGCTGCGGAGCAACCCGCAAAAGGAAGTTCAAGGGGCCGCCAGCTGTTGAAATACAGCCCTGGCTTAGCGATATTAGGAAAAAAATCCGATTCTGCTTTGCTTTGCTCCCTGGCCGCAATAGCGACCATGTTTAATCTTGCAAAAGATAAGAAATAAATAAATAAAAGTCACAAAAATCCCAAGCTGATAAATCTTATCTAAAGTGCACTCAGGCTTCCCACCCTTTCGTCACTCAACATGCAAAGGGGTCAGCTAAACTGGAGAGACAGATGAATTACGGGGCTCATCATGAGCTTCAGGAGGCCGTACTGTAGGAGGAGAGGTTTCCCTGAGCTTCCTAACGTGCAGTGCTGAATAAAGCACCACCATACTGTGATACCTACCGGTGCAGGCACCAGCACGGTTGGGGGGAGGCTCACGCGTGGGACCTGAGCCCTGAGCCTCCACCACGCAGGAGCTCAGCAGGTGGGATACCAGGCAGCGGCAGTGTGCCTGTGGGTATCTGCGGGCTCAAAATACTCCGCGATTTGCCTCAGTTCCCGCCAACGTCTCCGTCTCCGCCACTGCATTTGGATTTGGCAGTTCTGCAAAGCGGGAGGACCGGCAGCAGGAACGCTCACCAGGGTGGGATGAGGGCAGCTCCTCCCACCCCTGCCTGCTGCCTGGCCTGCCCAGGCCGAGACCAGCAAAGCCTCCAGGTCCATCCCTAAAACTAAGTCTTTCCACTTGATTTCCAAAAGTGCTAAGGACGCCAAAGTCTTTGCTGAGCTCCAGCGGGGGGAAAATGGGGCCCTCACAAGTTCTGAAAATCAGGACATTGGACCTCTCCTGCTGCCCGCACGGCAGGTCCAGGGGCCGTGGCCAAACCAACCGGCAGCATTCCTGCCCACGGGTATGGGGACGTATGCGCTGACCCCGGGCTCCCCAGCAAGGAGCATTGGGCTTACTCCACTGTAAGGAAGTAATTGCCCGTGCTGCTTTACCCAGACACCTGCATTAGACAAAAAAAAAAAAAAAAAAAGAAGAGAGCACTGTAAATAGTTTATATATTCCTGGTTTTGAATTCGTGTCTTCCCAGTGATCAAGACGAAGATCTTGTCAGCTCATGACAAAGGCTCCCATGCAGAAGTCAACGTGAAGATCAAGAAAGTCTTGAAATCTACAAAGCTGAAGATCCTCCGGGGCAAGAGGACGCTCTACCCTGAATCCTGGACTAACAGAGGCTGCACTTGTCCCATCCTCAACCCTGGTAGGTTTGACTCCCTGAGCAGTACATCCCCACCACGTTTACACAGATTTCATTCCCACCCCTCCGTCCCCTCGTGCCAATGAGCTGAGATTGCAGCCCAGTGTTGATTAAAAATTACTGGCTGTTACATCATTTGGATTCCAACAGCAATCTCCATCAAAATTGAGTTCTGTAGAGAAAAACTTGGTTCATTCTATAGACTTTCAAACATCCGATTCTTTTTATGAAGCGTAATAACAGTCTTACAGCTTTACCAGTCTCAGTCTGTTCCCAGAGGGAGGGAGGTGCACATCAAGCCACGACTACATGACATATCTTTTTAAAACTAATGTTAATTTGAATGCATAAAAACACATTTAAATCTAATTTGGGTCATGATATTGTACTGAAGTTCCAATCTAAACTCAAGGGAAGATGTCTCTTTGAAAGTAACACTAATTTGCATCTACGAGATTTGGAGGAGTTTCTCTTATGCAGCGAGAGGAGAGCTTTGGCTTCACGGGTTTTTTTCCCGTCTTCTTTCACCAAAATGGGGTATAAACCAGTGGTGGCTAAACAGTGGGTGCAGTCTCTGGTACGGACGAGGCGGTGCAGACACAGTTTTCTTCAATAGAGCAAAACGAAGCTCCAGCTGACACACCTTTCTTTACAACTCCAAGACATACCAACAGTTACCAACTAATTCAGAGAAAGGGTTTTCTTTCCGTAAGGTGCACACATCACTTGGAAATCACCGATCGAAACATCGACTTCAGTGCTGAGACATCCCTTATGTGTGCAGCACTAGGAACTCCCTTTGGGCGGAAAGGGCTGCCTGCGAGCCTGGGTCATGCAGAACGGTTATTCACTGAGGAGGTGTTTGCAGTCTTCTTTCACCTCCACTGGAGTGGCTGTCTTTTTGGCTTCGAAGGCAAGCTGCCGTGGTAGCACAGCTTCCTAGTCAGGAAGTCTTGTCAGGCGCGAGGGTCGGATGAATCAGCAGCGTTAGGCAGGACTTTACTGTTTAAGTGCAGTCAGACTTTGGATATTGTTAAAACACCATAGATCTATAATTAAATAGATGGAGGTGTTTTATTTTTCCATATGCAATGCAAACGCAAACAAGAAAGTCCATATGTGGCTGCCTTAACATGAACCTGGAGGAAGGCTGTGGATGGAGGAAGGCCGTGGAAGCTGTCAGACACCGAGCGTGCAGGGCAGCCCCGCACCCGACACCCAGCTTTGCAACTCCACTGACTTCAAGGGAGCTTCACTGGTTTTCCCCAGCAGAGGAAAAGACAGCGTAATCACAGAATCGATGAAGATCGCTTGAACACCCGCGGAAGGGTGGAGGTGCAGTTGTCTTTAGGGACAGTCCAGATGTCTGACACATCAGGTGTTACTCCCTTACCTCCCTTACCAGCTGTCATGATTTACTTTGCAAAGCTGGGTATTGTCTTGAAATGCAGCTGCTGGAGTCCCAGGAGTATAAATTAATCTCAGCTTTCATGTTGGAAAGAAGTTGTGAAGTCTGGTCCTAATGGGAAACTTCAAAACATTGAGTGCATCTTTGAGATCTAATCATTTCAAAGGGGAAAAAAAGGGATTCCAGGTATTTTTTGAAATCTCATTTTCTTTCGCTACCACATTCATTTCTGAATGGTTGGCAATGCTGTATTAGCAGATTTAACCCTCTCTCAGAGTAAGAGCTTCTGACCTCCAGATGAATAAACCAACAACAGCCGGATAAAAAGCCAGGCTGACATAAAACAATTTCCTGACATATAGCTATAATGGAAATCACATCTCCCAAAAACATAGGGGAGATCAAAGATAAAAAGAAAGAAAGACATATTTTTATTCTGTTTCACAGTGCTAAAGGAATACCAAAAGGAGGGTAGCCTCTTAAAGGCTCTGGCAAGAAATAAAAACTCCAAGCATTTATCACATCTCCATGGGCTGTTTTTTGGATGATAAATGTGCTTCAGTGCCTACGAGGGGATATCCGCTGCCCTTGCACACCTTCCCCTCCACACACACCCACAGAGGCAGGCTGGTCTTCTGGGGGGACACTGAGCTGAAAGGTTTAAAGGCTTCAGCCGTCTGCAAGGGAGCAGGAGCCCCTTCCCCTCCTCAGCTCTGCCAAGCTCGGACACAAATAAGCAGAGAGCTGCCTGCCAGCAGCGCAGGGCAAACCGCACAGCCTCAAGTCCTGGCTTGTGTCATCTCAATCGTTTGATTCGTTTTAATTTTACACTTCCGTAACGTCAAGTTGAAAATCTAGAAAAATCTAGAAAGCCCTACCGAATCAGCAACCGCAGCAATATTTGCTTGCTCCTGAGGGTGTATGCCACATTGCTCTCTCAAGGGAGATAGATTTAGGAGCCCTTGAAAAGTCGTGTTTATAACAGCAGGATTGATGTGGCCAAAATGAATGTCTTGCAAAGGGTGATACTGCCACACAAGTATCCTGTGTTTACTTGGCAGAAGAGAGGATGTGTGTGCCCAAAAACTCAGATGAAGTAGATAACAAATTGTATTGAATTAAAGAACAACATGCTTGACCTTTAACTAGGGAACACTCTCCCTTTATTCTGAACTACAAAATGAAAACCCAAGAAAACATGAGCAGACTCCCCGCTGCAGCCAGGATGGAGTGGGACGACCGAGAGCACTGGAGAAGACCCATCTCCCCCGGGCTAGATCGTACCACCACATGGTTCTCTGCGGACCGGCGCAAGGAGGAGGGGGTACAGGGAGGTCTCGTGCTTGCTGTATCCCAAGCATGCTGCAGCGGGATGCTCGCCCTGGCGGGGAGCTCCTCATGCCACGGGAGGGATTATCCTCCTTGTTATCCCCATTTATGTCACGTTCGTGGCCCATTTAGGCTGTTGGGATCTGTGGCAGTGTTCCCCTTTAGCTAATTCAAGCCAAAGGCGTCACTCCGTCCCCCCGCTTAGCAGTTATTGCCTGGTTCCAAGCGCTCCTTGAGTCGTGCCCTGAAAGGGCACTGCAGGGCCACGCTCCAGCCCTTTCTGGCAGCTTCTGGACACCAGTCGAGGCTTTGCCAGACGCTGCTGTCATGTCTCTCAAACATCTGGCAGAGGCAGAAATTGATGCAGCTCTTTTCAGTGTGACTGCCCACCCCCTCAGGCTCTTCTTGGGTCCTCATGCTGGCAAGTCTAGTATTGCCTCTTGTCAGGGTCCAGCGTGCCTTTGCCTGCAAGGGGGCACTGGGCTTTTTGAGCACGACACCAGCGCCGGGCCATCCTGCACTGTCATTGCTGGAATGCACTGAACCGACCGATTTCCAGGCCCCAGGTGTATTCAGGGAAGGCCGAGGCAGGTGGCTGCCAAATGAAGGTCATAGTAGTTCCCAAATGAGGTGTAAAAGCTTGTAGTGCAGCCCCTAGAGTTCAGCTTTCATTTATATTTAGAAGGTAATAAAATCAAAGTCTGTGTACTGCATCTCACTGACAGCTGCACCACGGGTTGTTTTTCCAGAGGTACAGATAGAGGTATAGGTATACAGATACATTAGAGAATCAGGATGCATAAATATTTCTCTGTATAAGTGCTTTTTTACATGGGGCTAGATATCCAGGCTGACTTTGCAGTGTCAGTCGGCTTCTTAAGCATGGTGCTGTGCAGTCCCTGACCGCTTTGCTGGTTTGCAGGCTTGGAGTACCTTGTGGCAGGACACGAGGACATCCGAACGGGCAGACTCATCGTCAACATGAAAAGTTTTGTCCATCAGTGGAAGTCGGCTCTCGGAAGAAAGGTCCTGGAGATTTTGAAAAGGGACTGCAACTAGAGGTGTGCGACTGCCTAGGGCATTTCTTTATGCACAAAATGCAACAGCCTTCACGGAGAGAAGACCTCTAGGATGAAAACTGGAATGTAAGAAAATAGTGCCAAAACGTGTAGCGAGGCATTCAGAGTTGTAGGCGCTGTCTAATTTAACCCTTCCTGGCCAATGTTCATTCACTCGCCTGTAGCTTCCTTGCCAGGGGCTTCCCTGAGCCCAGCTCATCATGACGTTGAGGGAAACAAAAGGAAGGGCGGACGCTTGTCTCGCTCCAGTGCGATGTTGGAGCAACTCCTATGAAGCCACTGATTGCCCCAGACTAAATTGCCACCCTAGAGAAGGAAAGCGTGCCCACGAGCTACAGCAAAACACCCCTGCCAGTGCTGCCAGCGTGGATGCCGAGCGACGACTACCAGTGGCTCCCAGAGGATACTGTGGGGAAGGCGGTGGGCAGGCGCTGGCAGCAGCGTGGCAGTGACGACCGCTCTTTAGAAACACCCCCTCGGGTTGGGACACGGCACCCGTCAAAGCGAATCGGGTGCCACTTGCTTTTCACCACGTCGCCCTGCTGAAGGTTCCGGGGGCTAAATTCTCTGCTGGTGCTGGCGAGGATGGAGCTGCTGGCGTGAACCGAATCCCTCTGCCTTGGCACAAGTGCGATGCAGGGCAAAGGCCGGCTCTCCACCCATTGCATGGCCGCAGAGAAGAGCCAGCTCCGGAGGGTGCAGCGTCTCTGAGCTTTTGTCCTTGAAGTGTTAAAAAATGAACCTAGCCCTAGTGTAAATATTTCATTGTATAAAGCACTTTACTACCTGCCACTTCATGGTGCGGGAAGTCTAATTGTGTTGGGGAAAGACGAGGTTGAAGGTGGCGCATGAAAAAAACTCCCTGAAACAGAAGCACTCCTGAAGACCCCCCCCAGTTGGACAGCATTAACAATATAAAGGGAATGGCCAGCCTGGCACTGGCCACTCAGAGTATCTGAGGATGCAATCTGAAAGATTAAAGTATTTGCACTGAAGTCCCAGCTTCAGACCAGCACTTGGACCCCGTGGGCAGGACTCCAGCGAGACTTCGCAAACAGTGTGAGAAGAAGAAGAGACTTTGAGATTGAAAAATGCAATTGCTAGAGGAGAAAAACTCTGCCTGCAGGAAAAGGAGTGGATGCGGAGAATGGAAAGGACTCGCATTCGCATATCATGACCCAGCGATTCATGGTGGGCCTGGAGTTTATTTTATTTTTATGTTAGTATTTAAAACTGAACGTTTTATTTGTTTTCTTCTCTGTTATTGTTTGCAATATATACAGCCATTATACTTCCTCATTAACACCAGTATGGAATATAGCAGTTTACTGCAGTTTTCAGCACCAAAATGTATCTTTTCTGTAAAGCATCTTTAAACCACATTGCATAGAGTGTATTTGTTCATGAGTGTGAGAGGAAAGAAAAGGAAGACCTACAAAACCAGAAAAGCCATGAGTCTATCAATCCGCTTTACGTATGTATTTTTCTTTCACGGTCCTGTGGACTCACAAAAAAATGATACTATTTTGGTAATTTGTTTTTATATCACATGTATGGAATAAATATAATATGATTTCAACATCTTCATCTCCTGTTACTGCTTGTGCCACTGGCAATGCAGTCTTCATGCCTGCGCTAAACAACACAGCGAAGATGGTGCCGGGTGCGGAGAAGCTGCCGGGGGGGATATTTTCCTCTCTGGGAGGGCGACATTCACCATGTGCTAAAAAGCCAAGTAGCATGGATGGCTCACAGAAATCCCATTTCACTTCTGTTTTGGGAGGCTTATAGGCTCTTCTTATAAGGGGAATTGTACCTAAATATTTTCAAAGCCGGCCAGATCCTTGCATCCACACAGGCCTGATGGCTGAGCCGCAGAGCAGTTACCCATAAAGAGCAAGCCGGGGATGGCAGAAATCAGGCTCACTCCCAACATTTGAAACTGTAAAGGCAAAAAAAAAAAAAAAAAAAAAAAAAAGGCTGTGGGAAAAAAAACGCTGTGGCAAAAGGTCTATAAAAACGCGGGAGAGTGAAGTCAAGCATCAGAAATGAGCGGCCGGGGGGTCGAGGCGTAACCCGCAGAGTGGGCAGCAGCTCCCTGGGCGGGCGGTTAATCAGTGACTGCCCGGGCACCGCGCCGCGGCAGCACCCGTCTCCTCGGCGGAGGAGAGGGCAGGGAGAGACTCCTCCTGTGGAGACACTTGGAGACTAAAACCCTCCCGTAGCTCCATTTTGATTTAAAACTTCACCGTTCTACCTGCTTGGTGTATTTTTAGCTTCCTTTTATTTGAATGCCATTAAAACTACATTTGTGATGGCTGGGTGATTAATGCCGCGTCATGAAAGCTGGAGGGCGGGAGCGGAGAGGTCCGCACTCCCAGCTGGCCTGAGCCAACCGGGACGGCTCCAGCGGCGCACGCTGCTTATGGCACCTCGGCTGACCCCTGTCCTAGCCTTGGGTCTGGGCACTGATGGTTTTTCGAAGGAAAGAGATTAGCTTCCGTAGGGCAAATCTGCCCAGGAGAGACTTCTGCGAGGGGATTTTGGCTAGAAGGAGGAATGTCCCTTTACCGAAAGCAGGCGAGCTGGATATCCCTCCATCCATATGAGATCACCTCACAGTCGCAAGAAGGCCAGCCAAGCCCTTCTCAGTGAGAAAAGCTTGTTTGGACAGTAAAACTTCGCAACTGCGTGAGTTCATGGAAGCAGCCTGCCGGGCTTACCTGTTTAATCCCATCTGTTACACGTATGTCTCTCCCTGCCCACCTGAAGAGTAGATTTATTGCGTGACAACTCCAGGAGTAGCGATGCCTTGACCAGTCCGGCTGTGTGACAAAAACCAGTGGCAGGAAAACCAACCCGGTCATAAGCAGAGTTGGCAGCAGCATCCACAAAAGGGTCTTTTCTTTCAGAAATGCCCCTCTGGCCTTACAGACAAGAGCTGCTGACGCCGGCAAAGCTGGCAGCTTCCCAGCGGCCGAGCTGCCCCTCTCTGTACTGTGCCGCTCCTGGCAAGAGGAGAGCAGAGGTGAGTGCCGGGGTTTCAGGGAGCAGCTTGGTGGCAGTGGCGCCGGGAGCTGCCGCAGCTCTCCCCAGAGCACCGCCGTGCTGTCTTCATGCCTCACCTGCACCTAAAGAGCAAGTACCTCCTTGCCGCTGAAGAAAGCATGGTGGAGTCTTCAACCATCCCTGTTTCCGATGCAGGGGGCTAGATGTAAGCAGCGGCTGCAGGTCGGTGACAGGGGCTAGGGCTGGCTGCCAGAGCCCCCATGCTTCTGGTTGTCTGTCAGCTTTGCAGGAGTGACTCTCAGTTGGTGACATGCATGTGGCTCGGAAGAGGTAAAGCGGGTGTGTTGGAGCCAGCTACCACCACAACGCAGACCCTAAGTGTACATGGCAATAGGGCCCCTCCAAGACACGCTCCAAACCTGTGCTCCCGCAAGGCACTCGCAGGAGGCCTCTTTTGCTCTTTCTGGTGGGTTCGCACATGAGCTCTCAGCAGATGCTTCGGCGCAGAGAAGGGAACGTCCAGCCCCAGCAACAGGTTTTCGGTCCCTCCTTGCATCTCCAAGCCCAAATCCTGTGCCATGAAGGCTGTCAGGACCAGGCACTAAGCCAAATACATACACTGGCGTGTGAGTGAAGCTTTCTTCACCGTTCTCTGCCACCACTGCTACTTGTGGAAGAAAGCAGGACAAGCCACCCAGATCTGCCCATTAGTTTTCACTACCCTGAAGCCGGGTGCTTGGAGGAGGCCGTACTCAGGGGTGTCCCACATCCTCCCTCAGAGAGGTCACCTTACACACCCATCTGCTCGATAGTAACCATCTGCAAATGGGGTGAGCGCTCCCCGGGCTCTGCAGGGCCTGTGGGATGGGCACCTCTGCCCAGCCCATTCATCAGGAAGCAGGAGGTGACCCGACTAGGTGAAATGTCTGGTTTTATTCAGGTAAAGAGCATTTTTCTCTTCGAACCACCTCAACAGACACCAGCCGTGCCCACGGGCTGTGAGTGCAAGGAGGGACGGGGATGACGCTGCCTGCAGCCCTGGCTGCATCCTTCCCCACCGCAGCAGTCGTAGGGCGACTGGGCAGCATGTGGAACCCAGCAGCATGTCCCCCACCTCCCAGGAGGTGCTACTGACGGAGACCTCCTCCCTCCTCGACGCCTCCCAGACCAAGCCCCGGCGGGCTGCAGAAGCGGTGTTCCCTCCTGCCACGGAGAGGGGCTCGGGGCTGTGCGGGCTGCACGTGCGTGGGGCCTGTCCGGCCAGCCATTGCTCGCCCCAGAGGAATGCGATCTCGCAGTCGCAGTGGAAAATTACAGGCATGCTTAATAGAGTTGCTCCGGCGGGCTAAATCTTCTGGGATATGACCGCGTTGCTGAAAATGACTGAACATCTGGTACTACCGGCCTGCCTAAATGGGAAGCTGGGCTGGTATGGGTAAACATAACAACTCGGGAACAAATAGCTGCAGTGTATTTTATTTTTTTTTTAATCCTTATTTTTAGTTATCGTATTGACTTCAGTATCAACGCTGGATAGAATAAACATCTCAAAAATGTCCGGTGGCTGCTGCCCCAGCATCCAGAGGAGCCCTTTCTCTGATGAGGCTGGAGGAGATCAGCTGTCTGTGGGCCTTCTGGGCCACTGTGTTGATTTTTCGATGACGGCATTTCCAAAGCATGCCCTTGCCCAGGGGGTCACAGCTTCTTGCCGCTCTTTTCCCACAGTTCAGCACAGAAACATCACGAATGCCTTTTATTGCTTCAAGAGAAGGCAGTGAGGCCTCGGCAATGCTCACAGGCTGGGAAATACACTATATATGGGAAACTTGTTGGCATATTGAAAATGTTAGCATGGCCAAGAGGCCAACGTGCCGCGGCAGGCATCGGGAGAGCCGCTCTCTGTGCCCAGCCCAGCTCCAGGCTGTGCGCATCTCCTCACTTCTCCATCACTCCGGTGGGTCCTTTGGAGCCAAAATAATGCTGGGTTGCTTGCAGATGTGATGTGCTTATGGGTGTGATGTGCTCACAGATGTGATGCACTCACAGATGTGATGCACTCACAGATATTCTTAAGCCCAACTGATGCACGTAGCCCAGGGAAAATTTTGTCATGCCCAAGCCTTGTTCCCTGCAATGCAATCTGTAGTTCAAGGAATCTCCAAGCTCTACCTGGACACTTTCTCAGCAGTAAAAGATGCGTAAAAGAACTTTATGAAGCTGCTGAGAGGTCTAGGACGGGTGTAGGTGTGGGTGCGAGTGTGTGTAAGTGCATCCCCATGGGCCTGCTCACTGCTTCGTTTCCCAGATGGTGTTTTCTCTGCTCGCATTTCTGAGCTCCCCCTGACTGGGTAGGTTGCTCACACTGCCGGCATTTCTTTCTTTGGCCTCGTCTCTCAGTCTTACACGTAGAAGTCATATACACTTACTAAGAAGAGGACATGGATTTTAAGCCACCTGGAAATCAAGGCTGGCAAAAGGCCCTCAGATCTGTATGAAAATTGCTAAGAAGAAAATAGCTTCCTAAACCCAACATTAGTGAAGTTTCCCTGAGCTGACTTGCTGTGGATGTGGATATGCATCCCTTTTAGCAGGTGCAAAATGCAGTCCAGCATCAGGTGCAGGACACAAGCTGAGGTACTGAAACACAGGAAAACCAGATCAAAACGAAGCAACCGCCCATTAGGCTGGCATTAATCTGGAGTAAAGAACATTCCTCACTGTATTTCCCATGCCTGATTCACACACGTCATCCCTACCTGGTTCAGCAGGAGATATTTCTACCCCTATAACCTTAAAATGTATATCTGTAAAAACCACGGTTGCCCACTGTCTCTGCTTCTCTTTGTATCAGGTGCAACTCACGTCTAGGCCTTGAGCATTTGCTCAGCCTCCATGCAGTCAAATCTGCTGCCTAACCTCTACTTGGGCTTTATCTGAATAACACCTGTAGGAGATAAGGGAACATTATTTCAGGTGCACAAACAAGGACTCAAGATTCGCCCCACCTAACGTGAGGTGTTGGTGGCAGGTGGCCATCGTGCAAGGATCCTCTGATCCCCCCAGGGTTGCAGAAGAGACCCTGGAGCACCCCGAAGGGGCCATTACAGCTGCCCAACTGGCCCGCAGGGGCAGGTCAGGGGGCAGGAAGATGTGCAGGTACTTTGGTAGCTCTGTCAGCATCACCAAGATGCTCTTGGCAGAAGAGCAGGGGATTAAACCCACCCTCCATGGGGTGTTAGGGAAGTTAGACCAGAGGGCCAAGCGGGGACACCACCGCCTCTGCAGCTGCGGGCCAATGCAGGGACAAGGGACCCCAGCAGAGACGAGAAAGCCTCACCCGTCGCTGCCATCGCCCCTTGCTTGGCATTGCTGCCCAGACTTGATCAGCCCCTTCCCCCAGAGAGCTGCAACGGGTTTCGTTTCTTGACCTGCAAAGCAGGTCCTCGAAAAGGCCCCCAGAGCCGCTGAGGTGACTGGAACAGGGAGGCCGACGCGAGGGAGCCTGAGCCCGGTGACTGCAACGCATGCAGGAGTTTGAAAACGCTCACACGGAGCTGTGTGTGCAAATTAAACGTGCCCAGAGCCTCTCTGCAGTGCAAACAAAACCCCGTCTGTGCCATCAGACACCTCCAAAACAGACATTTCGGTAGGGACACTGGCCCTCGGCAGCCCCGGGGACAGGGGGTGAGGAGGGGACAAAGTAGCACAGGCCAGAGCTCTGCCAGCAGCCGTGCTAACAACTTGGCGGTCCAGATGATCACCTTCCAGTGCCCGGAAAAGTTCCTGAAAGCTATGTAATTTATTCGCATGTCCGTACCTCCGGAGAAGCAGCACATCCTGCCCCGTGACTTGGCCCCGGCCGCCGCCAACCGCTACAAAGGCAGGAGGAAAAAAACAACAACAAGAAAACAGAAGCCAAGTTATGCAGCAGAAGGCGGGGGGGGGGGGGAATATTTCCCTGGTCGCGGCGGGTGACCGGCAGAAACCCCAAAAGGCGCTGTAAATACAACGCGATGCAGCACGGACAAACAGCTCTGAGGAGCCCGTCGCCCCGCGGCAGCGCTCCGGGGACAGGGTGCCGGTGGGACAGGCCAGCACTCCCAGTCCTGCTCGGGGACGTAAACAGGACGCCCCACCCCAGGCTGATACCGATCAGCTGGACGGGGCAGAAGAGGGAAAAGGCCAGGCCCCTGCTGTGCCCTGGTCACCTCTGAAATGACAAAATACAAGCAGTATCGCAAAAAGCTTCAAGGCCGAAGGCCGAGAGGAGGAGACAGCCCGGGGGACTTGTGCTGCAGGCTGCAGTGGGGTCTGCTCCCTCACCCGCGCTCCGTGCCGGTGACTATTTAACTTTGACACATTAAAAGCAATAACGACAGAATCCTTCTGAGCAAAAAAGCACTTATAATTGGATAATGGCCACTGAGCATCAGTAGCTGGGTTGCCTAACGCCTGAAGGAAAGCACGAGAATTTCTTTTCCACCCACAGACCTATTTGAAGCTGACAAGGTCCTGCTCTCTGCAATTCCCATTAATTTTACCGCTGGGCTTCAAGATTTATGACAGCTTTGTCTGACATTCATGTGGCAGACAGGTATTGTTACATGCCGACATAACCCAGGTAGCAGCCATGGGTTGTTCTCTACAAATGACCGCACTCCAGTCAGCTTTGGAAAACTCCCGGCTTTTGTACAGGGAAATACTAAATAAATGAAAATCGCTTTAAATTCCAGTCTCCCTTTCCACCCTCAGGGAAGCCCTACACATGCCAGACAACAGTGATTGCTGCTTGCCCTGTGTTCGAACAGCAGGCAAGCTTGAATCCTTAGAAATCCTTGAATACCGGGCAGAGGATGACATACACCAAGGACATACCATACCTGTCATTTAGGGTTTGGAACAAATCAAACACGCAGCAGTTATACTAGCCAGGAGCAAAGGAGGACTGACCAGCTGGCATCCTCGTTCTTCTACTTCCAGGACTCCGTTTTCTCTAGCTGTGCAGAGTCTTTTATTTCCTCTATACAACATCCAAAATAGGGAGAAAACAAATAGAACTAAAATAGCAACAACAGTACAAAAAGAAAATGCCATCAGGAGCTCCTGTTCACAAGGCTATCCTGGCATTTATTTGGGGCTGTTGACATATTTAATAGCCATCCGGTCTCTGCCAGCTGGATGCCAGCTTCAAGCTCGAATCCGCAACTGAGATAACTTCTTGCTTCGCGCTACAATTTCTGCACTGTTATTTTTCCTGTAGCTGAGTTAGCGGCGTAGCGTATCCTGAGGGACAGCTTGTCCAAGGGCATCCTGAAAAATAAACCTGTATGGCTAATCCCTGAGTTTGCCTCACCTGGGAAGGCAAGGATTTTCCTTCCAGGTTATGTTAAGGATGTTTTTTTCTGGGTGAATCACAACGAAGAAAGCTTGTTGCTTTGCTGGTAAAGGACTGTGAGCGTTACTAAGATTTTAGTATAGTTTCTGAAATCTTCTGAATGTTTCTTCATTATACGGAAGAAATATTTTCATTTTAATTATCTGTGGTCCATGGAGATACAGCCATGGAAAAAGGCTGGGGAGTAACAGGGCTATAGCCTTCCCAATTCCCCCTCCCCGGTAGGTGCAGCAATTGCACCCAGCTTGTTGGTGGAGGCTGGTGCCGGGTTGTCCTAGGTGCTGCCCAAAGAGGATTTCCCCCAAAGACTGCAGGCTCTGAGGGCTTCAGGGAGGCCGCGGCTTGGCGGAGAAGCGTTGTCCCCCTCGTCTTGCTTGAAGGATTTTGTTTTCTTTCCCTGGCATTACTCAGGAACAGGGCAGGGCTGGGCTTCCATGACCAGCGGTGCTCTCTTGGTGAGACCACCACAACTGTCACTCGCCACAGCCCCGACACAGATATTCGGGAGGGTCGGACAGCCTGTCCCCTGCGCCATCAAGCCTCCGTCAAGCAGCAGATGCCATGGGGGCAGAGGCAGAGCCCACTGCGTGGCTGCAGGGACCCGGGGAGCACGTGTGTTAGCACCCAGCCTGCTGGCGACAGCTTACCTGCCGTGAAAGAGGCCTGCTAAGAACAGGTAGTATATGGTAGTAAGGCACTTTGAACTCCGTGGTTTTTAAATCCACCCACTTTCTGTTTTCCAGAGCACATGAAAGCTGTGACAAAACATAAAGTGTAGATTTGGAGCCCACCGCAGCCCACTTCTTGCAGGCTTGGGGCAGGGGGGATCCCTCACTGGGAGAGCGCGGAGGTTTGAGGGCCAGCAAGGGTCACCTATTGCAAACCAGAGGTGCTACGGGTCTTAGTCGCTGCGGCTGCGTGGGTTTATCCTAATGACTCGCAAGCTGCTGAGCACTGACCTCCACTACGATTCTCTCCTTGCCACTCCTTCAATAAACACTATTTTAATAATGAGCCATCCTTTCTCTTCCAGTTAAGGAAATGAATTGGTCAATTACCTTAAGCATCACATAACTCAAAAAAGCAAAGTTTCCTGTCAAGGGATCCACTGTGCTGCCCGTTATAAACTGAGAAACAACCTTCAGGTATCAGTTCCCAGCCAGCACAACATTTGTGTGTGTTATAATTAGATACTGGTTTTGTTGCTGCACAGTCCCGTGGTTACGGTGCTTGCCACTGTAAACCCACTCAAGCTGTGTGACTTGGCCAATGCCCCTGAGCTTTTCTCATCAATGAAATACAATATAAGTTATTTTTGAGAGAGCTGGTGCCTCTGCATGCTTTTTTTCCCTTGATGCTGGCATGCAACCATGATTACTTTATTAAGCAGAGGGGAAATAACAACAGTGGCCTACTGTATTATATACTTGGAAAGAATTTTTTTTAATGCAAGTGGTATACAATAAAATCCATTTTGACTCTGTATCACGTTATCTGACAAGAGAGGGGAATAAACAGAGATAGCTACCCTTCCCATGCAAACGGACACAAAACAACACAGTTAATAGAATTTTTCTTTGATTGTCCCTGCCTCACATTCACAGCCTTGGAGCCCTCCGGTAACTTTAGCTGCTGATACGGTGGCAGCTCTGACGGGGACGAGGGTGAATTGCAGGTCCCTGTGCCATGCCCACCCCTTCAACGCTCGCTGCCCCGGGAAGGTCCCTCCTGGCACTGGCCACTGTCACATCCTTCACGCGGGAGCACCACAGCGGGTACTTAGAGCTGGTCATCTGCCACAGTCGCAGTGGCTCGGCACACATTTCAAGGCACCCTCGCACGTGCAGCAGCCTTGCTGGGGGACATCCCTGCGGGCAGCCAAGGTCCTCGGGTGCAAGGGCACTGCTGGTGCTGAGGGTGAGCATGGGATGCTCTGCTTTTGCTGGGTGTCGGGGTGCCAGGATGCTTCTCCAAACCTGTGACTGCAAGAAACAGGGCCAGGGTAGGAGATGAAGTGATAGTAATGTCCAAATGGGACAGAGCTGATTGCTGTAGGCAGAAATGCCCCCGCTATGCGTGAGTACTGTGCGTGGGAATTGTGAGCTTCTCGGAAGAGAGCATCTAAAAATATCCTTTTAAAAAGAGAAGAAAAGCGGCAGACATTGGTTGGTGGCAAGGAAGAACCAATAGGAATATATCAAGTATGGCAAAAAACCTGGAAGTGGGCAAAAAAGACAACTGCTCAAAACCCCACCTCTAATAACATACCAGGAGCTGGTACCCGAGGGCTTGAACACTTAAAAGAGCTGAATGTCTGTAAGTCTTATTTTGCTCTCCATTCCAAATCATCCAGTCACGTTACAAAACGGTGAAAGCTTGCAGTTCATGTTTAGTAAAGCACTTTCCTTGGCGGGTCTGAGAGGTGCACATGCGTAGGGGGCACTGAGCAGCAGCCTCAGCGCAGGTGCCCGAAGGCTTGTCTTTTTTTTTCAGCTCTCCCTCTTGGTTTAGTAAAAAGTGCCACTCCTCGATGTGTACCTTCTTTCACCTCTTCCCTTAGACCACCACAGGCACAACGTTGACATGATAGCACTCCAAACCGTGGCTCCCCAAAGGCAGAAATGGTTTCGCTCCCACCACGATCCGACCCCGCTTGGGTCAGGGGCCGGCTCCTGCCCGCAGCCAGCCGGGCGCCAGCCGGGAGCGATGCCGGCAATGGGAACAGTGGCCTGGCTGGCACCTCGCCGGCCTTGCTCCCGGGCAGCCGAGGGCAGAGCTCAGCTCCTCACGTTGAGTGCCGCGCCGAAGGTCTGCAGGGCGAATTGCACCGCGCTACCTGGCGCTCTGCGGGAGGCACGGATGTGCAGCCGTGGGCCCATGATTTACATTTAAAGAATTAATAAAAATTCCAGGCCAGAGAGCTACTGTGGAGTTTATAACCTTGACATTTTTTTATCACCCCCTGGCTTGTTTCTTTTTCCCTTTATAACCAAACAAACCCATACAAATTAGTACTTGAAAGTATGCAATTAGCAAGCTGCTCCTGCAGCTATGCAGTTCTCCTGCCACCCAGTTTCCCAGTGGGGGGAAATCAACAAAAAAGAACAAAGAAAAGAATTTGCTGCTTCATATTAATGACTGCTGTTTGAGGACAGCGTTTGTATTTTAAATGAATAGCTTGCTGAGGACAAAAAGGTCAGAACTGCATTTTATGGTAGCGATAGAATAGCAGGAGGACAGAAGAAAGGCGAAAGCTGCGAGCAGACGGGCGGAACAACACGCTCTGCTTGCTGGAGAGGCTGGGACCAGCGCCTGGCCACGCTGAGGCCACGCGTTCGGGAGTCAAAACAGGGGCACGGTCCTGCAAGGTGGTGAGGACAGCGGTGGGACGGGAGAACACTCACCTCCCAGCCAAGTCAATGAGCTCTGTGGCACACAGCGCGGTTCCAGAACAAGCAGCTCAGCCCACTGATCCTCCCAAAATCTTTCCCTTCTGCAAAGCCATATGGATCCATCTCCTTGCATGTGGAATCTTTTTCATCAGCTCTGACACCCTGAACACGCTCAGTCCCCCAAAACGCTGCCTGTGAATATGCAATAAGACCCTGCCGACATCCAGCAAGAAAGCCTGTGCCTACGTGTTGAGTGCAGCTACCTGGGAATGTGCCCTTTGCTACTTTAACATCTTCAAATTGGCCGAAGCTAAATCTAAACTGAGAAACCCAAATGAAACCTGGTGCTGGTTCAAGTTATACTGCAAAACTGCAGCCCTTATCCGTGGTATTGATTAATACCTTCAGGAGAACTCAGCCTGCTGGCTCTCTGAGGCTTCAAGGCAAAGATGAGCCAGTATGGGACTGTTGTAACCAATGATATGCAATGAGAATGAAAGAGCCACACCACAACTGATGATAAAGCTAGCCAGAAAGGAAAGCCAAAGTGTCCAAAAGGGCCCTGGGATCCCTGAGGTGGACACCCATGGGGTATTACCTGAGCAGAGCAGAACAGCCAGCTTACAGCCAACTTCTGCAAGGCTGTCGAGAGGAGTAAGGGGCTTCGCCAAGCACAAAGGCTTGTGCCGCTAGCTTTTCGTGGTGTGAAGCTGGCCCACGACCCCCCTGAGCCACAGGGACTGACTGGATCCCCCAGGGCTCAGCCTGAGAGGTAGAGCTCGCTGCCGGGGTGCCAGGTCCCTGGGCGAGAAGTGCCACGCGCGGCCATGGCACCCGCAGGCCGTCTGCCCTCCTGTGCATGTTTTGCTGCCGGGCTTTGCCCGGGGACATCCCTGATCTCCCAGGGAGCCTCCTTGCTGCTTGGGACTGCGGCACTGGGTCCGTGCAGCTTTAGGGAGGACCAGGCCATCAGCGAAATCACGCTGGTACACTGCCAGAGAGGGGGCGAAACCTGGCACCTTGCCTCCGCCGTCCCTTTCTATTTCTGAAGGTTTTATTCCTGACGGTCTTTGGTGCCCTCTCCTCCTCCTCCTTCTTGGGCTCCTTCCCGTTGCTGCTGCCACCTCCTGCGTGCTGCACATCTCCTGGCTGCTTTCCCAGGTGCCCACAGCAGCCAGTGGGGTCCTGGCGTGTTTGCACCCATTTAGAGCCTTCCTTGGAGGACAGGTGTCCTTCTTGCCCCAGCCTTGCTGCAGTTCTGACTCCAGGGCAAAGCTTTGGAGGAAAAAGTAGGATACATTAAAGCTGACTGACTGTTGAGCTCTCTTATTGACTATAGTAAGACAGAGAATAACATTTCATTAAGTGCATGTTTCTGCCAGTGTAACAAGCCCTTACCTGCAACCGTGTGTGAAGTACAAATGGCCTAAAGGCATCACACCTGAAGGAAAAATTCCAGTCCCTTCAATAACGTATTAACATTTTTAGCATACATTCAGAATGTTTAATGCAGTAGGAAGAACATGTGTTCTGGTCTCGGCGGCCTTGATAATCTGTAAGAGACAAGAAGGAAGGCTGCAGCTTTCCAGCTGTGACTTCCTGGCGTGCATCCTTCTTTGAAACGTTCAAGCCAGGACAGACAACAGAAAATCAGCCAGACAGCAAGGATGGCCGAGCAAAGAAATGCACCTTTTGAACCACAGTAGTTCTGAACATATTCCCGGAAAGAGTGACTGTAAATCTGTGAGCTTGATAAAAATGGTCCTCTGCCACCCTGACCCCCCACTCCCCACTGCTTCTGCTGCAGCCGAATTACCCATCGGCTCAGAGACGCCGAGAATCACTCCGGGCTTCTCTCCAGGCACTTTGGCTATGAAAAGGAGCAGCTAAAAGAGTATCTCTTTAAATAGGTATTCCCACGGTACAGGTTAGTCCTTGTGTTGAGTAGAGCTGACAAATAACCCTGCTCTGGGCGGGGGGTGGGGGGGGAAGGTGTTATTTCAGGAATCCTCATCCAGTAGGACTGGCAGGCTGTTAACAGTGTATTTTCGGCTGTGACAGAGCTGGAGGGAAAGGGTTGCTGGTGTTGGACAGGGTGCAGGAGCGGGAAAGGTGATGGTCCTTTACTGCTTTGTCCTCCCACGGTGGCGTCCGATGTGCTGTGCAGAGTCCCGGCTCGAGTGTCCCCAGCACTGGTGGCCGAGCAGGGCTGGGACGCCTCGCTCCGGGCCTCCACACAGACCAGCACCGGCTGCATGGAGCACCAACTGCACCTGCAAGAGCAGCTGAACGGCTGCCACAGCTTCAGCAGCATTTGCTGGGTGTCCCCGGGTGCTGGGGGGTCCCGGTGACAGCCAGGCAAGACCTGCGGGCTGGGTCCCCGTTTCCCATCCGGGTGCTGGAATCCCCCTGAGAATAGGTGGCACCTTGTCACACAGCATTCCTCTCCGAGCCCTGCCACAGGCTTCTGGAAGCAAAACAGCTACTTTGGCCTTGATTTTTCAGTTCTTCTTACCTTAAAATCCCAGTTCATCTCTGACTTACAGATGTCGACAGGAGAAAGTGCCTGGGTACAGTTAAACCACTTCGGGGATGCAACTTGCAAAGGTGCCTTATGTTTTTGCCTTTTTTCTGTGCTTGTACCAAGGTTTCACCAACCTACAGCCCAAAGGTCTGCCTGTAACACCTTGAAATATTCTGCATAAACTGTGCCGAAGTTCAGCAAAACCGATTTGCCTGGCACAAACAAGAAACTGGAAGCAGGGATTCTTGAAAAATGCTAATAATGTCTCAAACTTGAACTATTTTTCCCTTAGCTGGGAAATCATTCCGCTTAAAATAGAACAGGCAGAAAGATGAGAGAGAACCGTTTGGCAGTCCCTGAGCCACAGGACACGAGCAAATCTTGTTCTGTTTTGGGGTGGCTTAGAAAACCCTTTCAGCCCTTGTGCCGAGGTGAGCTTTCCATTTTGCTGAAGGGAAAATACAAAGATTGCTGGCCTCTGGTTGCGCTTTCAGCCTCCGTACTGCCGCGGAGATGGAGACACACCATTTGCATCCATTTTCCTCCACGTTGCATTAATGTGGATGAAATACATTCGCAGTGTATAAATAGTGGACTTAGCACAGCAGGCCTGCTTGCCTGCGTAAGTCTGTTAAGCTCCTCTGCCCTTTCTGCCCCACGGCTGCATAGATAAATAAAGAAAAGGCCTTATTATATTTGCGGTGGCTAAAAGTAAAGGTCTGTGCTAAACCAAGTAAACTAAGCCTTCACACTTGTCCCCTATCACTTGCTGCTCCTTAAATCCCTTGACTTAGGCACCATAGCCTGGTGGGAGAACACTATTCTGGGAGAGTGTTAAAGCTGGAGACGCGGTTATGTACTGACAACGGTGGGGTCTTTGCCAGGTACGAAGCCCAAAGTCTCACAGTTGACGTGCTGCAGCCCCCTCGTTTGCATAAATAGACAGAGCGCGCTTTATCCAGGGGTTTTTTTTATAGCTGCTGAGGTGTTGTTAAAAGGGAGAGAGAATCTGTGACAAATTTTCACAGTAAAACATGTGGAAGCCTGTCTGGTTTGGACCTGGTTGGCTGGGATATAATTGTTTGGGGGTGATCCTGGAAGAGGATGAACAAGTCACCCCTTGCCAGTTATCCATCCATCCATCCATCCATCCATCCATCCACACATCCAGGTGAGGGCTGCCATGTTTTTTGGAAAGAAAAAAAGAGAGGAAAGGGGGAGGAAAGACTACTGCACCCCAAACAATGCCTTCTTCCTCCAGAATCCCACATCCCCCTTGCCCCAACCCCCCCCAGTTCCCATCGCAGGTGCTGCAGAGCTCAGGCTTGCCCCTCACATGCATCTCCGTTCCCCTCAAAGACGTCAAAAGTCCCAAGGTGCTAACTCCTGCCTGCATCAGGGACCTTGCCTCTCGCTTGTCCCCACCTCCCTGCCACTGTCTGGACTCCCTTGCACTATACCGGGCCCTCTCCCCAGGAGAGCCCTTTGCCTTCCTTTAAGGAGTGAGAGAAACCGCGGGGCCTGGACCTCCAGCCCTGTGCCCTCAGCCGCTCGTGAAGCGTTCAGGAGTCAAAAGGGCACGGCAGAGAAGGCGCTGGGGGCGGGTGGGATGAGCACCCTCGGCACCCCTCGGAAACTCTCTGAGAAACACGCAGCTTCCCCAGGATGCTTCAAATGCCGCCCTTCGAAAAGATTTAGGTACCTAATGGCTAAATGAGCTCATGGCGGTTTTGACAGAAGGGAGGTGCCTGGTGCCACCCCCAGGTAGCAATCAGCACCTTTCTCTCCTCACTCCTCCTGGTGCCTTTCGCCTTAGTGCCTGCTCCCAGCAATTCCTCCCACCTGGCAAACCTTTGGATTTGCAGACTCAGAGCAACTAAAATTCACTGTTCACACCTGGCATGCATCACACTCCTCCTCGCAGAACTAACCCTGCCGGCACAGGCCTTACTGTGCCTTCAAGGTGCTCGGCTCCCCATCAGACCAGAGCGTGCAGCGCAAAATAAATGCAGTCCATTTTTTTATATCATTCCAGGAATTCCTTAGGGGACGAGACCGTCTCAGTGTGCGGGCAGAGAAAGAGCCAGCACTAATGCAGGGTTTCATCCTTTCCATGCTCGCAGTCCTTACAGCAGAAATATTCCCGCTGTGCTAATGGGATTAAAAAGATGGGTATCCAGGTACTAAGAATAAAGATAATTTGGGTTCAAAGTGCTGTTGAGTTTTCTTTTGAAATGGCTGTGTAAACCTATGAATGATTAGCAGATAGAGATCAGAACTTCCACATTAGTAAACACAAAAATGGACTTGGCACTTTTTCTTAAACTAAAGTGTTATGAATGTAGTGGAGTTTATTTGTGGGCCAAAGCATTATTATAACAGAACATAAACTTTTAGGGCAGCCAGTTATCTGGCATAATAATTCTGTCTTTACTCATTAACAAACATCGGCAAATCCGTGCTGTAGACACCAATATTGGGAAGTGTCGGGTACAGTGGCTTCTTTGTGAATGAACGGTCTTTCTCTGAGAACTGGACCACCGGTAATTAATTATCTCAGCATCTTTGATCTATTTACTTTGCGCATATTTCATCTGTTTTGGTTTGTTACTTGCATTTCAATGATCTCTCACATTACGGAGCAATTCCTTCGGCTGGGAAAATTGCCTTTCCCTTTCCCATGGGAGCGTAGCCGTGGACTAAGCACCCCTCAGAGATGACAGGTCCATTTTTTACTTCTGTGAGCATGACTGCACTGATTTAAGGAATCTGCCCGTATACAGCTGAGGAATTCAGTTTGCTCGTATGAAGCCTCTGCGTGCATTTATAGCAAACTGCAAACTCTCTTTGGGCTGCAAAGCCATTTGCCTGCTCTCTCAGTTTTAAAGGTAAAATGGTAGACAGTGATGGCAAAGGATCGCTGTCATTGAAGGTCTGTCTTTACTCATTGAAAGCAAGATCATCTCTATTTCTAACTACTGGTTAAACACTTAATTGTATTTAACACAATAATTACAGTAAGACTGAATGTGTATTTGATTGACCTCAGATTTCCCCAAGAACAATTTCATTAACTATTACATGTTGCGAACCTGAGCTCAAAATAAAAGGATTACTCCTTCATTTTTTTTGCCATGACTGACGATAAAACCATGCTGATAGCACGGGGGTCAAATATCCCATTCTTTTCATCTCCTTCGCCCAAAAAACCCTTGAAATCCGTACGGTGTTTTTTCAGATTATTGGGGTTGGAACAAGTTGGGAAGTTTCCAATTCCTTCTTCCCACAGGCTGTTATTTCTGAGTATCTGGTGGTTTACCTTTAACAATTTATGTTATTGCATTATACATGAAAGTGAAAGCAGACTTGAGGAGGGAATAGCAAATAATTTATGTATTTTTTGTTTCCATTCTTGAAAAACAACACTGAAAAAGGCACAGCAAACAACCTTTAACTGGAACTATTCAAATCAAATCAGAGCTAATTTTGCATCCAAAAGCTATGGCAGAGTCCAATTTTAGCTTGCCATAACCCTGCCCGTTCCTGTACAAATCAGTTCCTCATTTCAGACAAAATTAGCTCTAGGTTGGCCATACTGGAGAGGCTGAGCTCAAGACAAGGAGAAGCTAAGGGCATATTCCCAGAAGACAAGTTCTGTCACCTCGTCGCTGCAGGAGAGGGACAGCGGGGCTCCGCTGAGGACGCCGGAGCGCGGGGTCAGCGAGCGCGGGGAGCAGTGTGCTCGCCCGAGCACGCATGCCCTGTGCGGGGAACAGGATGGAGCTTCACGCTCTCCCCACGCCAGAGCGGGGAGGGACTCACGCAGCCCAGAGATTCATCACCAAATATTGGTAAAATAGGAAAAACCCAGAATCAGCAACTTAAACTAGGATCAGCCCTGACTCAAAGCTTTGATTTTCACGATGCGTGCAGCCAGACTTCACTGCCCTGGCTAAAGCACATCCAATTTATGCAGAGGCACTTATCTAGCAAACTCCTAAGGCTGCAGTGATTGTGGGAGGTCCACGAGAACTTTATTTTCTTAAAACCTAAACTATACCCAAAGAGATTCTGCAGTATGTTAGGTGCACGGATATTTTTTCTCCAACACCGGGGGACAAATCTTCCCAGAGCACGCTCGAACCACTTTGCTTGGTAGCTTCAATAACATCAGAGCGAGCTTTTGAGGCTTTCTCAGTTTGATGGTCCGTTACAGCAAAGCCCGGAGAGCGCAGCTCTTGGATTTCTACGAGAGCAATTCACACCCTGCGGCTGGAGGCCAGGGCTTCGGTCTCCTGCTCTTGAGCCCTGCTGTGGTTTGAACGTGAGCCCGCTTCTGTGCTCCGGCATCACGCCGTCACCAGCCGGCACTGGTGTTCATCTCCCTCTGCGGTTCTTCTTCCAGGAGAGGCCGAGATTGACTATTTTTGCCTTCCAGGGTGATACTGGGACACAAGCAACTTTTGCTCTCCAGCTTTTATTGACTGAACAGCTGCCCTTGAGCTGCGTCATGAAGCAAATGTATTTGTCTGAGCTAACGAAAGCATGAAATGAGCCCTGTATTGGACAAAGAGCATAGCAAAAGGATGTTTTCACAAAAAGATGTTTTGCACTTGCTTTGAGCCGCCGTGATGCCCAAGCAAAGGAGGGAAGAAGAGGCGGCATCCCACCAGCTCTCCCAGCTCTGGAGCTGAAGCTCACGGCCAGCTTTGGGGTTGTCCTCTCCCCAGCTGCCCCACCAGTCCCTCAGCACTACCTTGGGAGGCGGCAGCCTCCGCAGCTCTAATCCTCTTTTCCCCTGGACCTGCCTTTTGTGCCAAGAACGGCAACCAGGGGCTGGAGTGCAGTGCATTATATACCTGACGTGGAAGAGCAGCGGCAGCATTTTAAGGCGCTCTGCAAGAGGCAGCCAGTGAACAACGCTGTGGGAACTATCCTGCATCCATTCATCAGTGGCTTATGCTTAGAGGACACAAACGCCTTGGCCAGCACCACAGGAAGATAAGTTTAGGCTTACAGAGGATGAGATTTTCTCTTCCAGACCCCAGCAATCAGACGAGCAGCGGGCAACCTTTCAAAGCCCTGCGCCAGGCTGGCTTTTTCAACATTAGAGATTACGTGCACTGGGAAAAACGCAGCGGGAACTATGAGGGTCATGGTTGCCTGTCCCCTTTCGGCAGGACCTAGCCTCCTCAACAGGGAGCAAGACCTGAGAGCTCCTTATAAATGCTTCTCTGAAGAAGCCGTAGTGCCCCATCCCCTGCCTTGCAGTAGCTCTGCTCTTTCACCATGAGCATGCGCTGCCAGGGTCCGCTTCCCACGTTAGACTTCCCACATTTTTCCTCTGAAAGAAAAATTCAAAACCCACATTCCTAGTAGGAGAATACAGCTGTACAATGTTGAATCTCATCCCTCTGACTCCTGAGTTCGGGAGTTCAGGACTCATTTATTTTATGACTCTTCCAGGAAAGCAGGAATTTAGTTGTATTTACTGTAAATGTTCCCCTTTTACACTCATTCTGTGTCACCAATTGCAAAAAATCCCTTCTAAAGTCAAATATAAGACTTTGGTTTGAAATAAGTCATACATGTCTATCAGTCTTCTTTTTTTTAAGAGGAAAAACTCAGGTCTGTGCTAGATAACTTACGCAGTTATCTCGGGCTGCCCTCTCATGGCCAAATTTTAAACTGTAGGTTTCCTTAGGCTTTTCAAAGGTTTTTTGCAAGTTCAGTGACTGAAAATTCTAGTCTTAAAAATTACTGAACCATGAGACAAAAGAAGTCATGGTTGCCTGATTCATTTCCACCCCGTACAGGTCCTGTCACCGATTCGTCCTGCCATGCCCAAGCACTGCCAGCCCCCGGGTCAGCAGCTTGGCCACCACCTGGTACCCTTGTGCTTGCCCATCCTTCCTCCTCCGGCAGAAGTGTGCCCAGCCGGGTGTATCTGTTTGGGAAGTTTTCTAACACGCTCGTGCGTGTACGCACACACACGCTTTGCTCTTTGTATATGTTAGAGAAGGCCGGACTTCATGAAAGTGTGTTTTTCATGTAGGATGAAGGCTGTCGATGGTCTCCAAATCCTGGCAAGCTGGAGGAGTTTCTCGAACCCAGGCGCCAGCTGCCGACAAGGCTTTGCTGAAGCCACAGGTGAGGTCTCGCCTGCTACAGAAAGCTCCAGAAAACCAGGGCAGTGAAATTGCTGGCCACCAAAATGATCCTAGAGGCCACCTTATCTGGCTGCGGACAAGTGTGTGTATGGGGGAGGGCTCTGCACAGGTCAGCAACCCCAACTGTGGGTGGAAATGAGCAGACAGGGCAACCTGCAGCCTCCTCCCCAGCCCTTCAAAGCTGCTCTGCCCACTCCGGTCCTGGCTGCTGCTCCCCAGGGAACTCAGCTTGCCCCACACACGGTGGCCAGCGTGGGGCTGTGAGTGAAGAGGGTCACGTGCGAAGGAGTTTCTCACCATTTTAGAGCAGGTGTGGGGAGGAATCGAGCTAATCTGTGGATTCACGATGTCCACTCAATGTGCAAATGCTTTAAAAAAAGCAGCAGTCGCTTACTTCAGACAGGCAGCCTACACAAGCGGTAGAGAGAGGACTGGAGGGTGCGCTTTCGCCGTTGCCTGAGCCTTCACGGTCCGTGCTGCCGTGGCTGCCTGGACGCTTGGAGCCTTGCGGTGGTGGCACTGACACCTCATGTCCCTCAGCTCCCGGGGCTCTCACTCTCCACTTAAAAGCGTTCCCACCAGAGATGGGGCCTTGCCGTGTGCCCGAGCTCCTCTGGATCCACCTGCTAGAGGACAGGAGGAGGGTGTCAAGTAGCCAGCTGTTGTTCATCACAGGTATGCGGGCATGGTGAACGCACTCACATGTGTATAAACACATCAAATACAGCAGAAAGAACTTCGTATGCACGACTGCAATGAACTGGCAGCTGGAGTGATACCTTGGCAGTAAGGTCTGGCTCAGGAAGGAAGCCAAAAAAAAGCCTCTGCCCCAAAGCGGTGTCAGCTCAAGCCGCCACTCGTTTCTTTTAGGACACTGCCGTGTGTTTCTGTAGGTATGTGACCAGAAAAAAGGCCAAGGGCGTTACCTGCAGTATACAGACCCTTGCAAAATGCTCGAATGCCCAAGCAGAGAAAGGAAACTATAGTGGCAGCATTACTTGTACTAGCAGTGACCTGGAGAAAAACTGTGTCTTTCATTTCCAGTCATGCAGAGCCAGAGATTATTTAATCCAAGATACATTTACATCCTGCTAACCAGCACCAGCCCATCTGTGGCACAGTCCTCTCCTGACTGCAACAATTTATAGGTTGGTGAAGGGACAAACATTGCCTGCGTGACAGTACAGCCCTCTGGAAGGAGTTTTTTCCTCTTACAGATGATTTATAGATAGACAGGTAGGTGGAGAAGGCGAACACTTCACTCATCAACATTTGTTTCAGTCCCATTTGGCTCCCAGCTCTTAGTGTATGTTACCTTGCCTGGGTTAGGAAGTCTCAACGTGACCTCTTTTGTTTAGCTAATCAGTCCGGACAAGCAATACCCTAGGCTTTCGATTTCTAAACCAGGAGTCGCACCTGGTTTACGAATTACAGTCCTGCATGGAGTGAGGAGGGAGCCCATTTATACCCCCCAAACAGCAACTTTAAAACTTTTCTAAGGATTTGATGTGAAACGGTTATATTGTATAAATGTCAGCAAAACACCCTCCTTTGAAATTAGAAGAATATAAACAAGAAAGCACTGAGTTGCCAGAAGACCAACATTCAAAGCATGAAACCAATGAGGAAGCAAAATAAATAAAGATTTGGTTTCTTTCTTACGAGCACGAGCCCCTGCTGTGAAAACGCTCACCCCCAGGAGAAACCCGCTTACCTGCAAACTCCTCAGCTTGGGAAATGGGGCTGCGCTCCCTGCGGGGACTTGGTAGAAATCATTTCTCTCCCTCAGCCGTCTGCTTTCCTGTGTATAAAGCGGAGGTGATCATCATTACTTTTACTGCCTTATTCATCTTGGGTGATGGATTGCACGAGCACAAAGGCTTTTATAGGCTCTGTTCCGCTTGTGCAGGGAATATAACATTTGAGCCTCTCCTTTCCAGGCTGCCAGCTTTGGCACACGAAGCCCAGGCTCCAGCCCCCACCACGCACCCCCAAACAAGAGCAGGTTTGAACGTCAGCCACCGAAGCGTGGATGCGCTGGTGCCAAGGTGCCGAAGGAGGCTCCGCAGGGTCCCCTGCGGTTCCCCTTCCAGCTGTTTCCTCCGGAGCTGCTGGGAGCGGCGTTTGTTTCCTGGCTCTTGTCCTCAGACGCCCTGACGTCCGGCAAACCCTGACGGTTTGCACACAGGACCCACGGTTTTGCCCCGGTCCCTGAGCCAGGCGTCCCTCCCAGGCCATGGCTGCCCCTGTGAACCTTCAAAAAGGTTCGCTACTGCCCTGGGGATCCTGCAGGCAGAGGCGCCGGCTCTGTGTTTTGGCTTTTCCCGGCTGCGTTCCCCCAAATGTTGTTGCAGACAGGCAGCATGATGTCTCCCCTCCCTCGCCCTTGACAGGGCGGCTTGGAGCCTGTGGCAGCCCTCGGTGGAGGGCAGGCAGCATCCCACACCTGCCTGCTTCTTCAGAGAGGGAGGGGAAGCTGTGCCCAAGGGGTCTTGGGTAAAGAAAGTTTAAAAAAGGGCTTTTAAATCAGCAAAAATGTGAAATACGTGACATAATTCCTTTGCCTCCGTAATTCCTTTGTCTCCGTTCTCTCCCCTGCCTAAAGTGGATATGGGGCAAGCAGGAAAACCCCACGCAAAATTCTTAAATTCAGGCGATTTCAGTGCAGCGCAACTGCCACTCGCAGTGAGGATGAGGAGCTGCCTTCGCTCTAAGTTAATCTCTCTTCTGGACCGACTAGGTCCAAACCTGGCTTTGCCCAGCCTCACCCAGCAACGCTTGGGTATGTACAACTTTCTCATACGTGCTGACACCCAAGACATCTGAGTCGTTAGACGTTTTGAGAGCCCCAAATGAAAACACACCAGAAAGACAGCATCCTTTCCCGGGGGGGGTAAGAGTAAAATCTCTGCTTGAGCTGTCCCGGAGGGAGCCTGCACCGATCCGGCCCTGGGGCACGTACCAGGGAGCAGCAGCGGTAGCTACAGCTGTGGGCCCATAGGGGTCAGTTTATACCCAAAAAAAAGGCAAGTCAGGCCTTCCTAAAGAACGCTGGTCAGTGTTTAACAAAATTGCATTAAAAAAAAAAAAAAAAAAAGAAAGAAAGAAGAATCACAATTATTTTTAGTTTTAAAAATAGTTATGTTAACTGAGGACACGGGCAAAAAAATGGGCACTTTCTGCAGCCTCAGTGACTGCTTTGTTTCCCATACAACAGCCTGGATGTCTTTGCAAATGCCCACAGACTCCTGCTGGTTTTACCTTTCATTGTAAATGACAATTTGAAAGCTCTTCGCTGTGGTTGCCATCCTTCCGACCACAAACTACCTGCAGTGGTCACCACTGGAAAGCCCCAGCTCTTATCGCCAGTGACCACACCATTTAAGGCCTGCACGCTGCAACTCGCTGCACAGCGGCAGTCTGGCAAGTCCGTGCGATGCCCCTCGTGTTATGCCCAAGATACCACAACATCTATAATTAGAGCAGGAAATGCCTGTGGCATTGTGGTGAACACTACCAACAATTTCCTTTCTGCTGCTGCTTGCGAGAGGTTGCTGCTGACATACCCAAGGAATTCTGAGCCTAGACGACCCGCAAGAGCAGCGTTATTTTCTCCATCCTTCTTCCTACTTCCCTGTCTGGACTGATGGTTTTTCCTTGCTTTTCATTTAGCTTAAGTGTCTCAGTGGAGGGACCATCTTTTCATCCTACGATTACAGCATCCATGACCGTGAGGCCCCAGTCCCCGATGGACGCAACGGCAAGATAATTGTTCTGTGTTAGCGACGTGCATCCCGCCTGTGCGGCTGAAGAACAAGCTCTAACCATCCGACACAGCACGGCAAATCTGCTCCGCCAGTAACTCAAATTAAAACTGACTTCTATAGAGGCCTCCGGTGCGTGTTGATTGGTCCTGGGCGGATTGCAGTGGTATGGAAGAAATAGGTTGTGCATGAGCACAACCTGGTAGTGTAAGGGTTATCCCTCTATTTCCTAGTTTAACATCTAGAAAAAGAAGATTTTTTTTAGAATATCTCAAAATATGCCCTTTTCTTAAAGATTAGGGCCCTGCAGTGTGAGAGTAATGCTGTCTGGTTCTTTTACTTCACTTGAGTGTTTTTCCCTATATATCCTACATAATCCGTGCTGAAAATTGTGTTTAATTTCTATTTTCTTACTCCCAATGGCTATCAAGGACAAGTGACCGCCACCTGCAATATGACAAACCTCTACCCATCAGAAGACCTTCGTTAACCATTCTCCCTCACTCCTGCTCTACGCATACTCCAGTCATTTCCAGCTTAAGTAACTCTAGTTCCTTCAACCTTTCCTAACGGATCCGTTTTCACCCTTTTTGTTGCTCTCTGCACCTGCCTCCCGTGTTTCCTAAATGATGGTGCCCACAGCTGGATGCAGCGGCCAGGCAAGGGACCTTGCTGGCCGCAGGGAACATGGAATGTCACACCTCCCCAGTTCCCGCTGGTCAGGCCAGCCTGGAGGGAGGGACAGGTCTCGCATATCTGCCCCATGAGGAGAGGCTGAGGGATGGGGGCTGGCTCAGCCTGGAGCCGAGACAGCTTTTGGGGGGAGCCCCTAATGAGAGGGTTACGTGGAGAGGGGGCCAGGCTGCTCGCAGCCTGCTGGGAAGACGAGAGGCAACGGGTGTGAGGTGAAAGAGGAGTTTCAGGTAGAATATAAGGACATACTCTTTCCCCAGGAGGACACTCAAACAGTGGGATGGGCTGCCCGGAGAGGCTGTCCAGTCCCCATCCCTGGAGGTTTTCAAGACTCAGCTGGATGAAATCCTAAGCAACCCAGTCTGATCTCACAGCCACTCCTGCTTCGAGCAGGAGGTTGGACTGGAGACCTCCTCACGTCCCTCCCAGCATTAAGTAACCTATGGTTCTGTGATCTTGTGGTCTTCCAGATTGCAAAATCAGATACATATGCTGTATAAGCCATTCCCCATTGAGAATATACATTTAAACCCAAAGCAGAAAGATGTTTGAAATAGAGCTCCTGAGGAGTATAGGAGGACCTAGTTCAGTGCTGCATTCCCAGGTCAGTGTGCACTTCAAGAAGATGCCTACCAAAAAGACTAATTTTGGCAAAAAGCCTAGGAAGTCAGAAAGATATCATCGCTTGAAATCTAGTCAATTAAAAAAATCAAAGTGGTTTCAAAGGCCATGCCTGCCAAATGCCCTTTGCCACCATCGGCGTTTTCACAATCTTGTCCGCCCATTTTATTGCAGTATTTTCTCACCTTTATTGCATGAAAGACTCACCGCTTTGGTGGAGCATCAAAAAAAAATCCCAAACACCTAGAGAAAGGAGACAAGCAGAGAATCTCATTAAGCCCACGCTGTTATTGAAGTAAACAAACAGGAAAGACATTTCCTTGAATTGCTTCAACTTCTAGTACACCAAGGAGGTAGTTTTGCTCATACTAGATGAAGTATTTTCAGAACTGGCCTTTCGGCTGATGTTTCTTAAAGTGACATCTTGAACCTCTCACTGAAGAGCATATCAGAATCCTCAGTGAGCCCTGGTTCCTATCTTGGCAGTAGAACCACAAAAATTACACCACCACCTCCTCTACGTAAACCAGAGTCTCATCTGTTTTGTAATTGCAGCTTTTACGAAACTTTGCTGCAACAGCACTGAGTGACTGTGCAGTAAACTGTGCAAAATGTCAGCATTGGATAACTAGAAGTTGTGAAAATCCTAGTTGAGGCTCAAAAGTCAACGCTTTCTTTTTACATTTTCCCCTGGGAGCAACAAATGGTGGAGGAAGGAGAAGCCTCCAAAAAGTTTATAAAAAGTGAAACATAAATGTAAAACATTCTATTGTCAATGTTATTAAAATACCGTCAGGCTTGTATTTCAAAAAGCAAGTTGTTATGGGCAGGAAGGTGTGTGGCTTCACGCATGTGTAAAACAGTGGGAGCAGGCATTACATTTCCCTCCTCCAAGGGCTGCCGTTGGGGGCTGAGCGAGCACCCCTGCTCCTGGATCTGGCCATCCTTCCTCTTCCCCCGTCTTGTTCGTAGCCAAGGCTTGGGCGAGCAAAGAGGCCGACTCCTGAGCTCCTTCCAAGGGGGGAGTCCAGCCTTCACTCCGCTCCCCCGGCCCCTCCCCGTCACCTGGGGAGGGAACTTCCACCCTCTGGAGAAAACATCATTAGCTTTCCAGCATGTTTCCAGATGTGCATTATTTTTCCTTTTCCTTTTTCTTTACATAAGGGCTTTCTGAAAGGCACCTCAAGTTTTGGGAAGCCAGCTGTCACCCAGAAGAACTTACTGGTTCACCCCATGCAGGTGAAGCAGCCCAAGAAGCATGACAACTACAATAAATTAATACCATACGCTTCCTCTCCCATCCCCTGTGCCTATATCATCAACTTAAAACGCAGTCTCCTCACTGTAGGAACTTCCTCTTGCTACGCATATGTACCATGCCTAAAGGAGCAGGACGCTGCCGTCAGTCTGTCACATCTTGTGGGAGATGAACTTGCACGGCTGCTTCTTCACGCTTTTCTGCCGTGGAGCTGCCCCTCACGCTCTTGCAGGGCTATGCTGCCGCTCCCCACCTTGCGTCCACCCGTGAGCCTTGCTGTCCAGCAGTGATGCGCCCACACCTCGGAGCTGGTAGGGGAAATCCGAAAGGCAATGGCAAGAGCACCTGAGCGTGCATCTCCTCGTGGGCCGTGCGAGCGGCTTTGGGGGAGCCGGGATGAGAGGCAGGCGCAGAGGCATGCCCGCAGCCCCCCGCTTCGGGCACCCCCGCGCCGGGATCTGCTGGCAGCTGCCCACTCCCGGCGCATGTACGGCTCCGGCGGGGACTCAGACGCCAGGTCATGCCATGGTCCCTGTCAGGGGCTCTTCTGGTACACTGTTCTGGTACAAATGAAAAATCATGATTATTTGTTGCGTGGATTACATACCATCTTACTTCCGTATGTATACATATACAGATATGTGGGCATGCACAGATCTTCCATTCAAATCCGGGAATGTTTCCAAACACACAAATGTAATGGAAAAAATAAATACATGAAGCATAAATCATCCTTCAAGACCAGGTCTGTGGTTCTTGCAGATTCTCAAGCTCCCACTGGTGTCACGGGACATACAGCAAGCACAAAAAGCGCACATTTTTCAGTAGATATTTATTTCTTTGCCTTCATTGCTGCGTGACGGGCTCATGTGATGCAGCTGTTAGCTCTCCACTCCCAATCTTTAGGCAGTAACAGAAGGGAAGCAAAACAAAATGTGGCCTAAGCCCCTGGAAATGCACAAGTAGATATAAACAGCTGGGATGGAAGAAACTCCTTTTTTCCGTGCCCCCGCTGAGGTTTTATGGTCTTTGCTTCTTCCCCAGAGGGACTGCTGGGTGAGAGAAATTGCAGCCACCAGAGGATGTATTTGAATTATTTGGAAGTCTTGCGAAGTTTGTATACAAAACTGTTCATCCAATTGCTGCAATCTGGAAAGCTGAAAGTTTCCAAGGTTTTGTTTTTTTTTCCTTCTAATGCAACTTCTTTTTCCTGACTTGAAGCCCCCATTTGAACATGCACGAGGATTTTCTGCAGAGAGTCGACCGAGCACACGGCAAACCTAGCACCGGGTTTCCAGCACCAGGTTCATTCTGGGGGACAGCATCTATGTCAATGGCAGATCTCTTGCTGTCTCATATGGACGGAATTTCTGCCTGACCCTACTCTGGGAGGGGACATGGGGAACCAGAGGGCCCCCATTCACACCCTAATCCACCCCACATGACAAACACACTCTTATGTGGCCTCCCCTGAACTCTGCCATCCTCCTTATACGCCTGTCTCACCATCTCCAAAGTGGGGATGAGGAACAGCGAGCATTTAAACTGCTGTTCTACAGTCAGGGAAATTACAGCAAATTTTGGTTTTACAGGCGGTTGTCAAAAAGCAACCGCTTTTACAGCAAAACTGCTCTTATTTTATGTGCCACTTTCACATTCGGGTTTTGTTTCCTCTCTCTGTGATTTACTCAGCAGGGGAGAAGCATATAAATTTCCTGTGCATGCTCCCAGCAGATTTTGCCCTTGAAAGCTGGGACCAGCCCGCAGCGAGCTGGGGCTCCCCGGGAGCAACACGGGAGCGGCAAAACCCAGCGCCGGGCCCTGTAGGAAGCAATGAAACGGCATTAGCTTGGCAGGGGGGTAATTTGGGAAACCTCTCGTTGCCACATACCTTGGAAAATAACAACCACAAGACCCGCAAGGACTAAGAACGATAGCAGCAGTAGATAGTGGTATCTTTACAATTCAAGTTCAAAAAAAAAGGGGGGGGGGGCCAAAAAAAAAAAAGCCCCAAACAGTCTTTCATTGTTTCCCAGGGCTGGTCTCTTGCAACTTGAAATAAAGTACTGGAGCAATATACTGTTCTCTAGGGGTTAATGTTACATTAATCAGAACTGACAAGCATGAAAATCATTCTTTGTTGTCTTTAAATTGCTAATTTAAGATTGAAATCTAAAACGCTTGAGCACTGATCGTTAACACTGACGCTCAAACAAAACCCCAAGTACAATCTTCTCTCCTATGGGCCACTACACAATTGTTTTACATTTGGTTGAGAAAACAAATGCAAAGTCCGTAACTAAATCCTAATGTATCGTTTAAGTGTTTCCATTCACGGGCTTTCTTTGGCTAAACTTCAACGAATTGTACTACAGTTTAATTGAAAAGCAGCATTTGCACAGGCATTTACATCTGAAGGCAGAAATACTGGCATTGTACCGTGCGGTGCAATGGCAGCAATAATTCCCCAAAATCCAAATCATTTTTTTGCAGGTGGGTTTGGTTTTTTTTCCCACTTGCGGAGGTATTTCAACGAGCTGGTTCTCACTTGAGGTACCAAGCAAAGTCCGAGATATTCAGTAACCAAAAGCTTATTTTATAAGCTTATTGAAGTTTAAAACACCTGTGAAAGGGTACGGTCCGAACCCAGGGCGCCGAAGACAGGCACCAGACAAAATCAAGGGGGACAACGCGCCGTCAGATGTGTGCCCACCAAACTAACAAAAAAGTACGTAGTAGCAAAACAAATGGGACAAGCACGTCCCTCTTCTGCCTCTTCAACGGAATTACGGACTGTGTTAGGGGCCGAATCAAGTCCCGAATGTCCGCCGGCTCGGGGCTGTCCGCAGGCACGGCTCCCGCTGGAGCCCAGCGACACGGGCACCTGCAGCTGAAATAAGCTCAAGCTCAACCTTCAGCTTGGCTGAAGCGAACGCCGTAGCCTAACATCGTTTAACTCCAGACCCCTCAGCGGTCTGATGCGGTGCCTTGTGACAAGGAGGGAGGAATAAGGCCACGGGTGACGGTCCCGCTCGGGGTGTGACCCCGTGTGATGCTCCGACGGCCGCTTGGGAGGATGGGGGCAGGCGCAGGGCTGGGGGCAAAGCAACCTCTGCCCAGATTCTTCCCTCTGAGGAGCCCGTGAGCTACGGTAGCCGTGATAGCCAGCATCCAGGGGGAAGAACGGCACATCTATCACACCCGAGCACTTGGCCTCTCTTTGCACTTACAGTAAAGCAGGGTTGAGCTATGCAGACATACTTACCGCATCCATTGACCTCGAAGGGAGATCCATAGCAAATCTCAGGGCAGAACTTGCCACACAAAAGACGTGTTAAAGACACAAGCACTGTCATGCAGAACAAGCTCTTAGAGCAGAAGAAAAGGGCTCAGCATTTGGCCCAGGAGCGGGGTCATGCACCGAAGGTGCTTTGTATTCTGGGCAGGACGTGAGGACGATGGCTCTCCAGGCTCACGCAGAGCAAAGGCAGCGGAATATAAGGCTTAGGGAAAGAGAAAATGAATATGGGGTTTAGGGAAAGAGAATATGCGAGAGATTCTGAGCACTCTTTCGTCTGGCAGCCGGATCCAGAATATGAAGGTGCCTGCAGAAAAGGGCGCTTCTCTTTCCTTCCGGTTGATAGAATAGGAGTGTAAAACTGCCCTTGAATTAAGAGTTAATCAGAGCAACATTCCTTTGTTTGTTAACCCCAACATCACTAAAAATCTCCTTCTGGTGTCTAGACTCAAAGTCAGATCTAACGTAAGTGCAACAAAATCAGATGTCCATTGCGCCGCATGCTCCTTCGCAGCACCTCCCGTGTATAGTAGTAGAGCAGGTCCCAGTAGAGCAGATGAAGCAAATATTGACAAGCGTGTTTTCACCAGGATATGTTGGATTCAGAGTCAAACTCCTGAGTTTGAAAATTAAAACACTTTTCACTGTACGCTTTGTCCTTAGAAGGAGCAGTAGCAAGATTTGATTGGTATATTTTTCTTGCATTAAATTCTGTCTCTTGACACTTCCAATGCATATTTAATTGGTTCCTGTGAAAGACTGGCAGGAAGAGGAACTGTCTGAGCATTTTTAGTAACAATATTTGTGTAGAGCTGTGACTCGGAAGCTCACCAGCAGCACAAGAAGAGCAAGCCGAATGCCTAATAATGAAAAGGAACCTTAGAGCCTCGCACCTTTCAGTTAAAACCAATAGTTGCCTAAACAACTGTTTGTTAAATTTTCACTTCTGTTTCAAGCTGTTTAAAAAATGAGAAATAATAAGCAAAAAAACCCAAAGTGTCATTAAGCATGTTAGTGTATTTAACTTTGTCAGTAGGCCTTCAAAGCCCTGGGCCCGAATACTTCCTTACTGTTAAACCGTTTTAGCCATCCGGACGGGTTTGTCTGCGTTTGCCTGGCAAAACCAATGTGAAGAAGTGAAGGGAAGTCAAACAGGAGGAAAAGGAGTGGAATAAGCATGGCATTAAGCTTGACAATGACAATTTTCCCTCAAATCAGCATTAAAATGAGTATTTTCTGTTTGCTTTACTCTTACGCAGAAAAGTAGGGAAATTCTTGGAGAAATACCTAGTGATTCATAATGTCATACGTACACTTTACATTATCTGCTTTGTTTTTTAAACCTGCAGATCACTTAAAGACTCAGGAATCCTCCCAAACTTTCATCCCGTTTGTGAAAAATACATATTTACAAAATATATCTTCCACTTTCGGACCCCACTGAAGATCAATGAAGTGAGGAGGGGTGGGACTCAGTGCACCAGGCAGACACCCAAACCTAAGTATCCGCACACAAGGCTAAGTGCAGCATTCAATGGCCTAAGGGTAAGGTATCTGTCACCACTGAGGGACCTGGGCTGGGGAGAGGTGCCCAGCCCTATAGGCAGCACCAGGAAGATTTGGCTCTTCTGCAGACCCTCCACCATGCCAGTCAGCCTCCAAGGATGCCTTTGGTGCCCACGGCCATCCCTAGGGCCTATATTTAGGCCAATAAATGTGTCTGCTTTCCTGTTACAGCCAGTGGAGATCCAAGGCTTGATTCAGTTCCCTACATGTTGGCATCTAGAGCAATGTTAGAACCCCTAAAGTGTCTGAGACATCTCTCTGGAGCTTGCAGATACAGCACAGGACATATGGGAACTGATGTCTTTCTCCATCTTGGTTACTCCATCTTGTCTCCAGCTGCTGCTCCAGGAAGGCACTATAGTCCTGTAGGTTGTCTGCCAGGTTGGCCAGCTCTGTCTGAATGTCTCATACACCAGCAGAACCTCAGATATAACTGATGCAAGCCCCCCCCGCCCCACCCAGCTCTCCTGAGAGTTAAAACACCTGCCTCGTATGTAGACACCAGCATGTACATGTCTTCATCTTGAACTGAACTGCAGCCCAAAGGTTTCACGGGTGCTGGAGAAAATCCTGTATTATTTTCAGGGTCACACACACAACAAATGCCCAGTGCAGGTGTCGCATAAAGGTAAGCATACAAACCTCCCCAAAACATGCAAATACTGGTGCATACGTGTATCAAGCTTTTAGATGAGCTTTCCAAGATCGCCCTTCTTAAGTGCTGTTTTAAAATGCTCACACTGTTTCTGAAAAAAAAGTTTTCTATTTATCATCTAGGGCTGAACTGGAAACCATTGAGCTGCTAATATTAGTATATGCAGCTTTGTGATTTATTACCACTCCCCTCATCCCATCTATTTTTCTGTGCCTCAGATGTGCAATTAACTCCATATTGTCAGCCCCATCTGCTTATGTCTACGCAGGATGTGTCTGTACTGTCGTAAAAGCAAAAGAACAAATTTCCTGATCACCAGTATTGCCTGGCACTTCAGGAAAGCCGACTGGCTCTCCAGGAGAAGAAATTTCATATAGGGGCAGCTTGAACTCAGAACAGTTCCTGATGCAAGCAGTGTGGATGCAGGCAGCTTGAGACCAGAGCGGTGACAAATGTGACCTCACGTCAGAGCAGTGTGGCTGCCAGGGTGACATCACACCCTGCAAGTGCTGTGGGCATACAGGGCGACCACTCCTAACTGGGGGGTTGCACACGAGTAACAAGGTTCACATCAGCCACAGCAAAAGGTGGCTCTCTGTTTGTTTAAAGCTCGCTTTTCATTTCTTTAGCTTACTTAAGGCTTTCTCTTTGCCTCTCCCTTTTCACCGGTCCTGAACATTCAAGCCACAAAAGAAGACCCAAAACTAGTGGAGGAAAAGGTGCCCATGCACCCAGTCTTTATTGAGATGCTGTATCACATCAACTCTCTTTTTTGAGACAGACTCAGATAGATTTGGTTAACCTACCCCTTTGTTGTTCTTGGGTATCAAAATCTATTACTGTCTTGTTATTCTGCTTATATTTGACAGAAATTTAAAATTTCAGGCATTCGTAAAAGTTCAGATGCCTCGTTCAAAATAACAGCTTATGATGCCTCCATCCATCAAATAGACTAAGTAAATATTTTTTCAGTTTTATTAATGCAGTAAATGCACACAGTGTATATAATGCTAGGGACCATTTATAAAATACATTAAAACTATTTGCCATGTTGGAAAGGATTTCACATTGAGTCGGAGGTGGTGTTTTCCCCTCCAGGGAATGTTTTTACACATAATAGGAAGATATGAGGTTACATTACTTTTAGGGATTTATTACATTTGCTTGCTTCTTGACAATATATTCTGTATCTGGCATCCATTTTCATAAATGCCCAATGAATTTAAAATTAAATTACATTTGGGAAATCAATTTCTGGCTGTCTCAATAAATCACAAACATTCTAGCTGTGACGTCTGGATGGTGGAAAGGAGCTGGGTTTTATATGTGTCCCTAAGGCTCAGGAATTCTCTTACCAGTCTTGAATGTTTTTAATGTGGCCATTATTTAGGAGAATAAATACACAACTGTGAGGAAGGTTAAAGGAAGGTGAAAAATTTTAAGGGGGATGTCACTAAAGGCACACTTGAAGCAGGATAGATACGGTAAGAGCAGCACATAGCCATTCAGTGATTTACCTGTTTTGCCAGAGCCAAATCCCAATTTGAAATCAATACTTTGCCATGGATTAGCTAACATGGCAGGAACGGAGATTGAAGGCTGCCCTAACCCAAAAAGGGTAGGAAGTGTGCTTAGTGAAAATCAGCTGAAATGTTGTCCATTTACACAGGGAACCCACCCCCACAAGAGAAAAAAAAGAGGAACTTTTTTCTGTGTTAAATCAGATACTGCAGAGATAGCAGAGACATCTGGCAAATCTCTGTTATCACTAGGACAGGGTTTTAAAAGATAGGGACTGTTTGGTGAAAGGGGTAGCACTGCGCATTAGAGACATGATAGGCTACCCAGATATAAAAAATAGCGTTAAATAAATAAGAATTTTTGGGATCATAATCACTTTGGGAATGGCTGCTAAAAGTGGCTATTGAGGGCATAAAGGGGGTTGGTGACAATGCCTCAGCCTGCGTCTGAATGAGTAATCGGCTCTGGAGTGGTCAAGCATATGCATGGCTGAGAGCCACCGTTTCCCGTTCACCTGGCTGGCCCTAGCATTCCTGTGAGCAGCCCAGGATCAAAGTCTCCCCTGGATGCTTTGGAAAACCAGGATCTGGGGTTATTTCTCAGTGCCCTGAATGGTAATACCCTGAGACTCACCTAGACTTCTTCCACCCGCACCACATGGACAAGACCTCCAGCGTGTGTGGAGGCATCAGGAGCTTGGGCTCTGCCTCTCGGGAGACTTAGAGGGGCCGAGGAGCTCAGGTGGGAGCAGCCTGCAAACGCAGCTGAGGAGGTTACGGCAGGGGTGGTGAGTCAGTCTGGTCCTGAGAGCAGATCCAGCATGCATTTAATTGACAGGCAGACATGCACTCAGGACTAGATTTAGATAATGAGTGTAAGAATACACTTGTAAGAGGATTCCAGCGACGTATTGCTATGGGAGGGTTAGTTTGCCAACTACGACCAAAGAAGAAAACTGCTGCTGTTAAAGATGGAGGTAGTAACTTGACGAAAATAGAATTATTTGAAATTTGTGAAAGGTGTCTTAAAAAAACCTAAGAGGGATGTGCAAATACATGGAATCACTGTGCATGAACAGTTTTCATAAATATTTTGATTAGGCAACAGTACTCCTCACTTTAAAATTACAAGTTAGAAACACATTGCAGTCACGAGAGAAGCCTGGTGAGTTTAATTTGCCCATATACTCTTTTTATGAGCTTCTGAAAGCACCATGATAAAGTGACCCTGCAGAAAAACTGAATTGTGTCTCTTGGCCACATCCTGCTAACGCCGTCTCAGCAGACTCGTTAGAAACAGCAAGAACTGGAAGGCACTACTAGAGGAGAACTGAGACAACTGGGGCCTAAAGATTTCAAGTTTTAAACCGAAACACATTTTCTGTGATGACACAGTCAGAAACACAGAAACAGATGTGCGAGATTTTGATGCCGTCACGGGGCTCTGACGCCGTCATGAAAACATCCTGCCGCATGATGGATCCAAAATGAGAGGGAGGATCTGAAGTGCTGTATCAAACCACCGCTTGCTTATCATGGCTAAGAAGCAGCACACCCCCCCTCCCCTCCATGACCGCCTTCTGCAGTCGCTAGCAGCAGCGTGCACCGTCTTTCTGGGCACGTTCATATAAACCAAAAGCCAGCCTGCTTGAGCATGGATGCAAAAATGACACCAGCCCAGCCAGGAGGGAGTTGTCACCAGGTACCTCTTGCCCCAGACACAGGCAGCCTGTGCTCGGCTGCCCAGTACATCCCGGGGCAGGGCAGAAGGCACGCACAAGTGTAAGCTAACTCAGGTCAGGACAAGCAGAACTGGAAAGCAGCTAAAAATTGCCGGCTGCCTTTCGGAAACTTTAAGTTTTAGAAGGACTGGCATAAAGACGCTTCAAGTTTACAAAACAGGACATCTGCAGGATGTGAGTTTACAAGATTTTGCCTATTTAGGTTTCTGTTATGAAACCCGAGACTGAAAAAGTACTCGATAGACGGGTAACAGGAGGCCGAGAAGAGCTTTTTTTTGCTTTCATGTGAGCTGCCTTGCAGAAGTTTCCACGCAAAATAGACACAGAGAGACGTGAAGGGGTTTCACCGGCTGAGATCCCCTTACGCGGTGTGTCACTGACCGTCAGGCCTTGGCAGGCAGAGCCCGGGCAGCGCCCAGGCTCCTGCCAGCACCGGCGAGCCCGCGGCGGGGAAAGGCAGAGGTCTTTAGTCCGGCCGAACAAGGGCGATGCCACCGAAGGCAAAACGGGAGCGGTACGTAGGAAGGGAAATAAGGAAACCGGCGGCGGGGAAGCCCGAGACCCCTCTTCTTCCCGGCAAGGGCACAGACCCGCCTCAGGGGAAAACAGGTGCCCTGCGGGCACAGGCCGGGAACCGGCTCCCAGCGCCCGCCCGCCTCACCGCCCCCCCCCCGCC
>JAVKLA010000062.1:13528961-13540746 GCA_034782735.1 Sagittarius serpentarius | reverse complement strand
TTGCCGCCTCCCCGCCGCGCTCGGTGTGTGGCGGGGAGCCCGCCGGGCCCCTGCGTGGGGCCCGGTCCCCTCACCCCCGTCCCGGAGGGGCCGGCAGGGCGTCGAGGTGAGGGAGACCGGGGCGGGGGGAGGAGGAGAGGGTGGCGGCGAGCAGGGCTGCCAGGCCAGCCGCTCGCGTCTCCTCCGTGCCGCTTGTTGTCGGCGAGAGGCGACGAGTCGTGCCATGTCGCCGCGGGGGGGCTGGGAAGGGCTGGACCTGCCTACGGGAACGGGCATCGAGCCGGGGGTGAGCTTACCTGGAGCGTCTTTACTTGCAAGGGCTGTCAGAACAGGAGCCCGGCGTTGTCCGAGGAGCTGTCAGCGCGGTCAGGCGCTTGTTTTTCTGAACGGGAAGCACTGTCAAGTGTAAATCCAGACTAATGAGAAATGCTGTGTTTTTCGTGCTTCTGTGGAAGTGCTTCAGTCTGAACGGTTTGTTTACCTTGAACTCTCCACTGCAGGAAATGCGCGGTTATTTGCAATACGAGACATTGAATGTCATGCTGTACCGGTGTCTGGCGTCCTGCTGTACATGGCTACTTGGAGGCAGCATACCGTATATACATTCCTTAGCTGGCGGAAAAAAAAAAGAGGGAAAAAAAAAAGTTAAACGACGAACGGTATGGCTCCAAAGAAAGGAGGCTGGCGGGTTTCTTGTCAAAGGCTGCACTGTTAAAAATCGAAAATAATTTACAAAATTTCCTTTTAAAGTGCTGCTTTGATTTTTAAGTCTTACTGTTAACGCCTGCAGGACTCGTACTGCAGCTTGAAGTTACGCACATCAATGTTTTCTTGGGTTGTTTTCTTAAAAAAAAAAATGCTTAAGAAAGCAGTAAAGCAGTACATCTGCCTTCTAGTTAGCGTACTTGTCAAAAACTTTCAGTTTTCAGGTACCCATGATTCCTCTTTTTTTCAGATATTAAAACAGGTACTCTGAACCTGATGAAAATCAGTTGGTAAACTGTCGTCTGGTTTAAAAGCCAGAATATTAATGGGACACGCCAGCATACCACACACACGTGTGTGTATATATTAGTAAAACTTACATACTGCATTTCTAGTCTAACGCTTGAGATAGACTGTTTGAATTTTCATTTCTGTGCCAAGCAATTAATTACAAAAGTAGTGACTAAGGGAAAAATATTTTCTTTTGTTTATATTTATAGTTACAACATTAAAATTTATCAGCTGTGAAGATATTTACATTGTTTACATGGAACACAAATGGAAGAAAAACATCTATTTTCTTGACTTCTAAGTTGTTGTTTTTTGACATCGAGTACTTCTTCAGCTCATGAGTTACCCCAAAATGCACATTTTGCCAGCCATTCTTTAGTGAAACTAAAGAAACGAGCACGTCAGTAAGGTTGATAAATGGTTCAATGAAAAAAAAAAAAATCCTATTCTGTATATCTCTACTTCTAGCTTGTGAAAGATTCGCACAAAAAAAAAGACTTTTACATATCTGTTTTCCCGGACAACTTAATGCTTTCAGTAGTGCTATTTTGTATGTTAGTACTTGTTATTTTGCTTGCTACTTTAGCTCAGGTCTCTGCTAGGAACACAGGGGGGCTTGATCTCTGAAGTGCTGGTCAACTAATTCACAGTTTCTTTGTGTGTGTGCACAGAACTGAACCTCGGGAGAGAAGAATGCAGAAACTAACGCTGAATAACTTTCTTTAGAGAATTTTAACATTGGAGCATTTGCTTGTACTACTTTATTTCAGCTGCAGCTTCCCTAGTAGGCATGGGAATGAGTATGCAGTATTTTTTAGGTTTCTTCCACCATTATCTGTCACTTCACTCCTGGTTTTTCTCTGAGCTGTTCTGTCTTGCCAAGTCTTGGTTCTAAGGTAAAGTTTTTAAATTTTGTGACTTGATGTAGTCTCAGTACTTCATTGCTTCACGTCTTAAAACATTCATACTGTCAGTGTGCTGCTTGACATTCAGCTGAAGTTTTCTTGGTCTGTTTTGTACTTTTAGCTTTTTCGCAGTCTTTTCAGATATTTCTGTCTTTTTGACCAAACTCTGCATTTTGATTTCTTCACATTTTCTTCAAAGAAAGACTTCTCCCATGCCAAGATGTTCCCTCCCCCTTCCACCCCATCTCCTTTCTCCACACATCGATGTAGGTGGGAAAATGTCATGCTGGCTTGGTTGCTGGTGGGGGAGCTGGGGTTTTAGGTTTTTCTCTTCAAGGCGCTGATCTTGCGCTTTCGTAGAATCGTGTTGCTTTTGCATGAAGAGCTTGATTGTGCAACTCTGGTTTACACAGTGGTCGTCCTGAAATCAGTGGACTGCTTTTGTCTGCAGTCCGTTATCTGCTTACATTGAAGCATGTGAGTAGTTTCACTCTTGCTAATATTTTTAAAATGGAGAAAAACAAATTTTCTGACCATATAATATTAAAAAGAAGGAAAAATAAGGCACAGCGTTTACACAGTGACTTTAACAAAACCAGAAAGGGTCAACCTGTCAGACTCCTGACTGACAGCATTGCTGCGTGTGACAGCCCTATGGGAAGGCAAGATTTAGTGTTCTTTTCTGGCCTGCTGGAAAGGACCGTTACTAATATGTTATGCAGGAGAATCTATTTCTGTTAGCCCAAAAACACAAAGATGAGTCTTGTCTCTTAAAATCCTGTCTACTATATTTAATTCTTGCAGCACACTTTACATAGGTATTACTTTAGTAGTCCAGGAAGAATTAGCGTACATAGTTCAACTCTGAAATTTATGTGAATTTTATCAGTGTTAGAAAAGCTCAGCTTTGTTGGGGAAAACAGGTTTGTCAGACTAGGAGAAGACATGGGATAACGCTACTGGTGTTGGTGTTGTTTATAAAGACGGTATAAAAGGCAAACTTAGTATGCACGACTGTTTGTAAAAGAATCTCATTAGCAGCCTGCGAATAGGCTGCTTTTTAGAAGGAATGAATGTTATGGATGCTAGTGAGCTGAAAAAGTTCAGCGAGCCATTATTTTTGTGATCTGTTGACCACAGCGCACAAGGGATCTTGGCCTCCCGTAATACGCTATGGCTGGTACTTAATCTGGGAATTACTGAATGCGTACCCAGAGGACATGGCGCCTGAAATTTTTCAGTGCAGTGAGTATGGACTGGAGACAACTCATAAATAAATTGAATGAGAATTATTAGTATGGGCATGTAAAACTCTGTATACTTTATTAGTTTCACTACAGCTGGCTCAGCCTTTTCTGTATTACAGAATAAGACCTACACAACACATGCAACGCTGGATGCTGATTATGTGCTTAAGAGAGTTAATACAGCTCTGATGCTGGTATCTGTATTGTAACATTTTAAAAGGCACTAGCCATGGGTCAATTAACCAAACAACAAAGCCATTTTTTGTTAATCTTTCAACTACAGTTTTTATCTAAGTACCAGATGAAAATGAAAGCTTCTTTCCTATCCAGCTGCAACTTTTTACCTGTTTCCTTTCCTTAGTGGTGTCATGTCATTGTCTGTTAGGGTTCCCTCAATCTCATGCTTATTCTAACCTAAGACATCTGTTCTAACTTGAGTAACCTCTTCTTGTGTATTTCAGAACTGTAACAATGGAGAAATATTAGCATATTTAAGGATGATAGCTGGAATATAATTTTGGGGGTTCTGTCCAGAGTTGTCTAAATCACTCAGTATTTTTGTAGCATGGTTTACTTCTCTGTAAAACGTAGATTCCTGCACCTTCATGTTGTACAGCCTAGGCCAGGTCCACAGTATGCATGGATTTGTAATGGCATAATTTGTCTTGCTTGGCATAGCCTGGATATTTGACAAACCCTTGGTACTGCTCAGATGGATTAACTGTTTCATCTGGCAAGTACTGTGCATAATGCTACTGGCGCTGTGTGCTATTTAGCCCTTGTAGTCAGTGACATCATGGGCACGAACACTGCAGATCAAACATAATCACTTCCTGACGCATCGGTTGTCTATAGATGGTATCTCTCAACTCGAGATAGTTGAAAGAAAGGTGGTAAATACATAAAGAAAGAACGTATCACTGTCTCTTTAATTTTTGTTAGTCGGAGTCAGAGCCTGCCTGTTTATTTTGGGTAAATGCACCTTATAGGAGAAAGCAAATACAGCAGCTTTGAACAAATAAATGCTACCACATAAACTTATTAAAGGTTGTAAGCCAGTGCTACCCAAATTTTAAAATGATTTTTTGAAGACATGGATTAGAAAGATGTGTTCAAAATGCCATTTTTTCTAAAGTTCGCAGCAACTGAGGTAGGTATCTAATGGTATTTCTGTCATGAAGAAACGAAGTTCTGCTTTTCCAGGTCACTCTTTTTCTTTCAGAGGTGTTAGGATGACATGTTAAAATGTACATATTGAAGATACATTATTTTAGAAAGCAGTGGTATAATGGGCTTGCCTGAGCACAAAGGTGCAGTGATTTAATTAAAGGTGTGGTTTAATTAAGGGTTTGAGTTGTATAAAGCCTCGTTTGTCTGAACTGTTGGCACTGTGTAAACATAATAAATTTAAGTGAACTTTGCACTTCTGCACCTGTATGCTTAGGGATAGAATTAATAGGAGCATTTTAGAATCGGAGAATTACAGAGTGGTTTGGGTTGGAGGGGAGCTTAAGGACCACCTAGTTCCAAGCCCCTGCCACGGGCAGGGACACCTTCCACCAGGCCGGGTTGCTCACAGCCCCGTCCAGCCGGGCCCTGAACGCTGCCAGGGACGGGGCAGCCACAGCCTCCCCGGGCAACCTGTCCCATTTTAAGTTGTGTTTGTATCCAAACTCTCTAACAGTGTCTTTTAAGTAAATCAGGGCTCCTTTGAACAAAACGGGCCTAATCTAAAGTGTAGCTAGTATGCTTCAGTCCTGGGCCAGAAAGTGGGGGGAATATCAGCAGTTTAGTCTGAATATCAACATTTAGTCTGAATGTCGAACTGCTGTTGATGTTGATTGTGTCTCCACGTAACTGATTGCCTTTATGTGTTTGGTGGGACTTAGCTGGACGGCAGTCATGATCTTAACCTCACGTGTGCGCTTGGTATACTGACACCTTGTAAAAGTGATGCAGTTGGGTGTTTATGAACCGCAACTTACAACTTTTTTTTTTTAGTTGCAGATTGAAATATCATGGACAAAAAATAGTTTGGCTTATGTGTTTTGCCAGCGTGTCTCTGCAATTTCAGTTTTAACAATGGATAAGTGTAAGCACATAGGACGTCTGCGACTGGCCCAAGATCACTCCATTCTGAATCCTCAGAAATGGCATTGCATGGACTGCAATACTACCGAATCTGTGTGGGCGTGCCTCAGCTGCTCACACGTGGCGTGTGGAAGATACATTGAAGAACATGCACTAAAGCACTTTCAGGAGAGCAGTCACCCAGTGGCATTGGAAGTAAATGAGCTGTATGTTTTCTGTTATCTCTGCGATGATTATGTTCTTAATGATAATGCAACTGGTGATTTAAAACTGTTGCGAAGTACGTTAAGTGCAATCAAGAGTCAGAACTATGAGTGCACTACTCGAAGTGGGAGGACTTTGCGTTCTATGGGTACAAGTGATGATTCTTACCTTTCGCATGGTGGTGCCCAAGCCTTGCTTCGGAATGAAGATCGCATGTTCACAGCTCTCTGGCACCGGCGGCGTGCATTCCTGGGCAAAATATTCAGATCATGGCTTGAGTTGACACCTACTGGAAAAAAGATTTTGGAAGAAGAAAGGCGCTGGGAAGAAGCAGAGGAAAGAAGGGAGAAAGCTAGGAAGAGAAGACAAGAACGAAAGCGTGAGTTGAAAGCAGAGATGGAAAAGATGCCTCCAAGAAAGAGCAGTCGTTTACAAAATCAGATTAGAATGCCCTCAGAAACGGCACCCTGCCTGCAAAAGACATCACAGAACATGGAATCAGTGGCAGAGTTGAAAAAAACATATACCTCAGATGAAGTAAGATTGAAAAAAATAAGTGACTCTCCAATTAAACGAAGGCCCACAGTGACTCCTGGGGTAACGGGACTGAGAAACCTGGGAAATACATGCTATATGAATTCTATCCTGCAGGTATTAAGTCACTTACTTATTTTTCGAGAATGCTTTTTAAAGCTTGATCTCAACCAAACTCAGGAACTGCTGGCAACAGCAACCAATGGTAAAACCAGATCTTCATCTAAACACCTGTCAATAGCTGCCTCAACATTGCATGTGAATGAGAACCAAGAGAAAGTAAAGGGATCATCTTCTGTGAGGCGGCCTAGTTTATCCTCTGGATTAAGTGGAGGAGCATCAAAAAGTAGAAATATGGAACTTATTCAGCCCAGGGAGCCCAGTTCAAAGCATATTTCTCTCTGTCATGAGCTGCACACTCTCTTCCAAATTATGTGGTCTGGCAAATGGGCGCTAGTGTCTCCTTTTGCCATGCTTCATTCTGTGTGGAGACTAATTCCAGCCTTCAGAGGATATGCCCAACAAGATGCTCAGGAATTTCTCTGTGAACTTTTGGATAAAGTGCAGCAGGAACTGGAGACTACAGGGACCAGATACCCAGCTCTCATCCCTGCTTCTCAAAGAAAACTTATAAAACAGGTTTTGAATGTGGTTAACAACATTTTTCATGGACAGCTATTAAGTCAGGTATGTTTTATAATTATTTTTTTTAAGATGTGTAATGATTTGTAGTTATGGATTGATACTGGTCAGTGATGGGTGTACGTCAAAGGTTAATACATTTATAACTACTGAGGAGGGATGGGGAGGGTGTAATACACACAATTTCAGAAGAAAGGACATTTTGGGTACTTCTAAAACTTTCAGTAGAAGAGTCACCTGATAAACATAAAAGTGTTAAATTTGGTTGGTATATTAAAGCACACCCTTGCAACTACTGAGAAATATCTGACTTTGCTATTCAGCACTAACTAATTTGAAGGAATAAAGAATTTACGATTTTAAGTACCTAGCTGATCACTATAGTGATACTAGATAAAAGGTGTTAAGGAAGGTGTTAATCTCGTCTAAGTGGAAACTTGATTAGGTAATGGATGCCAAACAGGGAATTATTTCAGTAAACAGCTTGAATTTGAGGTTCATTATTACAGATCAATTGCCTGTCATGATGCTATGTACAGGAATACTACTCTTCTGTTACAACACAAAAATACAGAAGGCTTTGTCAACACAGGAACCAAATTTGTGGGGTGGAGGCAACGGTGGTTTTCCTTTTTTCTGCCTGACTACTCTCCTTTTTTCTTCTTCTTCTTGGCTTCCTGTTAAGTACTTCAGTGTGGTGTCCACTTACTATTATGCATATCCCAACTGTGTGCGTGTGCAAACGCCTGAGAACTGACTGAACAAACAAATGCTACGTTCTGTAGAATTAATCTAAAAACTAACCACAGTGCAGCAGGAACAGCAGTTGAGAAAGTCTTGGCCCCCTGGAATTGGTCTTTAGTATGCATCCACGTGTTACTGAGGGAGTGCAGAAGCATTTAATGGGTATGTTGTGTAATGGAGTAGAGGTTTAACACGAATTAATAAAAATTTGGATGTTCCGTTTATTCTGACTATTTGGTTGAATTGTTTAATGTTTTAGTATGTGAAGCTAGAAATCCAAGTGTTTTTTCACTAAGGTAGGATTGTTTACTGCTATAAACTTTATAATAAGATAACAGGACTTCAAAAATTAGGACGGTTTGCAGCATATGTTAGCTTGTAGGCCACCTTAGGTTTTGCATAACTACTAGAAACTGTTAACATCTACTAATAAAACCAGATCATCCTCCACCTTGCCTTTGGCCCAGTGTGAGAGCATTTCTGTTGGCATACTTCCTTTCCTCGGGGTAGTTAACATATCTTATATCCGACTTGTGCTAATGTAAGTGTCTCGTGTATTATGTCATTAAAGCTTTTTATTTGGAAATCACATTCCTCTCCAAAATAGTAATTTTGTTAATAAAACAAAGTAATTGCTTAAGTATACTGACTGATAAGGCTTGGTTGCATTCCAAGCCTTCTAACAGGACTCATTTTTTGGAAGAGTTTTCAAGTCTCTGAAGACGCTAAGCATTATTTCAGCCGTACCGCTTCTTTTACGTGTTTTTAGCTTTGTTATGTGAAGAGGCTTGTGACTTGAAACCCTCCCACCTTCCTGAAACCAGGGAGGGGAATAGTGAGAATTCACTCAATTCTCATTCAGTCACTGAGTAAGACTGAAAGGGAATTCAGCAGTTTTGAGCTATCCTGTAACTTTTGTGTCCGCAACACACAGCTCCTTAGTTGCAGCTTGTCAATGTCTGTGTGCAAAATACAGCCGTGATGAACTTCAGAGTGCCCCAAGTGAGAGGAACAAGGAAGAGAGTATTGAAGCTGTTACCTGTAGTTATTTCTCCCGTGGCTCATTAGGCAGTTCCCCCAGACAGTGTCCAATGCTTTACCTCGTAATGTTCCCTTTGTCTTCTGTCACTCCTTTGTTCCAGTTTAGTCTTCACTGGCACTTTTGAACATGATAAATACTAAAAGCAAAAGGTAACTCCTGAAGATTTACATTTCCTCCCCAATAAAATTTATTCAGGTCATCTTAATGATTCAGACCCTGGTGTTTGCACGTGGAAGGATGAGCTTTAAAAACTATTAGGCAATACTTTCCTCTCCTCAGTAACATTCCTGCATCATGATTTCGCTAGGCGTTTGTCAGAACCGACGCAAACTAATGAAGTTAACAAAAAAGGCACGAAAATACCCATGCAGGGCTGAATGAAAATATGAAAGACTTCTTGCTATATCACCACATCTTTGACAATGTTAGCTGTTAAAAGCAAGGAGTGTACGCTTTGTCCTTGTATGCTTAACTTTACCTACAAGCTGTAACAGTATTACATTTTCTCTCTAGAATATAGTTGGAGACATAGCCTGCTGCATTTATTAAAAATAGGATGGGATCTTAGTACAGAGTATTTCATAAACTACATCTTAATTCAGTGAATAAGGGGAACTGAGAAGCTTGTTTCTGTGCAGCAATTGCCTTCTGTTTTAGGATCACTAAAAAAAAAATTATATTCACTGTACCTTTGTACTGAAAATATTAGTTAAAGAGATTTGATTCTGTGAGATACTCCAGTGAAGTGAAGTCAATCTTCTTGACCTTCAAACCTCAGGAATATTCTGAACTACTCTTGATACAGGACACAGAGGATCACTTACAATGCAGATAAGCTGTACGTTTACTTAGGTTTCACATTACCTTCACATGTGCAAGAAAACATTTTCGCTGTTCTTCTAGCTGTTCTATTTTAACTTGAAGGAAAGTCATAATCCTGAGTTTGCCATTAGTCTGTTGCTATTGAAATGGCTGCCTGGTTCAGCACTGCAACTGAATTTAGAATTTAAGATTAAGAAAGGAGAAAATTGGGTGTGTGAGATTTTATGCAGATTACTTTTTGATAACTAGAAAAAGCTTTAGGTGATGTCAAAACAATTGCGCCTTTTATATGAGTTAGTTGTTTTGTTATGTTTTCAGCTGATTTAAAGTAAGTCTTCCTCATGTACTACTTGAAATCTTTTACTATTTTATGGAATATTAAACTAGGTAATGAGTAACTCCAGGAATAGCATGGGTGGATGGTGGATTGCCTCTTGACTTTTTTTTTTTTTTTTATATTTATTTCAATATCCTTGTTAGGATTACAGCTTCTTACTCTGCAGTACAGACTGTGAAACTTCAATACCCAATACATCTAAGGGAAGTAAAGACAGAATATATAGCTAAAAACCCTTTCCCCTCTATTATTTCCTTTTTCACATGCTAGCCTTCCTCCAGTGATTGCCTGGAGAAAGTTGTGCTGTCGCACTTATGGGACAAAGGAGTCTGTATCTTGTAAACCTGTGCCTTCAGAGGCAGATCTGCTGGAACAGTGGCTCATCCCTCTCAACCCAGTTGGGACTGTAAGCAGATGCCAATATATCTATTAAAATCCCAGCTGTTTTCAGTCCCTCGGTGCTTGTATTGTTGTGGAAGGCACTCACTGTCTCCTGTCCTCGGTCCTTCAATGGGAAAGGAGAAAATACTGCACTATGAAGTTATGTGCCAGTGGTAAACTGACCCCTACTGATCCACTGATCTTTGAAGTATGCTTCAAGAGCTCAAGTAGGTTAGCTACCATCTCTCTCAAGAGCTTTTTGGCTTGTGTTTTTTTAAATGGTCCCAGCTGAATAGCACAGCATGCAATAAATTTTTACAGTATCTTGATTTCAAACTTTGCCCATATTAAGTGAGGAGGTGGGCAGGTATATTTTTAAAAATCCAGAAATTGAAATAGCAGATTTTAGCTTCCAAAGCAAATGTGTATTTTCCGCACTGCTTTGGGAAAATTGTGTTCCACATGTCCACAGAAATCAAATACTAGCAGAAACTCTGGTGTGTGTCGTATACCAGTATTAAAATTTTTGTCAGGATGATTTATATCGGGAGGGAGGGAGAGAGACACGGAAGCTAGTATGAAGTATTTGTTAAAAGCTGATCTAGACAATCTAGCGGATCTACAAAGCTAGTCTAGCAGATCTAGGAAATTTGCAGATACTTACACTGGCAGAATCTTACATGTAGACACAGCTTTTCCCTCTTGAAGTTCAGCTTTTTAACTAAATCAGTTTACCCTTAGGATAACGTTGAGTACACAGGTTTTGATTGCTTGAAAGGCAGAGGGCCATTCTAGACCATATTTTTGAAGATTTTAATATTCACAAAGAGTCTGAGTCAACACTATCAAGACGTCAAAAATGGTGAAAGAATAGAAACGTGTTTCTGATACGGCTGATTTGGAGGCACTCTTGGCATTGGAGTATAGCACTTACATGTCCCAAATGAATTGCTCAGTGTAACTGTCCCCCACTTCAACCCATATAGCATGAAGCTTTCTGGAACTAAGAAGTGGTCGTTACTAAGGAAAAGAGATACTGGATGTTCCATATATCTTGTGCTTTTTGGCCCTACATTGGTAAAACTTCTACCACTGTGTTGGTAAAACCTTAAAAACTTCTAGAGTTCAAAATAAGCCTCTTGTCATTAGAATTACCAGGAAAAAAATGACTTTTCTGTAAGTCAGATAGAATGATTCTAAATATTTTTACCTACTTTTAAATAACGCCAAAATAACAATTCGGATTACGGAATTTCTTAGTATTCTTAATTTTGTGTGTGAAGAGATGTGAAGGTATATTTGAGTCTAATAATAACAAAATAACTTGTCAAAATAGTCACCGAACATTAAATTATTGTTTTAGAAAACTTTTTTGTTACCAAAGATCGTTTGTCTTCCCTTAGTTGCTCGGCTTTCATTCCCCATTTTTAAAATAACTTCCTGACAGTTAAGTTCACGTGCACTTGTGCACATGCACATACACACATGCATGCACACACAGAATTGCTGAGGTTGGAAAGGACATCTGGAAATCATCTTGTCCAACTCTGCTGAAAAGAGGGTCAGGTAGAACAGGTTGCTCAGGGCTGTGTGCAGTCGGGTTTTAAACAGCACCGAGGACGGAGACACCACAGCCTCTCCGGGCAGCCTGTGTCCGTGCTAGACCATCCTCCCAGTAAAAACAGTTTCTTCTTCTGTCTCAATGGAACCTCCTGGTTGGCAGTTTGTGCCTGTTTCCTCTTGTCCTGGCACTGGGCACCACCGAGAAGAGCCTGGCTCCGTCTTCTTTCCTTCCCCCCCATCAGGTATTTACAGGCATGGATAGGATCCCCCCAGCTTC
>JAVKLA010000062.1:13518170-13528671 GCA_034782735.1 Sagittarius serpentarius | reverse complement strand
CTCCCTCTGGGTGGCAGCAAGACCCTCTGGTCTGTCAGCCACTGCTCCCAGTTTTGTGTGTCTGCAGACTTGCTGAGAGTTTAAAAGAACTGGCTCCAGTATCAACCCCTGGGCTATACCACTAGTGGCTGGGCTTCAGCAGCATTTCATGCCGCTGAACACAACCCACTGAACCTGGCAGCTCATTCAGTTTTCAGTCCATCTTGCTGTCCTTTATCTAGCCTGCACTTCTCCTTTTTCTGTGAGGATGTTATGGGGTACAGTGTTGAAGGCCTCAGTCAGGTCAATTAAACAACATCCACTGTTTTCCACTCACCCACTGGTTATCTGTACCAGTCATCTCACTGTAGGAAGAAGGCTATCAGGCTGGTCAAGCGTGATTTTCCCATCATAAATCCATGGTAGCTGCTCCCAGTCATCGTCTTATTCTTAACAACTTTGGAAAAGGTTTCCAAGTTTTGCTCCATCAGCCTTCCCACATATTAAGGTGACGCTGACTGGCTTGTAGTTCCCCAGATCCTCCTCCTTGAAGACAGGAATGTCACTTGTTTTCTTCCTGTCCTCCCCTGATTGCCACGACCTTGCCAGGACCTTTCAAAGATGAACGGCCTTGTGACATCATCAGCCAGCTCCCTCTGTTCTTGCAGTTTGATCAGGGATAGCTTCTACTTCAAGGCAAGTGGAAGGAGAAGGGCAATCAGTATTTTCTGTGGATAAAAAAGACCCAGTAAGGGAGGGGAAAAAAATAAGGTTTGTGCTGATTTATGTGAAAGCTGCTTGGGTACCTAATTCAAGGAAGAACATTAGTGTTGCATGTTGCAAAGCAGTAAGTAGTTGTCGATGATTTCATTGTAGAGTGCTGTTGAGTAAATTCAAATTTAATGCAAGTTATCAAAGATATTCCTAGCCAATGTCATTTTAACATCTTTTTGGAGTGGTAAGGAACCCTTTAGAAACTATTTGGGGTGATTTTTGGAAGTCTCTTGTGAAGATTCCACTGCTTTTGAGTCTGGTGCTTTAGGTAAAGCTCTTTGCCTAGATTTCTGTTACAGCAACACCAAACATAGCAGAAGTGAAGAGTGCTGGCTGTGCTCATTTAGTAACAAGTTTCCTCTACAGCAAAGTTGTGAGTAGTTACCGTTTCTTCTTAGGACAAACCTGTCTTGGGCGGTGAGGTTTTCTTCCAATAACTCACCATTTATTATAGCGATGCCTAGTAAGAACTAGCTTTTGGTATCTCTAGGCATACTTAAAAAAACCCAAACGGTTTGATTACTTCCTGATCATGTTTAAGGTGGAATCTGGGCAAAATGCCTCCCCCGGCCCCACCCTGCCCAGCAGAATAACAGTGTGCAGCACTCAGATAAATGAATACACCAAGACCCAGAGAGTGAAGTAGGTTCTAACCAATGTAGTATGTAAACTGTTTAAAGTTTTAAAAGGCAGTGCCTCTCCTTGCAAGTCTTGCTCCATTTACTTGCTCAGCTGGTGTGTTTCAGGACAGATTGGCTGATAGAAGGGGAAATGTGCAATCTTTGGGTTGTTTGAAGCCCTTCAGTTTTGGGTAGTATGCTTGTGAGTTAAAGTTTGGGGGAGAATGCTGAGGGTGACTTGTGCAGTGCTGGGTATTAAGTCACCCACTGAATGGACTATTAAAAACTATGAGAATTTCAGGTAGGTCATAGGAGGATTTACACTTAAACTGCTGTATGACCTGTATGCTGATTTCTATGCACCGGTATTAGTCTCTGCGCTTTTATGTGTAGCCTGAATCACAACATGGTTGTCAAGTTGCTTTCCAACTAGATGAAGGTGGTATTTTAGTTAATCTATAGGAGGCCATTGAATCACAGACCATGGTTCGCTGTGGTTATGCTTATGTTATTCTGTTAAATAGATACAGATGATTTTGATGATGCTGTATGCTCATCACTACGAAGTTCAAGGTTTTTTATAACTGAAGAAATACAGTATGGACTGTCATGTGGAATTCCATATTATAGCAGTATCCTAGAAATCCCCTTCTACTTGATTACATTGCTGTGGAAAAATTCAATCACTAGTCTTTGTATATATGTCTCGTACAGTAAAACTTAAGTAGTAGTGAAAACACAAAAATGGGACTGGCTATCTTACTGTTCTTAAAAACCAAAAAAATTAGAGCAGCGATGGTAACAGTTGCCTTTCTTCCCTGCAAGTGCAGGGAACATAGGCAAAACAGTTGATGATGGAGTTGGCTTCTTCTGCAGCAATATGTTAACTATTTTCTTTGGCTGCATTTAGGCTGAATGCCATCCGGGGCAGAGGCTGTCCATCAAATTATTGTGGGCACAATGATGCTTGTCTGAGTGGCCTCCATGCTTAGCTTGAATCAAGCAATTTGATCCAGCTCTTTTCAGTCTGGCCTTTGGCCCATGATTGAATACTGAGCTTTAACCAAACAATTGCATATAGTACCCGTGTTTGAAGGCATGAGAGGGTGGTCAGGGCAGAACATAAGGTAGAGATTTTAGACTAGCTAAACCCAGTAATTTACTTTCTTTGCTCTAATGTAAACTTCTCATGTAGCCTTGTTACAGATGACAGCATTAAGGCCTCCTAAAATAGCAACTATGGAATGTAATGGGGAGGTGAAATCAAACTCTGTTATTTGTAAAATATCGTCATAAAAAGATACATGTCACTAAACAGATTGCTCGAGCAGACTCACTTCCCTAGTACATACTGGTATCATAAAAAGTTACACTGGACAGATGCATAAAGGTTCTGCCAGCCCTTTGAGTTCATGTTTGGATTTGTTTTTTTACAAAAACCTCACATCTCGTTCAACCAACTTTTGAGCAGTTTATACAATTTCAGTGCTTTTCTTGAAAAAAAGAAAATCTGGGTTGCACTGTGTGAACGGTGGTGGGGTGTGAGATAAAGGAGTCGCACTGAGGACAGAAAGAGAGCGACGGGAGTGTTGTAAAGCCCGTGCTGATGGACAGGCCCTGGTGCAGATGGATTCCACAGAAGGGTAAGGCTCCTCCTATTTGTTGAGTAATCCAATTTGTAAGCTCAGGCCTGGCTAAGAAAAATACTTCCAACCTTTGTTCCAGCCCTGATTTACCTCTCATTTACCACTGAGTGAGAGTATGTGCAGGAGCAGTTAGTGCACAGCAGCTGATGTGGTTGGGTACATGCTTATCTGAATTTGTCAGGTTGCTTGGCTGTTGGCAAGTATGCAAATCCGAGATAACTCTTTTAAGAGTTTAACTCTGCTGCAGCCTCATGGTGAGGAGGAGTGTCTTGCATTTGAGGAAATAAGTGCAGCTCTGTTATCAGTACAGGAATTTGTCAACACAAATCAGCTTTGCTCACAGTTGCATGATGAGATGATAAGCAGCACTATTGCATCAGTTTATCTTTTTTGGTTTTTTGGGAGGCAAAAATTGGAAGCTGGATCAAATACGTTTCTTTTTCTTTGGGATAGTACTTATTAACTAGTTGGGAAAGAGGATCTTAACCTGGTTTATTAACATTACACACTAAATTTAAAACCTCAGAACTTGTTAAAATTATTTTTACTGAGTTCATGTATGTACTTCATCTGGAGCCTGTTACTCTTCAGTGTGCATTCATGTGCAACACATTCTTAACTCGTCAATTAAATAAACTTTTGGCCCAACAAAATCACCCATTTGTACAGCAGAAATCTATTAGTCATTCTGTGTTTATGCTGGAGTTAGCTTGAACTGTGGCCAGACATATCATTTTGTCTCCAAGTCTAGATTCCAGCTCTGAATTACTAATAATTTGTGGCTTTGAAACGTTGCCAGATGTTAGCACTTACAAAAGGAGCTCCTGTCAGTGTAAATTAAAGCAGAAGATTCTCTTTTCTGCCATGTAAGTTCAAAGTTCTGTTTTCTAAGAACACGGCAGTGGTGTTTTCTTCTTAGAACTTAAAGCAATTAGTACTTTCCTAATTCCACTGCTAAACATGTGTGCTTGTACACAAATACCCATGTGCATTAGGTAGCTAATGCATAGGTCGTGTATAAGCTGTTGTAGCTAATGAATGCATTAAGTAATTACTCACAGGAACACCTAGAAGAAGGTACAATAAAGTGACAGATCTTTCCCTATATAAATATCATGAAATAACAGACAAAGCAGGGTGAATAATTATGTAACAGCAACCCTTCAGAGCAAAATAAAGGAGCTCTTGAACAAAACTGAGTGTATTTGTACGCTGGGGTAGGCTTACTAACCTAACTGAAGAGAACTACACTGAATTTATGTAGAACAGCAACACAAAGGCGTGCCTGTGAAATCACAATATTTGGATCCCTTGTGGATTTTCATTCCTTTATTACTACATCTTTGTATTAGTTGTTCCAAACAACTTGTGGTATTTTCCTAAACAGGAAGCACGCTTACAGAGATGTAATTTGGCAATTATTTACCCCTGTGGTGCAAACGTAAGGAGATATTTGATATTCCACGTACAGTAAAACATGAATGGTGGTGTCTCATCACAACTGGCTGTTATTCTGAGCCGATAAATAACAGTAGTTTGACAATAGGGCCTATATGAAAATGTTGAGTTCCTTTAATCTTTTTAGGGGGGAATTTTAATTGTTGAGGAAGGGGGTAAGAACATGGATGCTTCTGGAAGTTCTGTCAGAGCTATCCACCTGAGCCCAATTAAAATTCAGCTTCTTTTCAGAATGCATCTTTTCTAGAGCAGTGAGGTTAGAGCTGCTTGAGTTAGTGGTCAACTGCAACTTTTAAGCCAACAAATACATTAATAGTAGAAAACTCAGGTAATTATTGTATTTTGTTGCATTGAACATACCAAGGTGAACAGATCTTTAGTCTCATGCGCACACACACACACACACTTGATATTTACTGGTATTTCTTTACAGCCTTTATGAACTATGCTTGTTACAGTCTAAATGGAGTTTCACTACCGCATAGGTTCAGCTGCTGCTAGAAGTTACTCATCCACACGGATCGCAGAAGGGTGGAGGTCCTTTGGAGGAAGACTCAAATGATGTGACACAAAGCAGCTTGAGCTGGCTTTTAGAAGACTGCATTGCAGATCAACACCTAATGTGTTGCCATTCCAGCATAGAAGAGCTATGGCTTTTAACTTACTTCCCTAAATATTTAATATTACCATAAATGATTTGTCCCCTGCTGTAGTATCTGCGTTTTCCAGGTTGACGCCGTTCACTTCTTGACATTTTATTTATGTTGTCTTACTGCTTGTCCTTTCCCTAGTGTGACGATGGATCCACTTACTGAAAGAAGAAATAAATTATTTTTACCTGTTAATTTTTCTTTGAAGAAGTGTGCTTCCTAATCCAGGCTTCCCTGGAAGACTTACAAAGTAAGAAGGATATGACTTTAAAATCCCCAGCTGTGGGGGTTGTTGGTTTTTTGTTTTTGTTTTAAATTAGCCTAAACTATAGTTTCCCTCTTACATGTGACTTTTCCTTTTGGAGTGATTCTTTTTGGAGAAAAGACTCCCAAGACTCCCATCAGCTGCTTTCTCATGGACAGTCCCATTTTGACACTGCTTTTCTTTCTCAGTAAAACATAAGAACACTTGCCTATTTGTGATAACAGTATTGGACATGCTGCTTCAGAGAAAATAAATTAGGTGTATCATTTCTGTTGTTAAATGACTATGTCTTGTCTTTGGTTGCATCAGTTATCTCTACGAAAAAAACGTTTTGTTTTGGTTTTTTAGAGCTATGTTACGGTATACTTCTAGTAAAGCAAGTTCTTGAGTGTAAGCAACTGGTGAAATACTGTTTTACAGGTTACATGTCTTGCCTGTGACAATAAATCAAATACTGTAGAACCTTTCTGGGACTTGTCCCTGGAGTTTCCCGAGAGGTATCACTGCAACGGCAAGGAGATGTCGTCTCCGTATCCATGTCTGCTGACAGAAATGCTGGCCAAGTTTACAGAAACTGAAGCTTTGGAAGGAAAGATATATGCATGTGATCAGTGCAACAGTGAGTAAAGGCAGTATGTACTCATGCATATGTTCTCTGTGTAAAATATAAAGTAAACTGACAGTTAAAGTGTAGAAGGAAAATACTAAAAGTCTTAAAAGTGTGTTGCAAATAAAATCCTCCTCCTTATGTCCTGGTGTGGTCACTTGACAGCCATTACTCACCACCTAGAAGATGGAATTGTTCAAAGGATGTTTTGAAGTGTGATGCTTCTCTTAGATAAAGTCTGATCACACGCTAATGCGTATTCTGGTACCCCCAGCTGAAGAACCCATCAGCTTTTTTAATTAAGGCGACTAACTTTTTTAATTAAGGCGACTAACCTAAGTGACCCCAAGTATTTTGTACTTACATCGTAAAATAATCCTTGCAAAATGGCTCTCAGAGTGTATCCTTTTTAAGGAGGCGCATGAAGTAGCCATTCAGGTCCACACAAATTTGGTGGATAAATCTTAGACTGAAATACAAGGCTGTTATCGCGATTTGTATTGTGTAACCGTGTGTTTGGCCTCAGCAAAACGAAGGAAGTTTTCTTCCAAACCAGTTATACTCACAGAAGCTCAGAAGCAGCTTATGGTGTGTCGACTACCTCAGGTTCTCAGATTACACCTTAAACGGTTTAGGTAAGTAGTAAAATTATTTCATCCTTCTTTTCGGTCAAAATCTACTAACCTTGCTGTGAACTCTGTTGGTAAAAATTAATCTTGTGTTATCTTCAGGTAGAGTAAACTCTCATATTCACTAATGTAGAAACCGAGATTGTATTCAGTGGAAGTCTCCCGTAACCTTCATATAACCAAATACATTAATGCATTAGCCTGAGAGTAAGGAAGTGGAGACTGCATCTCTGTGAACTCTTAGTCCATACATTAGTACACAGTCTGTCCTGAATACAAAGGAAACCGAAAATGAGCTAGAATAAAGGAGAAATACCAGTGGGATACAGTAAGTGGAAAATACTTCCCACTCACCATTACACAGATCTCAAGATGGATTATTTCAGAAGATGAGAATAGTAGGTACCATAGACACATTTTAAAAGGCCTGGAGATAAAGGAGAAGTGAAAGAGGAAGCCTAGAAAAAAAAAATTAGCATTTATTTTGTGCACAAAGACAATAGTGAAGATAACAGTTGTTATGTTAAAACATAATTCAGAATGCTGTGTTCTTTCTTTGAAAAAAATGGAAGTTTTCATTTGACTTTCCAGGTGGTCAGGACGCAATCATCGTGAGAAGATTGGCGTACATGTTAACTTTGATCAGATGCTGAACATGGAGCCTTATTGCTGCAGAGAATCCCTCAAGTCCCTCCTACCCGACTGCTTCATCTACGACTTGTCTGCTGTGGTAATGCATCACGGGAAAGGATTTGGCTCAGGGCACTACACTGCCTACTGCTACAATTCCGAAGGAGGTAGGAACCAGCTGTGAAATAAGGAGTGCAGGGGAAAGGGACGTTTGTCATTTTAAACTGATGAATTTATTCGCAAAAGCAAAAGGGAATCACTTGTAGCTGAACTGCCCGGAATGAGAACTGCAGTTCTGTAGACCGTAACAGTTCAATTTTTGTATTGGCTTCTTAAACGTGTTTTGGCTACAGGCTCTCCTGGAAATCTGAGGAAGCGAAGCTGGGCTTTTAGAACAGAGAGGCGAATATACCAGGTCCACTGAAACAGAATGCTATTTCTACACAACTCGTTAAACGGGACTGAACACTAATTAATTATTAAATATAATGCAATTGCTTCAAATCAGTGTCCTGATGACTTTTTTGGTGTATTTCTTCACTGCAGGATTTTGGGTACACTGCAATGATTCAAAACTCAACATGTGCACTATGGAAGAAGTATGCAGGGCTCAAGCCTACATTCTGTTTTACAGCCAACGACTTACTCAGGCAAATGGACATGGTAAAATACCACGTCCTAGCACAGCTGAAAGTCAGCAGCACGCAGAATTAGCTGACTGTTCCATGGCCAACAGTAGCAGCTAATCCAAAGCCAGTTAACTGTGTGTATGGTAAAAAGTTGAATTGTCATAACTATATATTTTTAAATGAAATGAAAGTACAGTATTGTACTTTTTTTACTTTGAATCTGTGTACAATGTTTATATACTTTTGTATTAGTTAAAAGTACTCTTTACAATTGTTAGTAAAGGTTTTTATTGACAGTAAGTAACTTTCTAAATACCTAGAATTTCAATACAGCTATTTTTTTAAGAAAAAGATTGCTATTTGCATTTAACTTTTACCTCAGGCTGTTTTTTTAAGCTGGTTTTGTATTTTGATAATCTTTTTGAATTGGTTTAGAAAAATGACTTTCAATGGGCAACTGATGTTTCTCTGGTTAATTTTCTATATATGCTTGTGTACATTTTATAGTATAGTTCTAATGATATCATGATTCTTACTGTCTGCAGGAATTGCGACTAGGTCTTAGAATATTAACATTCCCCAGCAAGGAATGTTTTTACATGTCAAGCAGTAACTGAACTTTTTGTAGGAAACTTTCTGTATATTCTTCATGACTAAAGTGAAATTATTTTGCAAGCTTCAAGGGAACTACACTAAAGATATGTTGATAGACTTTCTTAAAATCTGAAATTGAGGAAATAGAGCATGTACTTATATGAAAATAAGTACGTAAGAGGAGCGTTTAATAGCACAAGAGTATGTCTTTACCAAGACTTCCATGCTTTAGCCTTAACAAGCCTGACAACTCAAGTGCCAAATTCAGAGTACGACCTTTGATAACCAGGGGCTTTTTATTCCAACAACTTGAAAAGCTTTCTTACTAAAACCCAACAAAATCACACTTGCCCCCCCCACACCTGTCACTGCCACAAGAATGTTAGCACCCTCTTCCTTGCACTGGACAAGCTTACTTTAAATTGTAGCAAGCGTTGTCTGTTTCAGTAATCTCTTAACACAAACCACTGAAAAGAAGCTGTAAAGTTGGTATGAAAGCATTCTCAGTCTGACTGGTTTCCGTAACTACAACTGCTGTACCTTCTCCACAGTCCTACCACTAGCATTAACGGAAATGTGCCTTGAGGAGATTCTAACAAGCAGGAGTTATCAGTCTTTCTCCACATACAGTAGTTAATGCCAAGTAAATTTTAATTGTGAAGTTACTTTGCATAAGTCCTATGCAAATTGTTACCTCATCTTCTGCAAAGTTTATACCTCAATAAAATGCCTTGATGTGGACAGAAAACCATGCGTGTGCTGGAATTAGTTCCTACATTATCATTACAGTATCTTTTGTTTTTAATTTATTTTTAAACTTTGTCTAACATAGGTTAAGGCCTTAACTGTAAGACCACTTTGGCCATCTGTCACTGACTTAACAGCTGGTTTTATTCATGCCTTTTGCTACCATTTCTCTCTCTTTCTGAAAGATGCCATATTGTAGTGAGCACATAGTGGCCTCAGATCTCTAGCTCTTTGCCTTGTGCTCATCCTACTAAGTGTGCAAAAGCAGTTCGGTCTTTTTTTTTTAAGCCAAGGGCCACCTGCTGAAGTGAGATGATCTGACAATCTACTTGTTACGGCTGTGCAGCCTTTCAAATACTTTCCTTCTCTGCCATCCTTTCTGGTGAGGAAATGACTGTAGTTTAAACACTTCTTTCTACTTATAGGTAGGTAGTTCAGGGGAATAGAAAGGAAGGGGGAAGAGTTGTGCTAATTGCCTTCCAGAATTCTGATACTTCTTCCCCCAAGAGCATCTCAATCAGATACACAGGGGTCCTAAGAGACTCAGGCATTAATGGAAGAGTCTTATCTTGAGCCTTGTGGAGAGCGATGAGGGCAGGGGGGTTCATTAGCCTCAATCATCAGTATTAAGCTGGTAGCGAAGTTACTTGCATGAAAGACTAATCACGTGAAAGCATCTCAAGAAGCCGTAACCCTTGTCTCTGCTACTCTCCACCTAAAGAGGTTCAGGTTGAAGGTTCAGCTCCATTGCTACCTTGCTAGGAGCTGTCTCCAGCCCAGATACCTGCTGCCTGCTTACCTAGAGCTCCATACGCTGCCCTTGCTGAATTTCCTCTGATTGCACAGGCAATCAGTGCTTGTAGGAACTCAGTAGTAAAGCAATTGTGCAGCAATTACTGTCAATGAAAGGTTCACGACCTCCTCACACACATGGTAACACTCTCTAAGTTGTAATTTGGCAGCCAACCACAGCGTGAACACGCACACAGACTATCACTCAAGACAGACATTTCCAGTAATTCCATGCATTTTTGAGATCACTTGCTGACTCCCTTCCTCAGTCCTTCAGGAGAGAGGCTGGATGTTTTCCCCAGATACACAAGGGAAGCGGTACTGTGCCTTCACTGTGCCTTCACTAGTCGCCTAACAACTACATTTGAGGAGAGCGCACAAAATTGTTGATAGCGGAGAGTCAGCTCTGCTGAAAAGAGGGTCAGGTAGAACAGGTTGCTCAGGGCTGTGTGCAGTCGGGTTTTAAACAGCACCGAGGACG
>JAVKLA010000062.1:13452878-13517666 GCA_034782735.1 Sagittarius serpentarius | reverse complement strand
CTTCTCCAGCCTGTCCCGCTCCCTCTGGGTGGCAGCAAGACCCTCTGGTCTGTCAGCCACTGCTCCCAGTTTTGTGTGTCTGCAGACTTGCTGAGGGCACACTCTGACACGTCCTGCAGGTCAAATCAGCCCATTCTTAAACTGGAAAACAATACCATTTTCCATTCCAGGTGTTAATGGATATATGCACCCAGGCAGCATGCAGCGGCGTTATGTCTTCACTTTTATCTAGTGGTAAATAAGGCTTCTGTACAGCTCTCTCCAAGGGATTCAGAGAATCTGCCCGAGAAAAAAAGAGTAATTTCCAAAACTGGGGAAGCGACTTCGAAAGCTCAAAACAACTAAGCGGAAGGCTTTCTTCACCTGCTGACTGGCCTGCGCAGGTTTGTTGTTTCCCTTCAAAGCACTGTACCTTTGCAAAAGAAGAGCAAAGTCAGCATCAGTATAAAAGCAAAGCTCAAAGCTATATGACTTTTAACCTGAGTTACAAGAGCTGGGTGGCTGTCATGGCAAACACACAAAATCAATTTTTGCTACAAAAATCTTGAAAGAGTCACAGCACAGTCGTCCATTTTTTCTTTTAAAGTACTCAACCATTTCCAATTATAAGAACAGGACTGCCCCTTGATTCCTTGTAGAAAAAAAAAATACTCTCTAGAAAAAATTCATAGAAAACTAACATCCTGCTTCAAAGCACGCTACGCTTTGCTCAAGTTACATGGTCTTTATCTCTAAACACACCTTCGTAAAACCATTTGGCAGGAACATTATTTTGTGAATGACTTAAAATATACTGCCTGCCTTTGTTTATGGGCAACTGACTGATGTTCCACAGAATGCCGAGTACCAACCAGTTGGAAGTGCAAAATCCTGGCAAATGATTAAACTATCAAAAGCCTAACTCTTCTTCCTTCCTGTAAGAAAAACATTTGAAATACGTGGGATTTGGCAAAGTTCCTTTACCTCCAAACACCACCTGTAAAAACCAAATGTGCAAATTCCAGTCATGTCATTAGGTTTCCCCGATACCATGTTACTCTGGTTTTGTACTGCTATATAATATGGATGTTAACTCTGATATACTGTCGGTAACACGACACAATGCAGTTGGAAGACGCAATAGCAGTTTTCTCACTGTAACAGCAACTGTACCTCCCTCCCTAGGTGCCCTCTTTCCGCCTCCTCTTTGAACAGCTGTAGTTACGCTCACCCTTAAAGTACCCGCTCCCTTGCAAGCCAGGCAGCTACACAGCAGCTTCCGCTAGCACCGCTTTGTTATTTCACAAGCTAGAGTCCCAAGCGGAAGAGGACATCCCTAGGGATATACCTTACAGTTGCTACTTAGCACCGAGTTAATTTCCAATTTTAATAAAATCTGCCATTAAAAGGGGAAAACCCTAATTTTTCTTGTAAGGTGGTATTCTCAAGCCAAAATGTGAAGTGCAAAACTCCAAGGAAATCTACCATCTACGCACAAGCAGAAAAATAGTTTTAAAAAGGAGACCTGTGACTCTGAATACTACCACCTCTTCGATTCAAGCAAAAGCAGCAGAATCTGGCCTTTAGATGGAAAGCCCCTGTAATTTTTCCAAAATTTTTTATTTTCTACAGAGTACCCAAGCTACAGAAGCTTTGTGAAACAAAAGACAACCAAAACCCCATCACTCCCCACAAGACTTCTGCTTTACGGCTGGCTGCGTTTGTGCCCGCCAGCCGTCCGGTTTCCCCGTCCCAGGCTACAAAAGGCATTCGGCAAGGCCCGCCGCGCCATGCAGTCCCGCGCCCAGCTTCAGCCGAGGGGCAGGCTGCCCACGGGAAAGCGCCGTTTGCTGCGGGCAGTCGCTTCCCTGGCAGCTGCTAGAGGCTTTCACCCAAACCCTTGATGCAATAGAGCGTTTTGTTTCGGGACAAAGTCAAGTTCACTTCGCTTTTGCAAGTTGCAGGCAAAAGTTTGTGCTTCGTCCTGCTATTTTCGTGCAGGTAGAGAGGGCAGGCTTCAAACGTTTCAACAACCTGGTAAAGGCTGCCGCAAACTGACTGTGCCTGCTGCCCACAGCGAGCGCCTGCAGTGCGTTAGGCTGCTGCTAATGCAGGTAAACACAAGACAAAGTAACTTTGCTATTTCACAGTGACAAAACTAGTACAAGGCCCCGTGAAGTTAACAGAAGACTTACTGAGGCTGAAGACTTATTTGAGCAGGTGATCAAAAAGCAGGGGGCAAAAAACCCAAAAAACCCCACATCTAAGAGCAGAAGCATGTTGTTCGAGTCTAAACTTAGTCTCCTGGTTAGTAAAATCTTAGGCCATACCTTCATCAAAAGGACAGAACATAAAAGCTCTAATGACGCGTGTGTCTCAAGGTCTGCATGAAGGAAAGACCCTGCAAAGTAGGTCCTGAACTCTCTGCTTCGGCATCTCTAATAAATGTACTCTCTACAAAAAACTCCCCCCACTCCTGGTGCTGCACGTACTCAAGAAACAAGACGATTTCCGCTTTGAGGAAGACAGACTTCAACATCTGGCTCAAAAGTCTTTGATCAGCTTCTGCTTTTGTCAAGTGACAAGACAGCACAGTCCAGTTATCAGACAGCATGGCCAGGACTTTATAACTACACTCACAGTGATAGGAAAAAGCAGCCTAAAGAGCATGAAAGCAGTAGAGGAATTTATTTTTTAAAATGCGAGGGACAAGGAGGACGTGGAAATAGAGCTTGCCTTCCATACCGACAGGTGTAAATGCAGGATGGCCAGCAGCACAGGGACCATGTATCCAGACAAACCTGATTAAATTTAACGGCAACAAATAATCATCATGTTCTGCAAGTATTTTTCTGAGGCATTACTTCTACAGTCTGTTATGCACAATTATCAGCTTCCATATGTGAACTGGCAAACAGACAGGAAGTTAAAAAGTTAAAAGAATGGGCCATAGTCCAAAGCAGCTCCGCGAGTCTGCACCTTCCTATTACGTTCAGGTAAAAGAAAAGAGAAAGGGAGGAAACCAAATCGATCTGTAATACTAAGTGTTCTTGAAGCAACTGTCAGTGAGGATAAAAACGCCTTAAGCTGCAGGAACAGTATCAAGCGCCACTGAGCTACCCACAGACTTTCTAGAGAGAAAAGTCTGGAATTAGCGGATAAGAGGCCAAGAACTGAAGCAGATTCGTCTTACTTGTTTCTAGCAGAACGTGTAGTAACCAGGCTTGTTACAAAAATAGGTAAGTGAGCTGGAAGCCGTCCATTCTACCAGAACCTGCTCGTACCAAGTCAAGAAGTGCATCAGCCGGATGGTCCCGTTAGCATAAATAAAAATAGCAGCAGCTAAGGTACCCAGCAACCCTGTTCATCACAGATTCTTTCAAGCGCCAGCTCTTACTTTGCAGCGTACAGGCACGTACACTAGCTTCTGTTTGTTTGGAAGCTGAGACACACATGCCCACACAGCTGCACAAATTACTCAAAGTTCATTGCTGGGATGCCAAGACTCCCAAACAGCAACAACAGAAATACACATTTCAGTATCCCATTTCATCCGTTTCTACACGTTTAAACAGTACTAAGTTTAAACAATACTTACAATCGGGGAAAATACCCACCAATGTCTATTATTTTTTAACTGTAGGCAGTATGTGACACTGCTCCCCTCAAAACTGCAGCTCCATACGTGGGTTTTAAAGGACAAAAATGCAGCTTTTACCCAAAGACAGAGGGGGAAAGAACTGGTATTTCTAAATTAATATGAACTCCTCTACAAATAAACACAGGCTGCCACTACAAAGGAGCAGGTGAAGCGTCTCTGTTTCCTAAGCAGTTATGTTTAAGGCACTGTTATTGACCTGTTAAAGAAGCTGTCATTTTTGTTACCAGTAACTATGTAAAATTTTAATATGCAAGTCATGAGGTAAACATACAGCACTGGAAGACATACGGCATCTTGGCCTGAAGAGCCACAGGATTTAATTTACCTTTACAAATGAGATTCAACAGTGAGATTCACTGCAGCAGGAAGACAGATAATGACCTCTGATGGCAAGAAAACAACGAATACTCCAGATTAGTTTGCCTGTATAGAAGAACTTTTTAACACTCCAAAATAAATTAATGTTTTTGTCGTCCCCACAACTTGTCCAATCGAATGTGAACTTTAAGGACACTGGGAATCACACAAAGGAAAATTTTACTCCATGCACGAGGGCATGTCAATGGCAAAGAATATGCAGGGATACATACCAATATTCACAGCCGACTTCAGCCCGACGTTGCATGTCGCTGCTAACAGCGGCGGACACCACCAAATGCGTTTGACAGATTCTAATACAGCTGAAGTCTAAAATGAAGACTGGCGCACTCAAACCAAATCACACCAGGCACCTTTACTGACGTCGTCACATTCTGTCCTACAAAGAGCTGATGGCTTCTTGCCCTGTATCCCAGCACTGACAAGACTATTTAAACAAACACTGAAAGACCAAGTTTCATATAAGGGTAAGACAGGTCCAGTTTCAAGACAAGAAATGGCAAATCAAGTTTGTAAAATATTTAATAGAGCAGTTTCCCAGCAGACTCCTGACCAGAATCATAACCAGATTTCTAAAAAGTATATATATTTTTAGATCTGAAAATTTGTCTTTATTTTTTTACAAAATGGATTCCAGGAAGTTTAAAAGGCAATATCATAGAGGACTTGGGCGCAGAAATCAGGTGTCACCATTCAAAGCATTCAAGTAGGAATATGGTAATATAAATATCTGAAAAGCATCTTTTATCATAAATGTTCAAAACAAAATGTATAACTCATTCCAAACTAAAAACTGAGCTTTATAGCACGTATTTCCCTGAACAGAAAAAATAAGTAACTTTTGAAATATTTCTAAAGGCCTGAAAGCTTTTTCCTTGGTTAGTTACATTAGAAGACTTGCCTTTGATTAAATTCCTTCCTTTCCAAATATGGAAAGTATTACATCAGTCCACTGTTAAAACAGACAATATGTTTCAAAGTAATTCTGGTATAGTATGTTCCAACAAAGCCTAGAGTATAAAGGTGCTGAGGTGGCTTTGAGTTTAGTAGTCATCTCCCCTGCTGACAACCTCCTTGCACGTTGGGCGCAACAGTATAGTATGCTCAAACTGTGCTGTGTATGAGCCTTTAATGTCGCATAAGGGAGGGTATGGATCCACTATACCCAAGTCGCACAGGTTCTTCAATGCCATTAGGTATTTACTCTCTCCCAGGCGATCTAGCCATCTGCGGCAGAAGGCAAGAGTACCAAAGTTTTCATTGATAACATTTAGCAAGTGTTTTGCTCTTGGAAGCCTGAAGGAAAAAAGAACACGTTTGAGAAGAAAGAGCTATCACCAGCAAGCATTCACTACAGAAATAAAGCACACCAATTAAGAGAAGGATTAGGTTTCAAGCTGTTTTAAGACCGCCCAGTCTTGGGATGTCTTTCTACATCAATCAGGTGTTCTGTTCCCAAAACGAAGCGTGTTTTCCTCCTGCAAAAATATATCCCTCAAAACAAACCCAACTGCTGCCAAACACCCTGGCCATCCATTTCAAACCAGGGAAGTTAGATTATGAACGTATCTGCATCTAACTACGCAAGCAAAACTAAACGCAGTGACAGGAATCATTCTCTTAAATAATAAAAGGACAATTCATCTGATGAAGAAAAACAGAATTCTTCCTGATCCAAAGGGGTTAATAATCTGAAGAATCTAGGCATAAGCTCAGTGGTTTAAAACGCTGAAGTTGTACTTCTGAAGTCAAATACTTGGTAAGCTTTTTATTCATACTTCTTACAATACGTAAGGATAAAAATTAAAGATTAATAGATCTGCTCAGAAATAAACTTATTTCCAACTATAAGCAGTTCCTTTCCAACCCCTAGCCTAATTCTCACCCCCCGGCCTTTTTCATATTACTAGACTGTTCTACGGAAACAAACCAGAACTATCTGGAAAAGCATGTCTGCCTGCTATGTTTCTAACCGTAATAGCCTTCACTTCAGACAATATGTTGCGTTCCTAGAAATGCCAAAATGCAAGTCCAGTGAAAACTGAAAATTAATAATCTATTTCATTTTATAGCAATATGCTGAACTTAAAACTTTAAGAACTTAAAACCCACAAAATATCCATATGAACAAAACAGATGACATGAATAGCTTGATATATTCTGGGAACAGCACTAAGACAGATTGTGGCACACAACCATAATACAGACGTTGATTTGGAAAAAAAAAAAAAAAAAAGAGATACATTTATAGTCTAATATACAAACATAATCTATATATTATTAATTATAAAAACATTACTAATGTTAGGAAGATTGTTAAAAAACAATCTAGACTTCTGAAGACAGTAATGTATTTTCTCCATTTGTAGATTCTTTGGAGTAAGTCCGTATTGTTCTAGATTTACAATCAGAGCATACTTCATAACAAGAACATGGCTAACACCACCGTTTGAGTCCTCTGACAGCCTTATTAATTAGTGAAGAACATGCACTGCATCAAATTTAAACCCTAACAGGGCGGTAGCTCTAGCCCAATATACCAACACAAAACAACAAGAACAAAACAAAATCCAACCTTATTGGCACATGCCCAACATCGAAGTTCTTCATATAATGAGAACACTCCATATCATCATGAACAACACCTTTTCCTGTGCTACCGAAGGTTTCTATAGCATATACTTCACCTTCCTAAGGAGAGAAAAAAAAGGGTACATGTTGCAATATGAAAGTAAGTGACATTGGGCCATTCTGACAGAACAATCTCAGTATAACAACTTCTGAATATAAGTGATTAAATGTGAATAGATCCAATCACCAACTCAACATAGAGAAAAATTCAATACGGAGATTTCACACAGTAAAGTTACAGACATCTCCAAATCATCAGCTATTTGTTAGTACCATTTTATTTGTTTCAAGCCATAGATATCAGCATGTTTCTAGTCACAATTTCTCAAAGTCATTGCAGTTAAAACATTGTCAAAGCATACGTCTAACATAGCTAAGAAACCACATTCTGCTGCAAAACATTTGCTAACTGCAAGTAATTCTCCTTTGCTATTCAGATAGAAGTCCTAAGAAATGTATAGTTTAGACATAGCAAATAGATGTTGATTACAGAGACTTACTGCACTGAAGAACTTTCTGCCCAATTTCTGCAAGAATTTTCTGGTAACAGCTGCTAGTATAAACCCTTAACCTGCTCATTTCCATTCCACAAGATGAATTTCTTCAAGAAATGAAGGTGATATATATCTGCAAGGGCATTATCAAAATTCTAGCCAAGAACATACTGAAACGCCATTATATAAACTCATTTCTGCCAAGTGCATTCACATATCCTTACTGGTAGGACTGTGAAAAAGGACTTAACAAGATAGGGCATCAAACATTAACAGCGGGAGCTGGGTTTTTCAGTTTATCAAGCTACTTTGAAAGTCACAACCCAAAAATAAGAAGCCATATGAAAAGCAGTAACACAGGCTTCAAATTCAAGACAAACTCTTAAAGAGTCCCCTGAATATTCAGCTGATTTTGTTTTAAAAAAAAAACAAAAAACCAAAACAAAACCACAAAAACCCACACACAATGCCACAAAAAAAAATTCACTTTACACCCACTTTTTCAGAATAAGTACCATCAGAGGCTCTATTTCTTTCCGTCACAAAAAACTCATTGGATTGCAGTTTGATACTACAACTAGCACAGTACTGCAAGACCTTGGCTATGCTCCACATTCTTCATTGGCAAAACTCAGTCTTTAACGATGTAGGATTGTGTCCTAAGTAACCTACAGAAGCTGAAGAAATTAAAAAATGTCTTCTCCCTGGTGTCTGGATATTCAATTAAAACAATCTCAAAGCTCTGAAACATTTAAGTAAGATTTGCTTAAAGAACACTTAAGTTTTATACTAGTAATATACCGATGATAGATGATATATAAGACCTAACCACCCACGAAGCTAAACAAGAATGGCACGCAAGCTTTTTCTACCTTCCTTTTACAATACTCTTTAATCCCTTCGCATACTCTTATAGATAAGATGATAGTTAAAACTTTCTCTTTTTGCTCACATCATTAACAAGGTGATCAACAATCACAAGTTTTGGGTGATGAGAGTGAGCCTACCCCAAAAATTAATCCTGTCCAGACCACAACTGTCCCTATTCAGCTCTTACAAGCCTTACTTACTCTGATAGGCTTACTAGTGATCATTGCTGATCACTGATCAGGCTTAGAATGAAATTAAAAGCTTCTTATCTCATTACCAATCTTTTAAATAAGCCTTCTTATCTTGTTAGAACACAAGCTTACACCAAAATGGTGGCTAAATCTCAGGTTACATATTTTAATACTGCCTTTCCGACTGGTAGTTTGCCACATCACATACAGCATTTCTCTTCCCTGCTCCAAAATGCTATTCGAACAACATCTTTCATCTAGCCTCTCACATTAACTAGAAATATTCTTAATTATTTTGTATCGGGAAAGGAAAACTGCGCTGGAAGCTTTTCAAGAAAGGTATCGTATCTAACTGTACTTGCAAAAAGTCATCCAAAGCTACGACACTACAGAATTATTTCTCAAGAATTACCTGAGCAAGAGAAGATTGTTATTTTGTCTTACAGAGTGAACAAACAAGGAAAGTGTGAATGACGGGCAAGTCCAAACACCTTTCGGGAAAACTCTGGTCCCTCATGTTCACCTCAAATCTGAATTCCTGTCCTCTTCCCTGCTCCTAAGTGCAACATTCCCAAGTGCAACATTCCAACACTGCAGTTAAGTAACATATACACACTGAGAAATAAATATGCAAGAGCTTCTGTAAGCATCACTATAAGGCCATTCAGATTTCAAGGGGTTTTGTTTGTTGGTTTGTTTTTTTTTTTTTTTAGCAGGGTTCCAAGGCTTCAATTTCAGAAAGTGTTAGATACCAGAACACTGCAGGGCTAAATGGAGAAGCCACCGAGATGAAACAAGAGTGATCGCTCCTTTACAGGAACACTACAAAGTACAGCAAAGTTTCTCCTCTGCTGCTATTATCCACCAGGATCACAAATACTACACATTAAGACTACACAGGAAATATTATTCTTGCAGTGACAGTTGGGGAAACCTAACAGAAACATTTAAGAACTCCATTTACCTCCATTCTTGTGGCTTCTCCTCCTTTCACAATGGGCACCGTTTTCCCAGCATGTATCCTATATGGCCCAATCGAGTGTCCATTCAAATTGCGAATTGGTTTCACTTTTGAAGAAAACATTAATATTACAGGCGATTTCCTAACATGTTAAACCCTTTAAAGCAATTTGGTTGTTAGCCCATACTGAAAGTACTCACGCAGAGGAACTAAACACAAAACTACCCACACATCTTGTACAAATTCCAGCCAAAACACAAGTTAGTTTTGCATGCTACATAAAAACTTCATTATTGAAGACTAGCAACTCTAACAGTAACAAAAGTTTATTAATAAAGCCAAACAGCAGGTATCAAATAATTTGTACATTTTGAAACAGTTCTTTGGCCTTCATCTTATCTGTTAAAGATACGATATTCGGAAGGATAAGCAAAGAATATTCCTCCAGACGAATGGCAAGCCAGCCAGAAACACGTACTTATGCAAGTCACTCATACCATACTTCTAGTACAGAGGTCTTTTCAGTATGATACAAATAAATCAATATTTGTACAAACATATACACTCTAAGAGCAATTATCCTTATATAAAGAAAAAAACTTGCCTTGGTATGTTTTGCCATCAATTTCAACCTCATAAGACTCCATAACTTCTTGTATGGCCTCCCCCACATCACAGAGACGTACATCTATTCCAGCACACTGAAAATAAAGTGCAAATATAAATGGAAAATGATTGCAAAGTTTACCATAAAAGACTTGGTAAATGACTTACATAATGATCATACCTTTATTCCAGTATTTGTGGCATCCTTTACAGCTTGTAATAGTCTGTCATATTTTGGATTGAATGTGACTGTAAAAGCACAGTCAATAATACGACCTGAAATCAGCAGAAGTTAATTAGCTTCATAGTCTTTGCACTGAAGAATGTTCTCTAAGTTTTAATTCATAAATGAAAACTAACCACTAATATGTGTCCCAAAATCTATTTTGCAAATATCATCGTACTGCAGGACTGTTGGATCCCCAGCATTGGGAGTGTAGTGGGCGGCACAATTATTCAGAGAGCACCCAGTAGGAAATGCAAGACCTGCATTTAAACCATTTTCCTTTATCAGCTTACGTGAGCAGTCTTCTAGTTTTTCACTAAAAGGCAGAGAGGAGGGAGAAGAAGAAAAGAACATAACAGTTGTCATTAATATTTCTTATGATGACTTCAAATAAATCAATGCAAGAACAAAACCTCAGGAAAATATTCAAGCAAATGTTTTAATTTGAAATCTTAAACTACTTGTATGCTAACTAGAAGACCCTAGACTGTAAAACATAAGTACAACGTAACGATCTTCCCTTCTTGGTGTTGTCTCTTGTACCCTTTCTTGGGCAAAATTGAGTACTTCACTAATGTTTTCACTTCAGACTTAAAATATCCATCCTATACAAGCTACATTTAATCCATTCTTCCTGAGTAGCAGAGATTACACAAATGAAGTTTAGGCAAATTAAATGAATTTTTTCAATTACTGGGATTTACGAGACTAGCATTTGTTCTTCGTTTTTGTCTACTCTCAAGCTGTTAGCGACTGGAAAGCTACAGATACATGTCCACCAGTGCATACTCCTATAGTAGCAGCAAATGATGTAACGGCAGCTCACATCAGTGCACCATGCTCTGATTTTATTTAAGAAAGCTATTCAATCAGAGCAATCTGGAAAAAGAAGAGAGCTTATTTTAACAGGCAAGTCCCCATAGCCTGAGGTACTTAGGAAGAAAAGTCATGTTTTGAGAAAATTATTGCTTATAACTGTAACAGTCAAACTGTGTAATTGAATATGACAGATTTGTTTCAGCCAGACTAGTGATTATTAAGGCAGCTGTCTTTCTTCCACTTTCTCTGATGGTATATAATTTCTTTCCGTTATCCTCCCACAGTTACCTTGGGGATCAGCTCTGATTAGCTTTCTTACTATCCTACTCTTGTCAGCACGGTCCTCAGTCATACCAGGCAGAAAGCACCTGATTTTGGAAGCTAAACTGTCCTGGATCAGTGCAGTACTTGGACAGTAGACATTCACTCTAGATAAACCGGACAGAAAGAGGAATAGTTGGAAGAGTCAAAAGAACCAGTCCAGGCTAATTATTTCTTTAAATTTTACCTTAAACCAGCTCATGTTTATCTTAATCCATTTGCTCGGTTACTTCTTATCAACTGAGAATAACACAAAGAAACATTGTGTTTCTCCAGAAACATCAGTCAGTGAAGACTAAACACAGACAAAATCTTCCTGCCCTGGACTGAGTACCCAGCCAGGCCGTTTTTATGACTCTCTGCCTACTCCCATCCGCAGACTGCACCTGCGCTGCTCGTCCACATAGCACTTCACTGACAATTCTGGTAAAAGCCAGAATGTTACTACCACTGTTGCTGCTTCTCTCAGCACCGCCACAGAACTTAGGTGCAAGAGTAGCCAAGGCACTGAACATTAAAATCAAGCATGTGCTCAAAATCAGTGAACATAACTGAAAGCTTAGTTTGAAATTCGGTATGATCCCAGGCCCTGTAAAGCTGCATAAGCTAAGAATATGTTATAAGAGGAAACAAAGGAAATAACTGGGGATACTGGTTGTGTACTTCAAACAGAAACCCCTCCAACACTTGTGACACAGTGAATTAAGCACACAAAATTGAGACTAAATCCCTCCCCCTCTGGAGAATGAAGAAAAATCTACAGCAGAGATCTTTGAGAAGATCTGTGTCCTCACCAGATTTCTATCATTGTCATTCCAGGTTTTATCCAGCTCATAACGTATTTCCTCACTTGTCTGTGTGCCTCTGCAGCCTCCCGAAAATCATTCCAGATTTCCTCATTGGCTTGGTCTAGTGCTTTCTTTTCTTCACTAGTTATTCTCCAAGCAGCAGTTCGCCTTCAAAATAAATAAAGTGTGTCATGGAAAAGTTACTATAATCACAGTAGTCATTACAACTTCCGTCTAAAGCTCGCAAAGTGTTTATTAACTAGTCAGGTCTACATTCCCCTGTGCAACAGGTAAGATCCTGATTTATAAAATTTTCAGAAAGGAAGCCTATTGAAAAAAAAAAAAAAAAAATCTACCAGTACCACAGACTAGCACCTGTGAAAGGCAGTAACATTGCAGGAGAAAAAAAATCATGTATACATAGAAATTAAACTCAGACCATGAACCTTATTACTCCGTTTACATTTTCAAAAGCCTTACCTCCCAAGCCTCCCAAAAGCCCAGAAAAGCAGTGTGCTTGAAGGATGCATAATAGTTTTCAAAAAGACCAAACAGGTGTATAAAATTCATATCAATGCCTGCAATTCTACCTTGAGTCTAGCAGGGCAAATCACTGCAACATGCTCTGCTCATGGAAAGTTTATTTTTTGCACAATCGTACTCATTCAGACAGTGCTCTTCCAGTATGGAGAAGAATCTCAGCACTGCAGCGTAGCTACTTAGCCCAGAAACTGTTACTGACACACTGACAATAAGCTCCTTGAAAAGTGTTATTACTTTCGCTCACCCTCAGAATATTTAGGTAGTAGCACCTAACACAGTGCATAGTAACTATGACACATGCCAGGAAGTTATTTTCAACATTTGCTGGATGGTGAATTAACATTTGTTCCAGGAGAATGCCACTCATTTTGGCTCTTTGCGTAGGTTCACAGAACAAATACAAGAATAATTTTCAATACAAGACGAAATATAAGATTAGCTTTGAATGTTTTTTTTATTATGCAAGAAACCATACAACTAAGGTTCCAAGGAAGCAAAAAAAAGTAAATTAAGCACTCTAGCAACTGTCAGAACTTAACTAAAAGACTACTCTTCTGACTACAAAGTAGAGATACCCTTCACATGGGAAAGCTGGAGCCTTGTAATGATGAAAAAAACCCTGGTGATAACTCAAAGAACTCCATACATGCTAGGCAAGACAAATACTACTAAAACCAATACACAGCTGCACATCCTGGTAGGTGGGTCATAAAAGAAAGGGGATGATGGACAACATGGACCAAAGATGCTGAACTATGCCAAAGTTTCCAAGTTTGGAAATTGACTTTTACCTTTATGTAAGCAGGCTGATTCTAAGCAAACAACTGAATAGGATTACTTTTTGAAATCCAAAGGTGTAGCTACTTACCCGTTCGGTAGACATGTAACTTGGCTCCACTCTAAGAGTTTCCTTCACAGCCAAAAAATGGGTGAGTGAGCCAAGAGACTATGCCCTGCAATTTTGCTGCATTTTGAACTGAGTATTTATACAGTGTTAAGAGGCCTGCAATCCTAAAGCAGAGTTGAAAAGATAAAGAAGGATAACAGGCTATTCTATAAAATTTTTCTCAGGACGACCAGAGGATCCAAGTATTTGGAGACCCTTTTGCTTGTTTCCCTTGAACTTCCTGCTCCTTTTCAGATAAAGTAACAACAACAGTGCAAAGGAGAAATGTCATGCTTACTTTTCTGAGCAGTTTTCTTGCTCCAGTAGCAAGCATCATGCATACTACTCTTAGAATTTGCCTTAACACTGGTAAATTCCATCAAAAAAAAAAAACCAAAAAAAGCAACAGGCCACAACACCCGAGCCCCTTTATTGCACTTACTGCCAGCACAGTAGTCACGGCATGAGAAGACGGAAAAGGAGTACTGCAGAAAAACAGTGGGGAAGAGGAACCTGAGGATCCTTTCAGACCGCTCTGGATTCCAGCAGGAAACACCGTCTGGTAGAACGAGCTGCTGACAGTCTGGGCAGCCGCCCTGCCACCGGTCATGGACTTAAGCACAAACTCCAGCGAACTGGCAGGAAGCCGTCCTCGTTCTACCTACTGTAGTCACTCCATGCAAGACAACTGGGGGACAAAATAGCCTCTACATTTAAAAATACTGTATCAGACCCAAAGCATTTTGCTGCCAAAGCTGCACCACTGCCACCTGGGAGCTCAGGAAAGCAGGTAACAAGAAATCCTGCTTGGGCCTAAGCACTTCAGGACATGCCAAGAAATCAATTGATCAGACAAAGGTCTCAAACCAAACATCGAGTCCTTTGACAAGTACCTGAGCTAACAAGCTTTTCTGAGGACAGTTTCCTGATGTGCTGGCTACCACATAAGTCAGTTTAAGAAGTTCACCTCTTGCTCCAAGGCATTTGTTCCCATCTTTTCACTCCAGTTCACAGCCCCCAGTTTTCACTAGTACAAATCTTTATAAGATTGTGCTGTAAACTAGAATTTAGTGATCAAAGATAATTCCCCCAGATTATTTTAACCCAGGTAATGGCACAGGGGCAGAAACAAGCAGGCAGGGACAAGAATTCCTTACTCTCACTTCAACAAAATCAGTGTATCATGAAATATTATAGTGTGTCATTTGTTAATAAACTATGAACATGCTTAAGATGTTTATAATCTAATTTCCTGGATTGCTTAAATCGTGTCCTTCTGAACGTGGCATACGCATATACAAACACGTAACTCTCGCTTGTGAAAGAATCACTCCTGCATCAGCCCGTCAGGACTACCCCGCGAAAGTCCTTGGTTAACACGCTAATACTGTGCATACAAACAAGGCAGTCATTGGTAAACAAATATAAGCACACCTTGTGATCAAATTGAAGTCATTAAAAAGAAGAAAAGGCTTCCTCAAAACCGAATTTTAATCTCATAAAACTGAAACTGTGTTACCTGTGAATATCTGAACACAATTTATAGGATGCACCAGACACTCTTACTATGTTGCTTACACTCTACGAGAAGCAGGCATTGACTTTAAACAACCAATAAATGTTTCAAAGTAATTTGATTCTGAAAAAAAAGTCACTGAAAACTAAACAATGCTTTCAGAAATATAAATATTTATCTACTTCCCCCTCCCTCCTTGGTTTAAACTATTTTTTTTCAGTTTTGATTTAAAGTTTCCTGGGAAGTTTTCAGTAATACTTGTCTTTTCATTCAGATTTTCATGCAGTTCAAGCCGATTCCACTCTAACCCAACCGCCCCCGATATGAGTAAAACGCGACCTTCCGGAACACTATCCTAGTTCCTAACAAAGAGTAAGGAAATAGTAGTACCCTAAGAAAACATAAGGATGCAGATTTCTGTTCCAGTAAACCACTAGAAGTTGTTGCTTGTTTAGTAAAATCGCACATTATTCCCACATCACTATGAATTATAAAAAAAGTTTAGGTTGTAATAACTACATATTCATACAAAGAGAAGCAAAGTGCAGAATATACCACATAGGCTTTTAGATTAAACTGTCTCATACTCTGAGACTGACATGTCTCTACCCAAAAATAAATAAAAATAACAAGTTGACACCTAGATGCCCTCAAAGCTGCTGCACAACAGTGTCTCATGTCCCTAAATTTTAAACCTTCACTCAGTTCTAACTCAGACTATATTTGTGTTACAAGCTGCCTATTGAAATCCTATTGGTCCCCTGGGTCTCAAGGTTCCCCTGCCTCACAGCAATTCTGCTCATACAGGCTGTACCTTAATTAAAAGGGCAGGGAAGGAGTAACATTTCTGGCCTGAAGACTTCTATTCATTAAATTCTTAGACGATCCAGGTTAAAAAAAAAAAAAAAAAAAAAGCACATTACAACCCACTTTGTCCATTTAGTTGTACATTAACAGTTTTGCAGTTCAGCAAATAGACATAACAGCATTTATTTTTTACGCTTAAAACACTCACCCATCTTGTGTTGGTGGGTATTCACATTCTTCTCCCTTCGGGAATATGTTGCTGGGAAACAGATCACATATTGGAATAGAAGGTGGATCTGTCTGGACCTTAGCTGTTGAGTATAATTTAAGAAAGTTTTACACATGGTACACTGGAAATAAGTATCTTATTTCAACCATAAAAGTTAAACAGTGCAAGTTATTTAAGATCCCCTTACTAGAATTTGGGCTTCTATCAAAACATCATCCTATCACAATGCCCTCATTATTTGGCCAATGCTCAACGTGGCCTTCAGGGATACCAGGAAGAAAAAAACTCAGCCAAACAGCCTACAAACCCAAAGTGCACCTCAAAATTTCTTTCAACTGCCAAGAACAGCACTTACACATGCTTATACCAAATATTCATGGTCTATCTTTATTTTTGTGCTTGATACCTACGTCCTTTCTTCTTTTTCTTCTTCTTCTTCTTTTTCCCCGTTGCTCCATCTCCTTCACCCTCTCCATCTACAGGAAAGAAAGTGCTCAGGTGAATGTAAAATAACCTTAAAGAACCAAAGAATTTTGAATGAGACACAAAAACATCCGGACTACCTGGAATTACTTCTTTCACAGCAGAATTTAATGGATTAAAAGAAGACAGCTAGACGCTGCCACCAAACCATTAGCATTTTCAGCCCCTACACCAAACACAGACCTAAGAAAATACTTTCCAAAGTTGACAACTTAAATATATCACCAAACAGAGAAAAAAAGCAGCTCAGGGAAAGTTTTCAGAAAGTTCCACTTCAAATTCCTCTGTTCTCAGTTCACCCAAAAAGATGCCTGAGGTTGGGGGAGGGCGCGCGAGAGAACTGTGTTAGACACAACAGCTAACAAAAAGCTTGGAACTACTGCTTCAAACCCATTTTCTGATGCTTCAGCTAAAGGAACTTAATGCATCTGGAAAGATCAAAAACGCAAACAAATAAAGATGACAGCACTTAGGTCAGGATGAGTTTAATCTGGAGAGAACAGGGAAAGTCACAACCAGCACTGAGCAAAACCACTGCATGTGGGAGGTACCAGTGGGAGGTTTTCAGAGAGCACAGCGTGCAAGCACTAAGAATCAGCCACACCATGTTACACTCACATTTGCGAATTAACAATAACCCTGTGGACTTCGCATTTGGCTACATCTAATGCTTAGTTACCTCATACACAATGAAGTATTTATCTAATGTGATACCATCTAACTAAACCTTCTGGACCCAACTGCAAGTTCATTTCAAAATGGATTAAGTACTAGTCATCTACATTTAGAACAGTTATTTTTATCTAAAGCAAAAAGTAAAGTTGAAAGAACTTTTAGAATCAAGTCAAAGCCCTGTCATTTTGAATGCATTTATACAGAAACTTCTATTTACTCATTTATTTAAAAACAAAACCAAATGAAAACACTGACCAGTTGTTCCAGTCACTAGATTTCAAGCCTTTCATGACGGTCAGTCTCATCTGCATTTTTATGCTGTAGTGAGTGCTGTAATCCTGCAGCCGGGGCAAATTTCAGTAATGCATTACCCCTGCCCCTCTCCAGCTCATTTTGCCATTAAGTATGTTATTTTAAATTTCTGTAAAAAACTGCAAGTATAACTTGTACTAATAGTGTAACTACAGCCTACCAGATTCTCTACCAATCCATATTTCACAAGCAGCAAAAAATCCTTAACAGCGCATACAAATTTCCTTAAAATGTGGTAACTTTGCCACATTTCTCTTGATCTTGAGCTGTGCTCAAACCATTCATCAAGAAATGAATTAGACGTGACTCCAGTTCATTCAGCAAGTGATTTTTTGGATTATATTTTTTTTCCTTAAATGCTAGGCCTAAACTGCAAAAAAAGTACAGCATTTCTTAAATGTTGTTGCTGTTGCTATCTGCTTGTTGTGGCTTTTTCATACATCACTGCATGTGAATCTGCCAACTGCAAGCCAAACTAACTGGGCCTATGCTTTCACGTCCTTGAAGACTGCTGCAGACTAACTGTGCTGCCAGAAACATAACTACTGCATCTCACCAATACTCTGTTTGTCTTCAGGTTACTTAGCTGGCAATGAAAAAAAAATTTTCAATAGAAAAACAATTTAAGATCTTTGCAAAACTGAAGCCCAACCTTATGCCATTTTGGTATAGCTGTTTAATAACTTAGCCTAATATCATGCAAAAATGTTATCTATCAACACGTTTTAACACTGCAATGGAAATCTGAAGAGAACTTCCTAATCTCTCCCAGATTTCAAAAGGTACAGTCTCATTTCTGAGTCCACTCAGTTATGGGCTTATCAAGGGGAAAAAAAAAGGGGGGGGGGTATAGATATTTTATTGGTTTTAATCTAATGAAGTATCATGTCTTAAGCAACACCTCTGAAACTACACAATTACGATGGCAAGTGGTGAGAACCAGTACAAGCAAGAACACACAGTTGTCTTCAAAAAAAAAAAATACAGCAATTTTTATTTTTTCTGCAAAAATATTACTGCTTTTCTAAAAACACACCCAAGTCTAACATGTGGAAAAAAGGAAGATTATTTCTGAGATAGCACCACTTTATATGATTTTTATACTTTCTAATACTAATAGCTCATACTGTAAAAAGCATAAAGAACACAGCACTTGATCTGTGACTAACAATGTTATTTCTCCTGAGATGAAACTATAACTATTCTAATAATTTTCAAAGAATTTTTTTCATTGTATAAAGTTCTCACTCTTCTCCTCAATAATTCTTTCTTTTGTTGCAACAATGGCAAAGCACATACTGTATTAATTATCTTTCAAGTCCGTAACTTCAACTATACCATAAAACAAATAATCCATCAGAATATACTTCTACAGAAAGTAGCTGCATAAAACTGGATGCTATATATAGATCAATAATGTTCAAAGATCAATTTATTTGTAATTTTGTATATCCCAGCATACTTATTTTTTTTTAAACTTCTATATCTAATTTATTAAATTAAATTCTGGAATGATGAATTCCAGCAATAGTCAACTGAGATTTCTAAGCAGAACTATTACAGGGTGCTGAGCCAACTTTAAATGCTAATTCACAAGAAGGAAACTAAATTGCTAATTTGGGAAATGTATTTTCTAAAATGTCAATTTCTACTGAGAACCACTCATCAAAACAAAGAAAGAACAGCATTTTTATCTGATATTCCCACAGAAAAGATGCATCCAGCTTGGATTTCAATACCAGACACTTCCAAGGCACTTGCTTAGAACATCAGCTGCATAGCAAAAGCAACACACAAGGTATATGCCCTGCTTGTGTATTAATCTCTCCCCAGTTCAGTTTTAATGAAAATTAGGATTACAGATGAACAGGTTTCAAGTCACTGGAAAAGACTCCAAGACCTTCTATTAATTAAAATGCTCCCTTAAAATTTTCTCTGTATTTTTTGTTCTAAGCCAAGAATAAGAGACATAATTTGGAACACAAATTAATACTGACCATGGTAATGCAAGTGAGAATAATTTATGACTTACCCTACCTTAAACTAAACACTTCCCTGCAGTAATATGATCCTTGAAAACAAGAAGCTTTAATGAAGCTGTTATCCCTGTTATTTTTTTATATATATGCATACGTGACAGCTAAATTGTTGTCAAAAAAGTAGAAAGTACATATAGTTGCACCTCAGCTCTCCCAAGGAAAAAAAAAACCAAACCCCAAACCCAAAAGGCACCTGTAAAAGGTTTGTTCAAATGGGAGCCTGGGAAGAAGCTGAAACTGGAAATGCCAAGAGAAAAGATAAGTTACACTTGCCTTCATCATCGTCATCTTTTTCTTTCTCCTCCAGTGCTTGTTTATCCAATTGTTTTGCTACATCATCAAGAGCGCCTTCCATCTCTTTATCTGTTTCTTGTCCTGTTTGTAAAATTAAAGTATGACTTAGAGTAAAAGGACAGCTCCACATTATTACACAATAGCCCCCAAAACTTTATAGAAATATTATGTGGTACTCATCCTACAGATACGAGAGCACATGCTGGTTTTTTGGGGGGGTTTTTTTGTTTTTTTTTTAAAGAAGACCCAACGTGGGGTAGATTGTAGGGCACTACAGTGACAGGTACTGCTACTGAAACTTGCGTATAAAGGTAGCATTATCCAGTCACTTCCGATTACTTTTTTTCTTCTTGCCATTGCTGCAGTCTGCTCTTGTGAGATAATATGGGCGTGAAGCAGATAATTATAAACGCACAGCATGGTCATCACTAACTGCCAGCCTGCTAAAACAAACCCAAACCACAGTTCCTTTACACTATTTGCCCAGACTTGCACCAGCTCTCTCGGAGAACTTGGGAGGGGTACAGAGACTCCATCATGCGGGATGACTTTTACAGCACCAGCCTTACGCCTTTCCCCCCTCAGGGCACAGGAGGGGATGAGGGAAGGGGGTAGCTTCTCCTGCGCGCACCGGAGCAGGCAGGGCTTCCCTCCCCCCAGCTTCCCCGGTGCTGAACGGCAGCAGCATCCTCCCGGCACCCACCAGCCCTCTCCTCGTCGAGGGGATCCCCCCTCAGCCCACACAGCCGCCGCGGGCCGGGACAGCGGCCTCGGCGGCGCCCACCGCCCTACCCGCGCCCAGTACCCTTTAGGCACCCACAGCCGCCCGCTGCCCCGTAGGAGGCCCGGTCTGACAGGTCGCGGGCCCCTCAGGCCGCCCCGCCGGCCTGTCAGCGGAGGGTCCCGGCGCGGCGCGGCCCGGCCCCTACCCGCGGGGCCCGCTTTGCCCTTCTTCTTCTTCTTGCGCTTCTTCTTGGCACCATCCTCCGCGCCGAGCCCCGCCGCGCCGCCCTCCGCGCCGTCCTTCTCCTCAGGCTCCGGCGGCAGCTCCCCGTTGAGGTGCTTCTCCGCCTCGGCGGCAGCGCTGCGCCCCTGCCCCACGCCCGCCATGTCGCCGCGGCCGCGCCGCCTCCCACACACGGGGCGAGCGAGAGGGAGGGAGCGGCGGGGCCGGCCCTCCGCTCTATGGCGAGCGCGGGGCACGCCGGGAAGGCTGGAGGACTCCGCCGGGGCGGGGAGGCGGGAGAGCGGGCGAGCGAGCTTAACGCTTTTCGCAGGTTTTCTACTGGTATAACCACCCTGGCTAAAAATACTACTTCTTTTTTCTTCCTTACTGGTATATTTTAACAACTCTTGCCTCAGCTGTATTTATAGTATAATAGAGTTTATGACTTAGAAAGGTTATAAATGGCTCTTACCCTGCATAACCGTGCTTTAACATGCTTCTGCAGCCGGGTCTTTGCTTGGGAAAACTGGTAATGCCTTGTACCTCACTGAGGCACGAATTCGGCCCCCTTGGCCCTCTTGAGGCTGGCTGCTGCCTTCCTTTACCCTGCCGCGCCCCCCCATCATGGCTCACACCCAGGGGCACTTCCTCCCTCCTGGCCTGCTCCAATTCCCGGCAAGCACAAGGCCTCAAAGCTGACGTCCAGCACTGATCAAGGAAAACCCCATCCTGGTCTGCGCAGGTGTCACAGCAGCACGTTCTCCAGTGCTTTTGGAACTGGGAAACATCCAGCCGGGCCTTTTGTGGGAGCGGGCTGGGCGCCGGGCAGCTGGCTTCCTTGGGCTTGAGGCAGGTTCAGAGCGGTGAGCCATGCCCTGCCAGCTGGGCACTGCTGTGGTACCTGCTTGTTCCCCATTTAAATCATGTTGTTACATGTTCACGTCAATTAATGTAACTGGACCACCTCCAGGGAGGAGTCTTAAAGCAGAATAAACCTTGCCCAATAGAGCAGGTGAGCCATTTAATGCTCTGCTGCTATTTTCCTGCGTTTCGTTGCCCCCACTGCAGTCAGAATTGATTTCTGATGTTGATGAAGAGAACCATGGAGGAACAGCTCTTTCTCATACTGAGAATGGATGACACACACACATGTGCACTAATGTTGCCTAGAACTCTTTTTTTGTATTGCTTTCCATTCGCGTTTTCTAATTATAGAAGAGGAATCTACAGAGCTGGGTTTTTTTTTTGTGGTTGACAGCAGGGGGAGGGGGAACATCAGGGGTCATATTCACTAAATTCTCCATTTTGAGTCATCTTAGATCTTCCTGTTGTACATTTATTGCAGCTGAGCACTGTAATGGTCTCATGAGATCCTATAGCAGTGTTTCTACTTTTGTGTTTGATTTTAATCCATTAGTCTCTCATGTACCAGACTGTTCTTACCCCTCATTATATCCCCTTTGGTGTCTTTGACAGCTTGAAAAAAAGAGCTGTGCTCCTAGCTTGTGGTCCTGATCCCTTCATTCTGGTATGTGCCAAAACAGACAAGTTGCCAGACCATGGATTTTGTTGAGTCTAGAACTCAAGTCACAGATAAAGGAGGCCATGAAGTCCACATAAGCCCAGGGAATACAGAAGGAGAGATATTGACCAAGAGATAGGTAAAGGAAAAATAAGGCAGGTAAGAATACATCTCATGCAGCGGCTGTAGACATGAGATCTAGAAGTAAGGGCATCAGACGAAAGAGGACAAGAAGTAGAACAAATATTCCTGTGATCAGCTGAATTAATGAAACCAGTTTTCTCAGAGGGTTGTTTCTTTCCTCCCCAGAATGACTCCAGCACCATTCATAATCACTGAGGTACCCCAATGAAGAGAGAGACGGCTTGTGCTTTAGTACTACGTGTGCAGTTGGCTGGCTGACTGGTGCCACACACTTCAGCAGAGTTTGGCCTGCCTTTTTTTTGGTGGGGACACTTCCTTGGGCCTCTATTGTCTACCCAGCTGCTGATTTTCATGTAGTGTGTCCAGGTGTCATTATCTTTGGGTGTGTTATTCTGCCAAATCTGCCTGAAACTGGACATTTGCATAAACCTCCTTTCCTTAAAAAAGTAGGCTGAAAATAAATTGTAGAGGGCAGTCACACTTTGCTTAATAAAGAATATGAATAAAACCTAGCAAAGTGAAAGAAAATAGGCAGTGAGCTAGAAGAGGCAGGATTAACAATGTGTCTCTACAGTTTGAGGTGATGCTGCACTCTTAAGTGCTGTTACTGGACCCAGGAGCACCCCATAAGCTGTGTTCATTAGGCGTGCAGAGAAGAGAGCATGATGGAAGGAGCACGGTTAAGCACCTTCCAGGTTACACTGCTTCCAGCCCCAGAATTAGCACTATACTCTATATAAGAGAGTACAGATAGCCAACAGGATAATAGCATGATAACCAACGTGCAAAAATAGGAATATTGAATGAAAAAATTGCAAAGTGGGGGTAAGAAGCTGGACTGACTGCTTTAACAAAGCAAACATTAACATGAAGAGATTAACGACTGGACTGCATGTTCCCCACCTGGCTGCTTTTAAGAAGGCCCGGTCTCTTAGAAGCAGAGAGAGGGAGCCCCATCTTGTAGCATGCCCTTACCAGCGCAGACTTTTTTTGTCCTTATGTTATGGCCAGTCAGCTGTTCCTAGCATTTAATACACATGATATTAATGAATGCTACGTTTTCCAATTTCATTCTATACTAGGCATCATGATGAGAAGACAGTATTGGACAGGCCACAGGCCAGAAGAGACATGTGAATACCATTTTTAGGTGGAGAAAGATACTGGGTTTTTTTGTTTTCTCGCAGGGGGTATTACTTTTTCTTAACCAGCCTCCCAGACAAAGGCAGGCAGTGGCTGGGGAGTTAAGGGAAGGACTGAATGCAGTCCAAAACGTGGTAACTAAGCAGCAGGACTTGAAACCCTTTCCTGAAAGACAACACAGAGACTCACCTCTTCTTTTTCTTCCAAGGAGGCAGCTCCCATTGCACTATTCTCCTAGCAAAAGAAGTTATGGTCTTCAGGAAGAGACTTCTTTCAGGGTATGTTATGCTTTCTTCTGTGTTTTCTTTTCAAGCTGCCTGTAAGTGTCAAGAAATGGCATGGAATGGAGTGGGGGAGCTGTCTCTGACAGCTGCGGTTTAATCCTGGAAAGAGGGGGAGGAAGGACGACTAGGGAGCAAGTGGCCTATATCAGTCCCAAGAACAGTTGAACAGAGGGATGTTATATTTGTTTCTGTTTGTATTTCTGGGACTGATGCCATTATTTATGTGTTCATGACACTTTACTGCTCTTCTTCATAGCTTAGAGCCAAAACTCATAGTCCTTACTCAGCTCTGAAAATCCACTGAAGTCAATGGGACAATTTTTATGACTAGAGGTTTAATATTGGGCCTAAAGGCTGGATGTAGACAAAGAAAATGTTTCTTGATGAGAGCAAATATGTCTTATGGACTGTAGAAGGAAAGATATCCCCCCTCTCCAGTTGCTGAGGACCAAGGACACTTGTACTTTCTCAGCCATCATCACCTGTAGCATTTACTATGGGAATGACAGCTGTTACCAAATAGTGTCTTCCTTAGCATGGGCAAGATAAAGGGCTTCCTTAATTCTGAAACCACTCCTCCTCTAAGATTTTACCTGAAACCTAGATGCAGTAGCTAGATCAAAGTTAAAAGTGACAAAAGCAGCCAAAGAATTCACATTTAACACTTCTTTCCACGTTCCTTGGCAATTTCTTTTTCTTTTTACCAAACACCAGTTTGACTACAGCCTATCAGCCATAATCTAAACATCCTGGCTTGCATCAGCAAGTGTCGCAACATCAACATCCTTTGGAGGACAGATTTTCAAAGGATGCAAGGAGTGCTTCTAAAAAGAAATTTAATCTGTTTTACTGCTGAAAGTCACCTTGAGAAGCACAGACTGCTGTTTGTGCACTCAGACTGGGACAAAGCAAACGCTTTTCAGTTTGCATGAATAGATGCATGCTGTGAAATAAAAAAAATAAGTAAGTTCATTGCCTCATCTGGAGCTTATTTTTAAAATTGCTTTTAAGCGACAAGGTTCACGTGAACAAAATAATCCATTGTCCGGACCAGTGCTTCAAAAAGACTCCTTATATTTCTGTGATGAGGAGCTATTGCATTAGACATGTATGCAGATAACGTACGTTAGGATGTGCTACAGTAAGCGTCTCCCTGACAGCAGATCTCTGTGCCTGTGTGCAGTCTTGGTAGGGCATGGAAGGCTGCACAGAGTCAGAGGTCCCCACACTGGTATCTTTCAAATAAATTTTTTATATTTATGATAGAGTCATAAAACCCCCTTTTTAATAAAAGCATATTTAGTGATGTACTCGCTGAGTCATAACTGCAGATGCAAGTGGTCTTCTTTTTCAGATAACAAACTGAGACATTGCCTATTCTCAGAAATAATTGTAGGTCATACCTTATGGAAGCACTAGTTTAGAGTATGATGAACCTAAATTATCAAAACCTGATATTTCGATCTTCAGTTTTGTAATCAACTTCATATAATTTAATCCACTGACACATTAATGTATTCCCATTCATACAGTGGTGGTTCCTGTATTATTTGAAGCACATTTTCAAGGCCTCACACGTGAAGTAATTCCTCAGTTTCACTGTTAGTGTAAAAACCGTGAACAGTTTCTTTCTCACAGGCTGCTGACATAACTATTTTCCTCTGGGGTGCTCCACCCCTTCTTCATTCTAGGGAATAATGGAACCAACGTTTACAGCTGCAGCGCTGGAGGCAGGACCTGTATATTTCTTTGACCAGGTATTTTCTTTTATATGCAGGATATTATTCTGCTTCCCTCTTCCCCTTCACACCTCCTCCAGTCTTAAATTTGAAACATTCATTTTGTTGTAGGTGAAAACTAGAAAGAAAGAGAGAGGCAAGAAGATACCAGAACTGTCCTCATATTTCGCTACAGATCTTCCCTCTGGCTGTACTCCCAGGTAGTAGTGTGACACCAGTAGTGGTGGGAGCAGGGAAGCTTCTGTCAACTAGTTTTTCAGGGAAGACACAAAAAGGAGTCCCAAGGTAGATGTGGCCAGGGCAGAATGAGGGAGATGGGGGAGGCACATGAGCAGAACTGGCACTCTGCCACGCAGCGTGAGCACAAGGAGATAAGCGGGAAGGTGACAGTGTCCTATACCTAACCCTAACTCCTTGAGGTGTAGTACCTTATGTTCATTTATGCTGCCAGCATTTCACGAGTTTAATATATTTAACATACAAACCTTGAGCAGTTAGTTAAAGAATGCCACATAATAGCCTTGTTCTACTGTTTTGGAAAGGGCTGAGCAACAGCACATTGCTAGGTGCAGACAGAGCTCTGTGGATTTCACATCTGCTGACTAATGTACTGGGAGCTGGTGTTCATGGCATTCCTGTGGGGGGTGACTCCTCTGGATAACTGGGTTCTAAATTTGGGTTTCATCACGTTTGCTTTAAACTGATATTTTTGTTCCAAGGACAAACCTTGTTTTGCCTAACTTGCTTTTGAATTTCAGAAATTTACTCCAGGTTGTTTCAGTCTATGAACATGTTTGTGTGCAGTCAACTTAAAGGGTGTAAGAAGCTACCACTGAAACTGGAGTGGATAACCATGTGGTTACAGCTAAGCTTGTGTGTGTTTAGAGGCTTGAGGACTAAGATGTTTTTGGTAAACTTTTTTTGTATTTTAGATTTTAAAAACCCTAAAACTTGTTAATAAATTTTCTGCATTGGCAGTCCTCTAATTAAACTGTTATAGTTTAAAGTTAAGCTGGTCCTCTCGCAACCATGGAAGATCAGAGATTCCAAACTGAAAGAAAAAAAAAAAGCCCAACACAGAATAGGGTATACAGAATCAGCAGCTACTGGAGAAGACTTCTTTAGACACTCAAAGTTTTATTACATCTAAAAGTCCTTTGCATGTCACATCTAAGAAAGAAAAGTTTTGGATTTATTTGATGACCATTATACTGAGGCAAGAGAAAATAATTTTGCATAGGAGAGAAGAAATCAATCAGCATGTTACATTGCATTACCTTACACTTCAGCAGGCATAGTCCAAAGCATACACTGTCAGTGCAGAGACTCCCTGTTTTGGCAACGGCTGCACTAAATCTCCTTGTGCTGCTCTGCACCCGTATTTCTGAGCTTGATCTAGGAGTGTCTTCCTTGGGAGGAAACGTGGCTCAGTCTCAACTGTGAAAGGGAGCACTGCCAGCCCGTCTGCAAACATTTCAGGCAGCAAAGATAACAGATCTCTTTCCTATGTTCTTTAACTGTTATTGCTCTCACTTAGTGATACAGCCTTTTTTTCCTCCTCAGCCCAGTTGAAGGCAGGAGTGCCATCTGTACAGGTGAGCATACAGAAAGACATGAAGTTGGTTTCTTAAATGACAATACAACAAGAAAAGAAAAATATCCAGTTTTGCGACAAGTGTCTTGTCATTCCCTGTGTAAAACCACTACGGAGGACACAAACCCAAAGATCTCCCAGGCATCTTTGATCCCACAGGCAGATGAGGACTCATCACTGAACATGTTGAGTAAGTCTGTGGCTGCCAACATGTTACAGGAACTTGGAGAGAAGTTGCAGCTCCTTGGCAAGTATGAGACTGGTTTCCCTCAGGGACTTGTGAATGTGCTAACCTATAGCTGGAGAGAACTCACTGAGGGGGTTGATTACCGTAAATGGCACCAGAAGTCACTACCATACAAAAGTGCGAGATCCAGGAGAAGCCAAACCTCAGAGGAAGTTAAGAGTGGTGCTCTGGGGTCCAAATGTACAGAGTGTGAAATCACTGCCATCAGAAAAGAAGGATACAAGAAAAGCTTTGCTCTACCAGGCTACACAACAAAGGAAAAAAGAAAACCTGAGACAGCATCAAACATGCCCCTAGGAAGTAAAGGTAAGTTGTGCTGTGTAAAAGTGCTGTGTTGTAATGTTTGGCTGCAAAAGGGAAAAAAGCACTTTCTGTTAAGACTATACTCTCTGTTGGCTGGGTAGGCCAACATGCTCCACTTTATAGGTTGTTATATTGCAGTTCTCTGCAAAACATTGTTTTAGGACATGATGAAATAGCTTTGCAGCTGAAGCAAGAGGTACAAACACTTAGAAGAACAAAGCCGGTGAAACTGGGCAATGTTTCAAACCATTTATCAAAGCATTTTTAGTCTCCCCTTTCAAGGTGAGTGATAGAGTCGTAACATATTGCGCCAGTAAAAATCCCTTGCATCCAGAGAATTTCATTCAGCAAGTGTCAGTAATCCTCAGTGCAGAACCAGAGGTTGGGGTCAAGCCTGTTCCAGCTCCCCAGGTGCTGCTGCTGTCTTCCTCTTTAAAAAAAAAGAATAATCTTTGGGTTTATGTTTTTCGAAAGCTGACTCACCCTTGCGTGCATGATCGTAAGCATTGCACTCTACTTTCTTCCTGTCTAGCTCCTGTTGTGCAAAATGATGTTGGCCAGTCAACCACCACAATCAGCTTCTCACTCTCATCCAGCATTTGTGAGGAAAGAGGTAAGAGTAGCAGGCAGCTCAGCTGGATGGCTGGTGCTTAGCAGAGGTGGTTAGAATTATGCAGTACCTGGACAGCTGTTCTTAATGCCTGAATTTACTACAGTATGGATTAGCATGAGAAGGGAGTAACTGACAAGCAATAACCTCCCCTGCTTTTTGGATACAATCTGTTTTCAAATACCCAGTCCTTCTCTGATGATCTCTGATCATCTGCCAACCAGGTTTTCTACACAGCCACTGCAGGTCCACTACTCTTTGCTAGCAGAATACAGGGTGAGTGACTGCTTTGGGATATTATTTTAAGCCTTTCCCTACTGGAAACCATCTGACCACATATATTTGACTTCATAACTTTTGCTCTGAATGGGAACACTAACGCGCTAACTGAAAAGTTCTTCACAAGGCATTATGCCTGTTCTGCCTAAAATGTCGACAAATTTGATGATCTGAAGGGAAGAACTGCTTACTCTGCACCTCTTTTTGGATTTCTTTAAGAACATTGCCATGTGGAAAAAAAAAAGCATTTGTGCATTTTCTTCCTAATCCTGGCCATGAAGTTGGTCAGGTGCCACCAGGACTGCAGAACTGAAATTCTTTGCGTGGTGAAGGTTAAAAGCGCTGCAGAGACACCCAGCATTTTAGTGTGAAGGAGCAGCTCTGTAAACAACTATATAGGCGCTGAAGGGAATTATACCCTCTTCTGTTGTTTTCTGAAAATGTAGCATCCAGTTTCTTGTAGTTGTAACAAAGCAACAGCACGTCTGAAATGCTTTGCTGTAGAGTTGCATGCTCTCGGTGCCTCTGAGCTATTAAGTTTGCAAGAGTAGTGATTCCACCTTTAGCTCTTGTGCTCACCGGCAGCCTCTTTATTCTTCTGTCTCAGTGATCTCAAGATCATGCACGCTTCCCTTTGGCACTCCACCAGTGGATCTGCCTGTGCACTGTGTAGTCAGGCAGCCGTTGGAATTTTTATGATCACAGATGAACATCTAAAGGGCCGAGACAACGAGCTTCCATTAAACTGTCCCTAACCTTTCCTATCTCTTGGGAGCTCCCATTTGCTTGGGCTGTCATCATAGGTTTATTTTTTATTTGCTGAAGGGAATGCCCAGCAGCAGGTCCTGCATTTCTGTGACTGCAGTTCTAACCCACCAAGTTCTTGTTTCTGACAAACTTGCTTTTCAATTTGTTCGTAGTGAAACAGTAAATCCAGGGAAACTGAGCTTCTCTGCGTGAATATTAAAAATTGCTTGGCCCATTCTCTAGCAGTCTGTGTCTGTAGCCATTTTTTATGACCTTATTTGGACTTTCATGTCAAGTAATCTGATTTCTTGATAATAACCATTGCTACAGAAGATGTTCAGACTGAATAGAGGTCACACCGTGACCATTCATCTTGGGCGTTCTCACCTTTTTAGAAAATCGAGTGAGAATAACTGAGAACTTCCAGAAGTTAAGGAACTTCTTCCTCCACACTCCCACAGGCCTTCTGAAATCATCCACAAATGCTGCAAATGTGAACTAAGTAAAAACTACAGATGTCTTACAGAAAGGCACACTAAAAGAACTCCGTGCCCCTGCTGCTCAAAGTGATGCATGGCCTAATTTTCCAACTACTTCTCCACATGGCTGCTGAGAATAATTAGAGTCTACATTACCTGCATCCTTTTTCAGCAGCAATCCTGGGCTGTACACAAATCAAACAGTGACTGTGAGTGATGTGGGAAGTTAAGGTAGTTCATATGAAGGTCTAACCTGGAATTTATCTGAATAATTCATTTTTCTGGATGCCTGTCTTCTTCCTAGACATAATTTTCTGTTATTCAATTGAAGGCGCATACAATGCACATTACCCTTTTCTCCCATTGTACTCTTCAAGGCAAAGAATCTTTTTAATCTCTTTAAGAAGGCAATTCCCAAAGCTTCAGCACTTTGTATTCGTATGAATGAACCTTACTTTCTATTGGCAGATGCCATAGAACAGGACTGACATTAACATCAGTCTTTACTTCTGCATCTAATTCTAATCTCTCATTCTGTTTCTCTAGGTTGGATTTTCCAACTTTCTGACTCAAATTCTGAAGATATTCACCAGAACCTGCCTTATGTGTGGACACCGGAGAGGCTAGAACAGATTCAAAAACAAATGTAACAAACTGAGGTTTTTTACTTCCATAAGCAAAATCAGAATAAATGGCAATGTTTTCATGATGTAGAGTACAGATTATGGCAGACCACTTAACCAAACCAACACACTAGTCTGGAGAGCGTTATTGCTGTGAAAGCTCCTCAAGTTCTGCGTAACATTTCACTATTCACGAAAGAGAAACATATACTTTTATTTTAGCTACTGTAACAGAAGATAAGAATTATCTCAACAGAGGCATTTCCAGGGATTAGTGGTGAGACAATATTTCCTGATTATGATTAATCTGCAGATAAACTTCCCAGTAGTTGTGAAAAAGTGTTTGAATAGCTTTTGCAAAAGAAACCGTGGTCCATGAAAACCGTTTTGCATTTTGATAATTTGCTGTGATCTGTTGCCTTGCCAGGGCCTGGAAGAAGATTGCCGTAAGATATTGTGGCCAGAATCGGGCCTTTAGACTTCTTCATGCTGCTTATACTTAAGCCTTCTATTTTTACCTGGCACAAGATAGCCTTAACACCCTGGAGGCTCCCCATAGAGAACTGTCCATGTGTTTAAAATGTACGGTAGCTTCCAAATACATCAGCCATTCCCTGAGCACCAACTATAGTGCTAAAACAGTATCAAGGGATGGAGGAGGTGTCAGAAGTAGTTAAGATTTACCCTGCCTTATCAATTCTCTGAGGAATAAGTACTGGAATTTATAAAGCAGGCTAGGTTTAAATGAAAAAAAATCTTTGCTGATAACTAATTATAAGCATTAATTACTTACAAGGAGAGTTATTAAAGGTAACCTGTATACTTCTGTGTCTACAGCAGTTTCTGAATTTCAGCTGTTACATATCCTGCTATTTAACTGACAGTTCCTGTACACTGGCAAAATTATAAACATATTCAGGTTCATTGTATCTTAGGTGAAAAATCATCATTCATAATAATAGGTTTAGCAGCTAGTGGCTCTATAAAATGAAGCAGTTTTCAGTGTGTAAGAGTGCATATGCTACAATGTACTGTACATTATACAATATAGTACACTAGCATATTATTCATCATGGAATGGGTTATTATCACTGCTTGATTCCTTGGGGAACTGAGTAGCCCAAAGTCCAAAAGAATTGATGCTGCAGCAAAAACTGGAGTTTGCATTGTTTGACCAACCTCTGTATGTCATTCTCTGATAGCTATGTAACGTGTTTGCAAAGCCAAGAAAAAGAAAAGCAACAAAAAAGCTTAATATTTGAGGCTTATACTGGAAACATCGTATTTTCTGATTATTTAAATGAGCACTGTTGCCTTCCCACCCATGAGACATATCATGTCTTAGAATTACCTGTTTTAGAGAACACTCTGAAATGTATCTGTCCTTTATCCTCCTGGATTCTGGGTTTGATACACTCCAGCCTGCAATTGTTAAGAACTGGATGGAGCTCATCCAAACACTAAGGATACCTGTGGTTGTCTGTGGTGCAATTATTCTGGGGTCTACCATAGTACTGTTCCCAAAAGCTCTGCAGTCAGCTGATTTAACCATCTAATTGAAGACAACATTTATGCCACAAAAAGGGTCATAGGGTCTCCCTGCAAGCAAAGTGTTCCCTTTCACAGGACCTGAGCACATTTGCTGGACTTGCAGACCCCGTTGGCCCATCAGGTTGGAAGTAAAATGCTGCTCCTCATATTGCAGTACTCTGATGCTGTCGCCAGAGTTCTGTGTCAGTTCCATCAGAGCTGGCTTAGTGTTCTTGAATACTTATGCTTAGCCTGGTCAGCAAAAAGTTTATACTGAGCAGTATTTTATGGCAAAATTGAAACAGCAAGAAATACTGGCCTTAAGATAAAAATATTCCTTTGATTTCTATCAGCTGATGTTTTACGTCATTAGCTTTCCTCAAAATTGACCAGCTTCTGTGCTCATTTTTTGGCTTTAATGGTTTCGTTTACCTAATAATACTGTGATGACCTGCACATTTTTGTAACTGCTTAAAGACTAACAGATAAAAGTATGGATGCATGTGCTCATATATACATGTAGAACAGTACACGTAGAACGCCTAATTGAAAAGGATGTCAGCCAAAGGCTGGCAGGACTAAATAGGTGTCTCCTAGGTTTGGGTTAATTTACACAGCCTCAAACTCTCTCTGCTTCTTTCTCAAGATCAGTCATGGGACTGAAATAAATATAAATTTGGCTATCAGATAAAGAAATCTTTAAATATTTAAGTATTGTACTTTCTCAGAAGGATGAAGTAAGCAACAGCAATAGAGAGCACAATAGGTGTATGGAATACAGGATGGTGAAGGTGAAGAAAAAGAATCAGGTAGACAAACTTTCAACAGGAGTAAAGTTGATTGCCTCTCACCGTCAAAGAATCTCTGCTATGTACACGTGTAGAGTGTTGGTGCAGTCAGTTCTAGTGCTAGTTTAACCACAGGTGACTTACGTGATCTTGGGCAGCTTACTTGACCCCTTTCTATCTGAGAGTAATGTGTTTAATAATATTGATCATCAATGTTTACAAAGCTTCTCAGCATTCTCGCATGAAAAACATTTTAGAAGAGAGCAAAATCGTATCATTAGCTGTAGAGAGGTCCTAATGAAAGGTTATTGATGAAACAAAACAGAAATCTGCCACTTCGGGCTGATGGTGCTTGGGGAGGGAACTGGGAAATCAGCAGGTTTTTCTCCATTAAGTAGGAAGGAGGAGATTAGAGAAGAACAAACATTTGGGCACATTTTACTCGTACTGTAGCTGAAGATATAAACCTAGTGACTTGCTAAGATAATTGTAAGTGTAAAATAGCTGAGACTTTAAACCAGAAATGTTCACCGTCACTCATGCTGGCCATGCTGATCAGTAAGAAGTCTGAACCTCCACACTCTACTGCAACTCGTGGGCTGAGTCCATTGACAAAGCACTCAAATGTCTGTAACAACTTCAACAGGCAATGGGGTTGTTCACCGATGTTTGTGAGGCTGCCTGAATTCCTAGCTAAATTAGTAACCTTGATCATTTCTGTCTCAGCTGAGAGACTCACAAGTCAAGGTATATTTTCTGCTTAGGTCATACTTCATTCTAAATTAATGAGAGTCTTGCCCGAGGATTTTGCTTAGCAAGAACTAATCAGAGGTGTAATTTTTTTCCTCCCTCATATAAACAGAGAAGAGCAAGCATCCAAGCTGAAAGAAGCAGGATTTGACAGACCAATTATTCTCCGGCATTATGGTGATCACAGAGGAGAAACCTTCTCCAAGACATGGAAGGTTCAGACTGGCATGACTGTCACACCAGAGCTGAGATACGGCAAACCTCAGATCCCAGTGCTCAAGCAAGCAGGGACAGCACAGAGAAAACTGCACTATGGGCTGAATGATGGCTCATCTTTCATTTAATATCCTTTCTGTTTACACCGCACATGTGAATTCCAGCAATAGTGTGAGGGGTAGTGGGAGAATTTCTACAGGCAGAAGACTCAGGCTTAATGTGTAGCTGAACAGCTTCCAAGGCTCAGCTACGTGAAAAAGAAGAAGACATCACTCTTTTGTTTCTCACCAGACTGTATTTATATGGTATCAGAGCTATAGCCAGGTAGTCAGATTGTAACGACAAAGCCCAGTATGTGTCAGGTGGGTGGACGTGCCTCAAAAAGAAATATTCCAGAGGAAAAATGCAGTTACAAGTTAATGGCATCAAACTGCAATCCATTTAGAGTATAACCTTGTCTTGAACAAAGATCACTTTGTCAGTCACAGTCATCAAACTGGATTAGGAACAGTCTGCCCTGTCACAGGGAAAACCACCAAAGACATTGTGCTTCATAAACATGTTTCTAATTCATATGTTGCCCCTGCAAAGGTCACCTTCGGCCTGTACCAGCCATGTTAGCTTAGTGAGGTGGGTGGATTTTGTACTGAGAGCTCTGCCCGTCCTCCATCCCTCCCAACCCTCTTGTTCAAGGAAGGACATGACTCGGCTTGTAGCTTCACTTATCCATACGCACCTGAACCCAATAGCCAGGATATAGAGCTGATAGAGAGTGTTAGACCCCATGTTCTCTGCAGGGGCATGTAAGAGAAGCCATGAAACTGGAGAATGATACCAAGTTAACTCCTTGACTCTCATTTTAGCTATCCTTCAGAGCATCTTGCTGTTTGCCAAAGCTGCTGTAATCTCCCAGGGTGGGGCTTCTACACCAATATATTTAGCCCTTCTCCAGATCACTCTATCGTTGGAACTTTCACCCCTTTTGGACACGGCAGCATCTGTCTTCCTAGCAGGTAGGTAGATGCACTATAAGCACTTGCTTGATGCTGCAAATTAGAGCAGAGAGCGTGAAGCTCTGCAAGGATGTGAACAATGTTCAAAACCACAATGGACATGAGAAAGGTGGTATGTTGTGCAACACAGTTTTTCTTCTGCAGCTTAGAGTCATATCTTAGTTGGATGTCTAACAGTGGGTTGGTTTATTTTGGTTGGTTGTTTTTCATCTACCCTCTTCACTCAAAAAAGTAAAGCCAGGCACAGTCTTTAGTGACCAAACTTTTGTTCAGACAGACTGATAGTCCATGGAGAGTTTGGCACCGGAGGAGATTGACATCTACACATGTGGGAAGATGAAAAACACCACTTTCGTCTTGTTTGGAGGTCACCTGGAGGTGCAGGAAACTGTCCCCTCTACAAGTCCCCTCTAGGAATCAAATGCCACCATTTTTTCAAGCAGCTGAAAAGCACTATGTTATCTAAATTGCTCAGCTAGACAGAAATCACTTTGAAAATTGAATTTCTCATTTGTGAAACCAATGCTGTGAGGACAGGATGCACTTTGGCTTACTAGAAAATTTACACATACGAAGGAGACAGCAGGCAATTGGGAGCCAGCCTTCTGGCTGCCTTGAATGCCTGACATGAGCTGCCCATGGATATTCCACACAGAAGAAATGCAGACACCCTCCCCACGCTGTCCCACCCTCCTACTTCTTAGTTAGTGCCTCAGAATGCAGTGCATTCTACAGGTCATAAAAAGAGCTGATCAAATGCTATTTGCTCTGTGTATTGTTCAATCATCATTATGATTTTCTGTATTAAAAATAATTGGCATAACTTTATGGAGAAATTGGAGCTACTGACCTAATCTGGAAGAGTTTACATACAACAAAGAACTTTGTTCATAAAGAATCTTTGTGCCTGGCCACCACCAAATATTTGCAGAGTTGTTTGGTCCCTCCTTGTCCTTAAATGTGTCTGAGTGACTTCTCTAAGTCCCTTCCAGCTCCTTTTTCTACGGTCTGTTTTTAATAGGGATGGAAATTAAGACTATAATTGTCTTCACTAGATCTTAGTTAGATGCATGTTTTAAGAAAAGTCCTTCAAAAAGTATTGCTCATGGTTTTACATTTTCATCTTGATGCTATTTCTTTCGCTGGGTTTCATTCTCCCAGGTTTGTGTTACACCATCTTGTTAAAACAGTTGCAAGGATTTGTTTGGATACTTACCCTTCTATACAGCTTACTTGCTTTTGTGAGTGGGTCCCCTATATAAAGGGGCATAGATTGGTCTGTCGTTAAAAACCTGTCTAACAGAAGCTGCGGGATGAACACTGATACTCTCAGTATCGTCTGTGTCGATTTCCAATGCAGTTGTAAAGAGCAGATCCCCACTTGTGGAAAGCATACACACAGGTGATTTCCTTTGAAGTTTCAGGCCCACCAGAGCATGTAAATTGAACATCAACAGTTCTCTTCTGGGAAGTGTTACTATCTGTTTATATCTCTCTGTGTAGTTCTCTGCACCTTTACATGATATGAACAAAGATTATCATTGATTCCTACTTACAGCACAGTCTTTTCCTTGGCTTTCCTCCTTTATGCTCCTTTAGTGACTTTGGAGTACTCAAGACATCTGGGATCAAAATTTCATGCTCTGCAGAGAGGAGTAGTAGCCAAAAATGAGGGACACATTAACTTGCAGCTGCCTTCATTTTTAAAGAAGTCAAGTTCATTGGCTTACCATCCTGAATGAGCTCTTGGGACTGGAGGAATATGTTTTACTGGAGCTGTGCAGAGAAGGGTTGTTCAGCTCTTGTATAAAAGGAGTTTAAAAGGAGTTCAATGCCCTCATAGCTAGTGGAAGGAGCTGGCCCTTGTTTATAAAAAAAAAGTCTAGGAGTTCAAAATACTAAAAAAAACCTTTTTAAAGCATTCTTAATTAGGATATAAAATCAAACCAAGCAAATTTACCTGCACTGATCAACCTTACATTATGGAAAAGCAAGCAAAAATACACAGCAAATATAAAGTGCAAGCATTAAATCTCAGGATTCCTGATGCTTCTTGCTTTGTCCTTGTTAATATGTATGTATTTGTTTTACAAAACCCAGCGGAAACTCAAGAAAAACGTAGCTCTTATTAAAGATTCAGTTGCTGTATTCAGTTAAGTTGTGAGAAAAAAAAGCAAACCCAGGACTATCCCTGGTACTTTAAACAATAAACCCCCAAATTCTCTAATCCTTTGTGTCCAGGGAAGACCATCAACACACAGAATTCACTTGAAAAAACTTGATGATCTGAGGACCTTTTATAGGTGTTTCAAAATTTATCTTTCTGCAGATCGCCAAGTGTTATTTGCTTATGGGGAGGCAAAAGAAGCATCAAAATACATATTGTTCTTGTTAAATATTAAGGATAGAGACATAAAAATATTCCTGAAACTGTCAACTGAATGCTCATACATGAATGGTATCTACATGCCGTTTTACCCTATTTGTTTCTTCCTTTAAATTTACAATAGAATCTGAAGTGTTTTAGAACTCCTAGGAATGTACTAGTAAGTGGAAATGGCATTAAAATCACACCATTTGACACCAGTTTCTTTTTAATTTGAGTTACTAAAACAGGAATTTAACCCAACTCTTTTGTCTGTATCACAGGGATAATAATTTATACCTGCCTCACAGGCCAGCAGCATGAGAAAAGCTCAATGAAGGAGCACGTATGCAAAGTGGCTTTTTAATTAAAGACTCATAGATCAAAGAGAGCTTCTTGGATTGCTAAGGTTTTACTGAGATACACCAGGAAAAACAGGTTTCATATTTCTGCTTGTTTACAGCAACACTGTAACAGTGATGTTTAATCAGGAAGGAGGTCTGGTGAGTAACAAAGATGAAGAAATGGTCAGAGAATGGAAATGGCCTCGGGATGGCAAGCTTGCCCAGCCAGTTATAGCACAGGTAATATTTATTGCTTTACTTTTCTTACAGTTGTTCTTACCTCTTTTTTTTGTAATTTCACATTTTCTGGTCTCTCTGAAGTGTCTTAATTGCAAGGAACATGATGCATACATCTCTTCTTTAACACAGTCCTTACAAAGAATGGCTTTCCCAACAGCCTCTACATGAGTGGGTATTGTTACCTCTGTTCTACTCATGTGGCATCTTAGCAAGAAGAAGGAAAAGCAAATTGCCTGGAACTGTTGTAACTCAGGATTTCAAGAAAACAGAGGCATGTCTTCCCTGCTGGAAGCATCCTGGAAGAGTCTTTTCTGAGCTTGGCAATTGGAATGAGCTATTCCTCATTTTTCTTTCGGGCATGTTCAGTAGCAGGCAGTTGTTTGCCTTACTTCAGGCCTGATCCAATTTCCCCTGAAGTCCATGAAAAGTCTCCCACTGCTTTGTGGTTACCAGAGCTGGGCCTAGCATGCTGCAAAAATACCAGAAACAAAGGTAAAACATTTGTGACCCAAGTCAGTAAGCGTGCTTTCAGGCACGGAGTTTGTAAACGCACTCATTATTTACAGGGGTTGGATCAGATGATTTTTTTCATTCTTTGCTACCTAATATAGAGGCGTACAAGGCGTACATAAGGCCCTGACAGAATGACAGGTAGCCAAACCCATACCAGGTTTTCTTTACTTGGCTCATACTACCAGGCTGGCAGCTGACATGAAGGAATAACTTAAAACAAATGGCAATAAAATTCTTACAGCTGCTATGACTGTTTCATACAGGCAGATATTCTTATTTGGGTTTGGACTTTTGTTTGTTCTGTAAAATCTGCAAGAGTTTGAGACTTCCAAAATATCATGCTGTATCTGCAGTTTTGGTTTTTACAAAGTCTGTAAAAATTAAAGCAGAAAATTACTGAAAGACTTTGGGTTCTAAAATATAGATTATAGAATGTTACAGATTATAGAATGTGAATTATGTGCTATATCAAATATAGCTGACGTTCTTCAAGAGCCACATGAAAATGGAAGTGAGTTTAGTAAAAGTCTTAGTTTTTGCAATATAATACTTTGTTTGAATGGGTAGGAGTGTCAGAGGCTGGAAAAGGCTGGTGGAAACTGGCTTTTGGATTAAATGGAAGTGGTTCCAAGCACCCTGCTTGGCATCACCAGGGCATTCTTCATGGTCTGCGTGCACAGACAATGCTAAAGGCTTTAGGGACTGTGACTTTAAGAAAGTATTTTGTATGTGTCAAAATGCTAATTCTTTATTGGGGACTAAACATTGTCCAAATCCTGCCCACTCTCACCAACAACAGTAGTTAAAGGGCAAGCAAGGACTAGAGCTTCCCGAGTCTGTCTATGTCGGACTCCACAGCCTCTGCCTCAGAAGTCTACATGCTTTCCTGAGCAGTTTGAGAGGTAGAAGAGTTTCTTAGGTCTTCCTGCTGTACAGCATCACCTTCCAAAACATGCACAGTCTCAGTACATTTGCTTTGGGCAGGAGTCATCCGGACAAAGGGCTGGGAGCTGTCTATGTCCACAGTTCTTACGCTACAAGCTAACTTTGCAGGATTCAAATGAGAGTGACAGCACTGAAACTCGTTTGTAGATTTAAGCCTGGAGTAACTGATCATTCCCTCACCTATGACCAACTGTCTTGGATAACCCTTTGAGACTTCAGTACGCCTTTTCCATCCAAACATAAATATGAAAACTTGCTGGAGTTAGTAAATCTTCTTTTTTGCTCTTTCAGGTTAATGAATACATCACAGTGAGGATTGCAGGGCGCTTTGCAATTAGCTTGGTCTACAAGTGGCAACATGAAAGTGTGTGCTTGTCTTTGTCACCGCTGCAGGGTGCGGCTCTTCCACAGTTAGAAGAATGGGTATGTCGTAACTGCTACAGTATTGCATTTTATGAAGGCCCTTTAAAAATATTATTTGCTTCGCAAATTCTGGAATTGATGAGCTTTCCCATAAAATACACTCCCAAGTTTATTTCCTTTTAAGTGTGGTAAGTGGAATGCCACAGAGTGATCAAGTAAGAGCTTCTAGAGATTAAATATAAACTCCAGTGGATTTATGCCAATGTCCACCTACTATAGGTCTGGCCCAAAGGGACAGTTATTTCTATGTACTTAGGTTCCTATTTCTGCCTTTTTTTTCTGGCTGTTTTCCTTAATCATTTAATGTATTACCTGTTCACAATTTTTGGTGATTAAGTCCCTATCACCCTACATCCAGTGTTTACAGGTGCAGCTAGAACACAAATGAATCTCCACTTTTGCTCAGAAAGGATGGTTAAATATTAACTGTAATTTATCTAGAATTCTCTGGTCTATCAAAGGGAACACTAAGTGCATTGACAGCCCATTCTGAGGTAGGTATAATTTATTTTGCTGTAGGTGGGGGGGTACTGAGTGAAGCCCCAAGAAATCCTGATCCCAGTCTTTCTGGTCTTCACTTCCACGCAGTGAGCTGGCTGTCCAGCTAGGTTAATCATCCAGCCAAAACCCTACATCTTAATGGCAAATACTGTCTTATAGTTGCATTGAAATACATTGTTTGTAAAACAGATTTTTTTGTGTGTTTTGGGAGTCAGGAAAATGATAGTTATGAAACAGTTGTTGGAAAAGCAGAAGAAATTCAAGTAAAACAAAAACAAAATTCTGTTTTTTTCAGAGTTTATGTACTTCTTCCTGTTATATATGTGAGAGCATTTAGCCTAGAACATGTGAAAGCACACATTGCAGGTCTATAAGAGGCATGTATACATGTCTCATTGATTTTAAGAGAAATTTAGATTAACTCCTGAACTTCTGAGAAATTAAATTTGTTGGAGTTATTAACTGGCATTTTGTAAGAGAGTTTCACAATGTGTAGCTCATAGGCTTAGAAGTTAGAACGCGATCTGTGAAACTACTACAACTAACATCACCATCATTAGTGAAAAAAACCCCAACTTCTCACTTACACACCTTTCTGCTTATGTGGGCAAGGAAACATTCTAAATGAGGGAAGATAAAAGTAGTAAATTAACATATTCAAAATCTAACCTATTTTTTATTTGTTTGGAAACAAAAAATCAATCTATGTTTCATAAGCTGGACCTTAGATTTTTTAAACAGTTTGGCAGTTCTTTGATTATAGAAGACTGAGAAGCTCTTAATAACTCCTTAATAAACTGTAATCCGTCTGTAACAGTGGGGTGAGAAACAATACCTTATTCCTTCTAATTCTGGAAGTGGCTGGGCCATAATAATAATAGAGCTACTCCTGAGTCCCTGTAAGACAGCCATCTGAAATGCCACCGGAACAAGCCTTCCTGTACAAAAGAATGGATAGTTCTTGAGCCTCTCTCAAAGTAGAACTAGGGAAGATGAAGCATCATGAGGAATTCCCTGGATATCTTTTCTTGGTGGAATTGGAAGGGTCATTGCTCTGAGGGACTACGAGGAAAGAGGGTGAATTGGTATAGCAGGAATAAGTCTTTTGGCTCATTCACACCCCTGAGTAGGTGTTCAGAATTTAAACATTTCTCAGTTCAGACCTACTTCTTCACTCACAAAGCCTTCCTTGACACAGCACTGAGGTGGAGAATTTGACTTTAAGACAATTTGATTTTAAGTAGCTGACATAGCAAATTTCCCTGGGAAAAAATTCTAGAAAATATATGGCAGACAGCTAAGGTCTGAGTCAGAAGGAATTTGTGTCTTCACTTACTCTGCTGGCACGAGGGTGTGTCAGTAAAAACCTACGAAGAAGGTATGACCAGAAGCTTTTATTGAGTCATTTTAGTTTGGTTATAGGTCTCTACCCTCTAAGACTCCACAGTGACTCATTAAGAGATACCCCAGCAACACACAGCAGATATATATGGTACTTATATGGTACTCTGCAATCTTATTGTCCTCCCTCCTCCAAGCAGATTTATGTCATTTTAAACACCACTGGTCCAAAAGAACCAATTATTCTGAAAGGTCAGGCTTTTTTGAAAATGGATAGGAGAAGGTGGCATTTGCTTACATCAGAATATTGGCTGTAGTTAGTGGTGTTTTAAATACTTGTACCTGTTATTTCATTATAGATTAACTGACAACACCAAAAATGGTCTAAACTTTGAGGTAAATCAGCATTTGTCTTTGTACTTTGCCCTTTGTTTCTTATTAATGAAAATGATCTTTCCTCTGAATTTTAAACAGTGCTTCTTACTTATAGTCAGCAAGAATCTCTCTCTCTCAGTTAATCTTTTTCTCTGTTGAAAATCAAATAATCTCCTTTTATAGCAATTAAAATAGCTCTAATTTTTTTTCAGTTGCCACCAATCCAAATAATTAAAGACACTACACAGTAAAACCTCATAAAACAACAAGTATTTAAATGCCACACAATGAAAACTGTGAATCCTCATAGCAGAAGTGATGAATACTCTCCTTAAAGCCAGTTAAGCATACTGGGCATTTGTCTTTCTTCAAGTGGTAGATTCTAAGACTATTACCATTCTTTTTGGAGTCCCATTAGCATCCACTTTCATGTCAGTCTATGCTCTCTATGAAGGTTCTTCACCCCAAGAACTCTCTTGCACTAGGCACGGTCACCATCACGAGAAGTTGGACAGTAGACAACACCATCCATATCCTGCTGCTGGCTACACCTTTAGAAACCAGTTAATCCTTCCAGCTCTTTCTGCCCTAAGTAAGCATAGCATAATCAGGGATCATTAAAACCAGATATATTGCCACTACCTGTCACTTAGTAGTTCCCTTGCATCTATATTTTCCACCAGCAGAAAATTCCTTTCTTCAAAGATGAGATAATTTGGACAAACTATTGGAAATTTAGAGGAGATCAGAGTTCATTCTGAGGAAATTCTCCTGATTCTTGTCTCTCTAGCCCTCAAATATATTTAGCCACAGAAACTTTGTATTAATTTCTTTGGAAAGGGCTAGGTTAAGATCTAATTCACAGGGGCAAATCTGAAAGAGAAAGATGAGTATCTTCAGGTAGATTTAAATTAATAATCACACTGTGGCACGGTAGAATCTGTAACATTTTTAGAGAATACAGAATGTTGGCATGCAAACTCAGATTTTGTTAAAAAGAAATAAAAAATAATTACATTAACCTTCAGTGAGTAAGCTGACAAATTGCAAGTAAAGAAGCTGGTATTAAGCTGATTTTGATTTATGCAAGAAATTAACAAGACCAAAATCTGCAAGGAATGAAAAGTACACTTCAATCTTAACTGGAGAGAATCCTACAGCTCTGGGGAAGAGTGGGTTATCTGGTATCTATTCCAATTTAAAGAATTAGGGAAACAAAAGTAAAACCACAGTAGTCCTGCCATAGCTACCTTCTGGCTGGAAAAAAAAGAATCTCAAGTGGCACAATATTGAAAATGTTTATTTTTAATTTAACAGTATTTTATTTAAGGTATGAAGTAGAGATTCTGTGTGGAATTAATTTTATATTAATTTGATGTTACCTTTATAATTTTCAGAAGGGTCTTAATTATTAATTTTCATTTTCCATAGTTATCAGGCGCTCTTTCAAACATACGCTGGTGTATGACTTCTTGATTGTAAAATATTACGTGCATCACACCGTTATTATGTATGTTCAGAACAAATTGAAGGTAGAGCATTTGTTTGGAATGCAAAGATTTAAATGGTTCTAGATGCAGTGAAAAATCTAGCAGTTATATCTGCTTCATGCTTTTTTTTTTTGTATAGTGCAAAGTGCTATCTGCTTTGGCCACTGGAGTTCTCAGGATCCCAGCCAAGCAGACAAATACTAACAGTATCTGCTCTGCTTTTCAGTATTTATAGTCTTCTTTGTCCATGCTAGAAGGCATCAGGATTCACTATTGCAGCTATTCTCCAGTGATGGCTGAATTGGCTAAAAAGTTTGTTTTTAAATTTCACCTTATTCTATCAATAACTTGTACTCAGAAGGTGTTTGTATCTCTGAGGCATTTAATAGTGTTACGCCAGTGTCAGCGCCATTAAACACCAGATGCAATCATTAAGTTCTTTAATTTGTTTTTCCATTGTTATTTTTTAAAGCCAAAGTTGACAGAGCTGTTGATGAAAAATGAAGTTCCAGAGGCAACTGTAAGCCACATAAATGACATCAGTGCAGCCAGAGAACTGAGGAATTTGCAGAGGAAGATCCAGAGCATTGTGGATGACTGGCTGCAGTATTATCGCACAGCCCTCGGTCAGGCACGGTCAGAAAACAGCTGGGGACATGGTTTTATGAGCTTGTTTCTGTACCAGCAGGTACCAGAGTAGACTAAATAGTCCTCTGAAAGTCAGCCCATCAGAGAATGCAGACACTGCTGGCTTGAACACTGAACTAGACAGGAGGCCAATGGGGGACCTGTTACTCAAATTAGTGAGCAGGTACTTGGGACACACGGTACCTCTGAGGTCAGCAGATACTTCTATGCTGAGTGTTTCCATACAGCATGGCATTAAAATTGCCAGGCAAGAGCCGAAGAAGCCCACTCCACAACTGACAGCAGTAGCGCTGCCTCAGAGTGCCGCAGTATTTGGGCTGATCGGTCCTACGGGGATCGGGCCATTTAGCGCAGGCACAGCAGGATGTTAACACACCCTGCTGTTCCCAGGGCCAGGCTAATACCTCTGCTTGGTACTGCACCGAGCCAAGCACATCGGCTTGGTCAGGGATCGCTGCGGTGAGGTATGCTGTACGGTAGACATGCCCTGTGTAGATCTTTCAGATATATTTGGGCTGAACAGACAGTGGATTCCAGTGCTGTACTGAGGAAACTACTGGGGACAATGGGACAGGTGATGACCTGCCTGATTCCCAACTACCATTTTAGTGCAGCTTTTGTTAGACCGAGACTGTGGAGGTAGAGGAAGAAGGGTTTGGAAAAGAGGAGGAAAAAAAGTGTGGAGTAACTAAAATCCATTTTTGAAGACTCTTGCTCTATATGCATTACCTATACCATTTAAATGAACTATCTGCTAAGGTAATCAATCCACTGTGAGTTCATATAACTCCTGACAGCATGAAAGCCAGGCCTGGGCAGAAGGCTAATATACACTTGATTTCAGCCTTGAATGGAATGAAATTGATTTAGAGAGCTCATGCTGGTGCATTACATGCCGTGGGAATCATTCTGTGAGTGCTTGATACATAAAAGCCTCCTTGATAATACAAACAAAAGCTGTAAGAACATGCTCTGGTTTACTGAACATGGTTCAGGAAAATTGGTACTGCCTGAATTCTGTATCTTTGCTGATTAATTTAGCAACAGGTACATTCCATATTCTGGAGTCCCCTTATGGGGAAGACAGCTTGAGATCACCATGTTCCTTTGGCAGGATTCATTTTCCCTCTTCTACCTTACCAACATCACTGCCAACACTGATAATGTTTTCTTCTGGATTACAATCTAGCCACCAGAAAAATCTGCCAACCTGCCAATTAGTAATACCTAATCCAACAGTAGAGAACTGGTTCTGGGCAGGAAGAGGGAGGTATAAAAGGGTGAGGATCAGATTTAAGGTCTACCACCCGAGTTAAGACTTTGGCCTTAGCAGGTCAAGGGAGATGATCCTTCCCCTCTACTTAGCACTAGTGAGGCCATACCTGGAGTACGGTACCCAGTTCTGGGCTCCACAGTACAGAAGAGGCATGGACGTACTGGAGACAGTCCAGTGAAGGGCCGTGAAGATGATTAAGGGACTGGAGCATCTCTCCTATGAGGAAAGTCTGAGAGAGATGGGACTGTTCAGCCTGGAGAAAAGAAGGCTCCGCAGGGATCTCATCAATGTGTGTAAATACCTGAAGGGAGGGTACACAGAGGATGAATCCAGGTTCTTTTCAGTGGTGCTCAGTGACAGGACCGGAGGCAATGGGCACAAATTGAAACACAGGAGGTTCCCTCCGAACATCAGAAACACTTTTCTACTGTGAGGTTGTAGAGTTTCTCACCTTTGAGATACTCAAAAGCCGGCTGGACATGGTCCTGGGGAAGCAGCTCTGTGTGGCCTTGCTTGAGCAGGGGGGTTGGACCAGATGAGCTCCAGAGGTCACTTCCAGCTTCGGCCATTCTGTGATTCTGTAATTGTGTGATTAACTTTCACTATTAATTTTCCAGTTTGGATCACACAGCAGATGAGTTACATTTGTAAGTGCAAAACCACCATCAGTTACCAAATCAGGGCCTACTTTGTCACTGATTTCAGCAGTGGTGGTGTATTTCAGGAATTGACCGCATATGCCTTCAGAAAACGTCTGACCTTCCTCTGCGACCCTTAAGGAAGGGCATAATGCAGTCTGCAGATGCTCTCCCAGTTACCTCAGGTATGCAGAGATCACAAGGCAAGAGGAAAGAGAACAGCCGAGCTCCCAAGTCAGAAACTCTTCTCCGAGATCAGATGCAGTCGGCTCCTCCTTACAGCATGCAGCAGGAACCATACTCTTATCCTCTCAGGTAAATGAGGGGGACAAGGGGAAGAGATGAAAGAACTACTTTTCCCCCAAGTCACTAAATGGTTCTTTTGTGATTGCTTACTTATGCCACACAGTAAAAATTTACATTCTTCTTCCATGAGATGTTATTATCAGTACCTCAGAGCCTTCATATATCCCTGTATGATACTCTAAAAGCAGTAACAACAGTGAAGCAGCAGTTGTAAAGGTTTGGAAAAATGCCCATATTAGATCTTTAAATACTATTTCAGCAAATAAGATTAACTTTTTCTTATTATCAGCTACATTTGTGATAGTAGCATCCAAAAACTGTTTGGGAGCAATGCACCTCTGTACCAGCGTTTATGAATATGCAAGCCCTGTGTGTCATGCACTTGAATGATGCTCTGCTCTTCCAAGTGCCTCTACCTGCCAAGTATAATATATAGAAAATCTGAGCTTCAGACTTGCTTTCTGAGAATTTGTTTAGAGTCATAGTCGTACTACTTTGTTTCACTTCTTAAAATGAGTAAGGGAAGTCAGAGAAATTGAGGGAATACTGTTTTCAGCATCTTTCCTGAGTCCTTGCCTTTTCAAGTACAAGACTGTCTGTATTTGGTTTCAAATTATCTGCTAGTCTCAGACAAACATCTTTTTATGCAATCCATTAAAGCAAAGAGGTTTGCAATATCCTCAGCAATTATCTGAAACCTGACTTCACCCATCCATGGCACATCTTGCTAAGGCAAGATGCTTGTCTCTTTTGTTTTGCCATTAAACTTTCTCTTACTTGCTGTTATTTTCTTCTGTTTTACTAAATAGTAATACGAAATGAGAGAAGCTGCATACAACTCGGTTAAATGCAGATAAAAGAAGGAATGTACTGTATGTCATTAATTCACAGTAAGGAAATCTAGGCTAAGATTGGACAATGATGGCTCCAGTGTAAACATTGATGGTAGTAGTTTAGTAGCAGTTCATTTCTGGATATGGTGAAGTAGTTCACCTCTGCCTCCAAGCTGTTACACCATGGCGCAAGATGCATTGCGTGTGGATCCAAAGCAGTAGTAACTTTTCAAACCTAAGTAATCCACAACTGTCATTCACGCTGTGTCTGCAGTTTCTCCTAACAGGAAAACAAGATGACACAATTTCTCGCTGTATTTTCGGTGGCTCGAGGTTCCCTTGTGTCTTTGAGGCATGTTTGCTTTTTTGATACCTTTCCTATGGGTGAATAGCTTTTTTACAAACCCCATGACATCTAAAAATGAGCAAAATTAAAGGAACAAAGTACTTTTAATTTCATACAACTAGTCTGTAGCTCAACTAATAAAGTAAAAATACCATAAATCTCAAGTATTTCAGTACTGCTCCTAGTATGCTGAAACTGTAATCTTGTTTTACATACATGTGAAGCTGAAAACCAAAATTTTGCACGTTTTCCTGCTCTCCGCGAGATCACTTATGGTCTCTTTTCCCTGATCCATTTTTTTAGACTTACTTCCTTTTTCCTTCTGCTCCCTCCAGTACAATATAACCCCAGCCGACGTCTAATTCAGGCCAGCGCTCCTCATAGTTCTCTCTGTTTTAATGCTTTTCTCCTGGCACAGCCATTTAGGCGTTGATCCAACATCTCCAAATATAACAACAATCTTTCCATTAGCTTCAGAAGGCTACAGGGGAGGCCTTTCATAGGAGTTGCTCTCATTATGAGGAAGTTGTGCTCAAAAGGTACCGTCATCTAGAGCGGTGTGGCAGGTTCTTACTGGTGACGTGATGTCTTCGCTAGAGGTGTGAAGATAAGGCTCTGGAACTTGGCACTCCTGCTGCCTGCTTTACAGGGCCAAACAACCTACAGAATCCCCCCCAAAATGTCAGAGGACTTCTCAAACAAATTAGTCTTCACCACACTCATGAAACACAAATAATAGCAACACGCATAGCACATACACATGAATATAAAATGAGTATACTACAATCAGCTGTCCGAGATAAGAGATGCCTATGAGATCTTCAGATAATTTGCCTTTGAAGTCTGCTCTTGGCTGCTACCAAAGCCTGCCTGCCTAGCTCATCTGGTTAAAGCACATCCCTCTTTCCCCTGTCGGCTTGGTTTCAGAGGCTGTGTTCTGGCAGAAGCCAGGAGCTCCACAGTACTCATGGTTGCATCAGACCTTAAGAAACACCTGAAACATTTACAAGACTGCACGCCTCAGATAACAGGGGAAGACCGGGCCTAGGCCTGTCATTTATAGAGATATTTTAAATTATTCTTCAATCTGTACTTGATTTATTTGACAATCTATCTTGCTAACACTTTCCCCTATATTTTCTCTTCCTCGTGGCAGGGACGAGCTGTGGGTCACATCCCAGGCTGCTTGTCCCGCTGTGCTTCGAAGAATTATGATGGGGGAGGAAGGAAAGACATGCAGGTGCAGTAATCATCAGATTCCCTATGTGTCAGACCTGGAGTATGATCACCTCATTAACAATCAGATATCCTTCAGGGAGCAGATTATAGTGGTCTGTGTCTCATCTTCTTCACAAACAAACACGGATCCTAGTGAAGACAAGATAGAGCAGCTGTATAAAAGAAAGAACAAGAACAGAAGTATGCCTTGTGCTCAGGTGGGTTTTATCAGACAGATAGTTTTTCCAGTACATGGTTGAAAACTTTAGAGAGTAATTTTGGAATAATTTTCTGTTTATCTGGTTGCTAAAATATCTGAAAAGTTGTCTCACCAGAAATGTCTAACTGGCATCAACTCCAAATATGTGTTCTACAGGAAATTTAACATTAAAAAAATACTCCCAAAGTAGGAAAAAAAAGTTTAGAAATGCTAGAGTTTCCTACAAAAAAAGGGCATTTCTAAAAAACCTGTTTCTTGAAACTAAATATTACGTGAATCCATATCTTTGAAGATGGAGTAAATCACTAGTCCCAACTTGGAGGAATTCCTCACATCATTCTTTTTTCTGGAACAGCTGAGGGCATAACCCTGAATAATCCCTTGATGTAGAGCAAGGACCTCAAACCTTGATTGAAAACCCCTAGAACTGAGTTTGGGGGTGGGACACTTTCTAGCTCTGTGACACAGTACCAAGACACCCTCCGGCGTGTGTGTGTGTGTGGCTGCTGTGGCATTGCGGGCCCCAAGGACTGGTAACCCAACAATCATTTGCATCAGTTGAGCAGAAACCTGTGATTTGGTAGCAGTGTGACAACATATCTTTTTTTTTGTTGAAACATTTCAGCACTTTCTAATAAAAATAAATGAAAAAAATTCCACACAGAAGCATGCTGCTAGAAAATTTCAAACCAGCTCATTTTCCTTACAGTATAAATTTACTGAGTAGTGATTCAATACAAGACTCGGTCCTCACATTCACATGGCCAAGTACTAAGGAAATACACAGCACAAAGTATCTTTGTGTACGTCTGTATTTGGAAGCACTGGAAATAGGAGTTAAGTTGAAGTTTGGAAGGGAAAAAAACCAGAAGATGGGTAATATGATACACACTTTAGAACAAGGGATGTTTTTTGTTTCAATGTCCCCCGCACAGTATCTATTCTTACAATTACCTGAAAATTACTCAATAAGGCTAACAGTGGAAGTGGTAGTAAAGACTCAACAGGCATTTTTATCATCTTAACATAGTGGGCACAACAGTAAACATCAGTGATTGATGTATTCAAAATCTTCAGCTTGTCACTAGGCATTAGCGGAGCTGCACTGAAATGAAAATGTTAAGAGGATTTGAGTCTGTGTAGATGCAGCTTCAGTACCAATTAAGGCATTAAAATGACTTCTTTCACTATGTCTTATTCGTCCATTCCTTGAGAAACTGGTCACACAGCAACTATCATTTCTGATTTGCATTTGAAAAAGTTAGCATAGAAGGGGTCAAATTCTGGCCTTCATGAAGTCTTTGGGAAAAGTCCCATGCATTTCAGCACCAGCAGGACTTTTAGTCCAAGAAGCAAAGGCTAAATCTGGATTAAATTTCTACATTTTATATAAAGAGATGAGGAAGAAAGGAAGGGTGTTTTCAGACCTAACTTTTCATATTGTTCTTTCCTCCTGGAAGCCGGACCTAAAAATATATTTGGGAAATCAGGGAAAAAAGGCTTGTGCATTGCCTCCTTGTCTCACAGTGTGGTCCTATAGTTGGCCCCCGTCCACTAGCGGCAGGAACACAAGACTTCTGGAAGCCAGGATTCCAGAGGATTATGACAAATCCCTAAGGAGGATGCGCAGTGACTAGCTACCACCTCGCAGCTATGAAGTCTAGTTTTATAAATCAGAGGAGCTGTTTCTTTTAAGAGAGAAATACACCCACAAAAAGAAATTTAGAAGCCTCTGTCTTTCCAGTGTAAAGAACCATTGCTACCTGGTCTGAAAGAGAAAGATAATTCAGTTGAGTTCATAAGGACTTGTTTAGAAGGAATGTGACTAGCTTAATTGGTCAGGTAAAATTTACTTAATTTTATAATTGTACTTCCCTTGTTGCTTCAGGGTTGTCTGGATTCCTTTCGGCTCCTCAAATACGATATCACTTCTGCAGATGCATATACACATCATAAGGGTTCCTTACTGGAAAAGAGACATAATGTAACTCCTGGCATGGTTTTGGTATGTTAAAACTATTACAATTATTTAACTTTTAATGCCATTACTATGATCTGGTTACAAATGAGTGACTTTGGGATTGCCACGTGTCATGAGTATTTGGGCCATCAGAAGAGCGGAATGCTAATCTTCCTTCTTCAGGAGTACTGACTGTTGTCCCAGCATCCCCAACTCTTCTTTATCTAGTAGCAGTTCAGGATTTACAATGCATCACGTCATTCTCATTCCACCTGCAAGGGGCAAGAAGCACATGCTAGTTGTCACAGCTTTAGGAAAGGAACATGATTTCTGCCTTTGGACTTCGTGGGTTAGTTCTAGCCATCTATATGCACTTCACCTCATTTCTGCTTAATCTGTGGCAAAAAGTCTTGAAGGACATCACACAACAGCATGTTTTAGTCTTTAAAAAAAGAAAAAAACTTTTGTCTTCCAACATTCTGAGAAGTGCTCTTTGCAAATCAGGAAAAAGTCTAAGATGGAACATGCACTGAAGTTAGGTTTAAATACTTGTATAATTTTCGTATGTGGTCTGGAAACATAATTTCTTGTAAGAGATTAATTCATAGGTGATCTGTTCTATCGAAGTTTTGAATGCAAGGCATCCATTGAATGTTTTGAAATATATTATTGTTGTAACACTGTGAAGAGAGGATTCACCAGGTCTTGTTCACCTCTGTTGACAAGCTGTTCACCTCTGTCGACAAGCTGTTATTAGGCTAAGAAAACGCAATCTTGTTTTGCATTGCACAGAATTGCATTATAATTGCATTTTAATAATCCTCTCATCTTTCCGTAAACACCAGGACAAACACTGTGTTGCTCCGTTATTTTAATTACTTTCCCCCTGTAGGAGAGAGCGCCCACTGATCATTGTTTGGTTATTCTTTGTTCACTTCCTAGTAAGGGTGAGGAGCAAGTACTGCCTCCTGTGTTTGCTCTGTACATTTTTAGTGGTGGCCGTGGCATTAGAACAGAGGACCTTTCAAATATCGTCTCATCTTAACTACTGCAAAATTAGGGCTTTTTCTGTCAGTTAGGAACGAGCTATTCCTGCAGAAAGAAAAACTTCTCTGCATGACACCTATTTGCGCTCAACTTCTCTGTCCACTGGGTGACACCAGCAGCCTACCCGACATCGCTTGGCTGTGTGTAGTACGGCAGAACATGTCTGAAGATTAACTCCTTAACCACACAGCTGCTTTTTTTCTGGTAATATTAATAACATTTTCTTTCCTCTCTGGTGGCGAAGTGATAGAAATAAATAGGAAAAACAAAATGCAGAAAACCCAAAACTTCTTCCAGACCTACTACCTGTAGTTTACAAAGTTGTAGGAGACAAAGTGGGAAAATACTCTGTAAAATACACAATGAACTGAGGGCCTGTTGTAGAAAAAGATGAAGATGACATGCTTTAGTATGACTGACCCACAGTTGATGAAAATGATTGTTAACAGCTCTGAGGAACTCAGGTAACCGGTTACAGAGGTGCAGTTTGATTCTATTCTACATTACCCTTTTGCAGTCCCGTATGGAAATCATTTGCTATTTTTGAAAGAAAACTCAGGATAACAAGCAATTTTTTGTGGCTGATGAACTGACTAATCCCTAGAACAGCACACAAACTACTTTTGTTTTAAAAATCATTTAAAGACATTCTGTGGTATATGTGCAGCATTTTAGTTTGGTTTGGCTCTTTTTTTCCTTTACCTGTAATTCACTGCTACAAAGATTAGCCACCAGTACAAGCTCAGTTTCAGTCAGTACCCAGATACAGAGAGATAAAAAAAGATGAATGAGGAGTAAAACCTGAAACCTAATGAGCCTGTCAGCCTGGTCTTAATTACTGTTGTTAAAAACTGAATGGTAAAGGCAAGGTGGCTAGTTCTTCTGCTTGAACAAGAAACTCACCACTGTTTAAGGAAGAACGGAGTTTGTTTTTAGACGGAGTGTGTTAATAGTCCTTTCTATCAATACTCCCAATGTCTCTCAGCTGACAAATAATCAGTCCAAGCAAGCAAAAAGTCCCAAAGGTATGAGCCTATTTCACCTGGTTACAACTCCTACCACCTTTCAAATGATACAGTGAACATCCCACACAGGTGGAGCCTTCTTTGCTCTTTCCAGGGAGGTATTCAACCCATCCTCAAGCAATTCCCTGTCAGACTCACCCAGCTGTTACCATGCTCCGCCAGAAGAGCTTTATCTACCAAGAGCTTTATCTGTCTATTCAGAACAGTTTCGCAGGACTGGCTTTGAAGGGCAAGACTTTGCCAGAGCCGTACCGCAGGATGCAAGCAGTCTGTATGGACCAGGGGGCACTAAGGAAACCGGCCGGAGGCAGCAGCACCAGCTCTCCTTACGTTATCTGCGCGCGGTAGTGACTTGCAAAGTCCAAGAGGAAGATAGGAAGCTGTCAAATGCAACCCTACCAGAAGTCACAAATTGGAAAGGGCCACAGTCATTTCCAGAGCAGCTCAAAAGGAAAATAATAAATAATATTCAGAAATTCTGGAACCTAAAATAGGCTATGGTTCTTTTCTGTTGGACAACAGCATGACCTCTGCTGAAGAACTGGGACTGGCCTGATTGCAGTTTAGAAGTAATAATCATCAAGAATGAAGTCGCTACATTTAGGGTAGAATACAACTCTCATTTTTTTTGTAGTTCTGAAAAATCAGTCATGTGTCAGAGATGACAAAATTCCAGGTCACACTTGATTGACTGGAATGTTCAAAGCTGATCACAGAGAGCTCCAGAATGATCGTGCAATGCTCAGTAATTGGTAGTCAGTTGGTGTATGAAATTCACTGTCAATTAAGTGCAGAGTAATTTACATGGAGGGAAAGAATCATAATTATTTATACAGATGCAAAGATGGACACAATAGCTTACAATACTGAAGTAAGAGGTCCAAGATTGGTTTGTTGACGTATCCCTGAAAACTTCTGATCAGTGCTCTGCAACGGTCACAAGGCAAGCAGAATGTTAGTTAAAGGGTAAATAAAACATTCTTGAGATTCTGGTACACAGCACGTGATTGTCTTCACCACATCTCCAGAAAGGATATAGTATGGAATGGCTGTTCATGTAAGGAAGGACTAAATAGGGTAGCTTACAAAAGAGACTAAGACGAGATATGAGAAAGTTTTATAAAGCAAAAATGGTGTGGCGAAGGAATAAGAAATAATTATTCATTGTTTCTTAAAACACAGGAATGATCAGGCACTGATGAAGAGAGAAGCAGCAGATTTAAAACAAAAAGAAGTTCTTTTTCTCACAGCACATCATTAAATTGTGGAACTCTTTGCCACAGGATGTTGTGGAGGCCAAAAGCATAAGTGTGTTCAAAATGGAATTAGATACATTCCTGAAGGTTTGCTCCATTGGCAGCTATCAAACATGATGGCCCAGACACAGCTTTTGGTTGAGGAAATCCCTGAATTGTTAACTGCTTGTGGCTGATATGGGCCACAAAAAATAGGATTTTCTTAGAAATGCCCTTCCACTCCTCCCCCAGCTACCAGCCACTCGCAGGGACAGGATACTGGATGGGTTAGATTAGCCTTTGGTATAATCCTGCACAGCTGCTTTTACACCTGTATGGGCACGGTTGTTGCTTTAATTTGGGTAAAACTTTAATAAAAGGACTAGGGGGCGAAATGCACAGAGTTCACAAGAAGAAGGTTCTTTGCCTCTGAAATCATCCTCAGCTACATATATAAAACAATTTTGTATATATTTTAATTTGTAAAGCTTCAATAAAGCAAAATTAATGCTTCCAGGAAGGAAAGGTCTCTCAAACTGTGTAAAAGTAGGATTAAAAATTTACTTCATGCTTTCTTCTTGAGGCAGATAACTAATTTCCTCTGGTCCTTGGGAATTTCCTCAGATGATCAGGACAAAACCTTCAAAATGAAACACAATTGTCCTCTCTGTCTAATGAATCAAAAGGCTACCCTTAGTACACTTAGAAGGACCGATTCCATCCTTAATTTCCTACTAAAATAACTATTGTTAAGCTAAATAAATACAAGTGAGTTTAAGAGAAGGAATTCATGGCTTCAAAGAAAAAGAATTAAGTTCAAGTTTTAATGAATGTATTAGGCAAGAAGGAAATGTATGATATTAAACATTTGCTTTTAGACAGCTTTCGATATCGTCTTTTAGATGCCTCAAGGAAATGGTTTTACTGCAGCATTACAGTAACGCAGTTGCTCCCAGGGGCAGTTGCTTCTCTCTGATCGTGGCATGTACTTCCTGCCATATGGACAATCCCGCTCTCTCCCCTTGCTCCCCATCTAAACATCTTCAGCCAGGACTTAATTCCTGTGCCTTCAAAATGTTCGGGAGCTGTGTGTTTGAGGGGCAGGAGGCAGAAGGGCACCAAAGGTTTTATTTTATTTGCAAGAAGTGGCTTTTCAAAAGCGTTGCTTGTGCTGAGTTAAAAAAACCAAACACCAAACACCAAACATTCCTGCCGTTTTCTTTCCCATAGGACTTTCATTCCTCTTTTTTCCAAAGTAGATGTCTTTTCTGCGTAGTTTACACATTTATAATCATACATTATTTGTGAAGAAATTACTAGGATAACAATCATATGAACCTAACAATAACAAAGCATGGTGTGCTTACACTCTCTCTCCCTCTCCCCCGCCCCCCCCGCCCCAATCCAGTTTGAGAATAAACTTAAGCCAATATACTTGCTTTCATCCATCAGTGCTGTACTACATGGAATGATGGTTAAATATTGTGAGAGCTAGCTGAGGGAAACTTAGGGGGGGAATGATTACACGTCTAGGTTTATAACGATCTCCGGACGTGACTGATGTGATGCAAAGGAGAGGAGAAAGCAACCTGAGGTCAAAAGCAGATCCATGGGTCTGGAAATGTGTTCCTGTGCTTGAAGAATGCAACATGAGCTGTGAAAGTTACTTGCGTTTACTTAGCTCTCACTTTGCGGCGTGGCGTCTAGTCACAGCTGGAAAGCAGCAGCTTTAGATTTCAGTCCTTCAGTCCAGATTCTCTGTTTATCCCAAACAACAGCAAAGGTACAGTTTGTGCCGTTGGTAAGCTGCTAAGCGTGAAACACAGACAGAAGTCCCCCAAACGCGCGAGGGAGATAGAAGAGGAAAAATAAAAAGGAAACAAAGCAGGAAGGAGATAAAGCTTGCCCTCGGTAGCACCTGCTGCATTTGGCGTTAGCGGTAAAATTCATACACACCTATAAACAGACATCTGTGGAGAAATGAGCCATCCAAGCATAGATGCAAGGCCTAGGATGAAGAGCAAGAGAATCCATGTTTTTCCCCCCCAGGGACGTGAATATGTACAAGACTTCCAGAAAAGGTCAGGTGAAACCTCAGTCTGACCTTAACCTATCCCAAACTTCCCCAGCCCCAGCCAGCGTTCTAGCATGCAGGATTGAGATGAGAAAAGTAACAAAGATTTCATTAAATCTACTAGTGACTTTTTTATTGCTGTTCCTACATGACTACAAGTTGAAAATACTGAGACAGCATAGCGATAAGGGGCAGTACACATTTATAACTGGTTGTACAAGTCAAGCCAAACTATCAGTATGAGAAACTTCACAGATGAGGTTTTCATGATTCTTCTCCCCTGAAAAATGGAGTACTGCCCTGAAAAAGGTGAGGGAAAACCAGACCAATCCATTTCATTCCAGCTCATCTCAAGATCCAAAACTTTTTAAAGGAAAGCTGGGTTCTATAATTGCATTTGCCTTGCAGCCTCGCCAGCTTCTTAAGTGCGCTCATTATGATACAGGCTGAATGCTTTGAGCTGATTCTGCAGCTTACCGATAGCATGGAAGGAATTCAGGCCGTTCAGTGAGTCTGGACTTCTCTGGATTCAAGAGCTGATTGGGAGTCTTCTGGGAATATCATTCAAAATGGTTCCTGCCATTTGCTGCTGCAGATAATCAAGATGACAATGTTTGTAGTCATTTTTCTCCAGGAAAAATAATGCTTATGAAATGAGCCCAGGATGTGGAACCCTCTATTTATATGCAGAACCTAACAATACACCCAGCAACTGTTTGTACAGTTTTCTGTTTCACGAAAGCTGTTCTGGAAAGGCCATAGTCAGGAACTTACAGGATCATCAGTCTCTATGCTGCTTCTACTCTTGACTTCTTTGACTACCTGAGAATGCCGGTTTGCTCATTGTGGGGTGATGATGTACTTGTTTGCTTATTAACCATTAAATTATTCATTATCTCATTCCAAATTATTCAGCCAAGCAGCCATCAAACGATAACAAATTTTTCTTACTGTCATCCTGCTGAACAAGCAGCTTTTGCAGGCCTTCACATAGGCAGAGCTTCTGCAATGACAGTTCTTCATTTCCTTCATAGTCTACAGACAACCTCAAGAGGTCAGCTAGCCTCGCCATCTTCACCAGTACAAAATGAACTATGTCAGTGCTATTATGGAGACAAGCGATGGTACAGTCCTACAAAACAGAGCTTTAGACTTGAATTGGTTTTCTAAAGTTTTTCACAGCCCCTGAAGACAAACAGGCACTTCCACAGCGCAGTTAATCTCCTTCCAGTGTATAATGGAAGTGGGTCAAATGAATCACATGCTGGAAATGCCCGTTTCTCTCCCATGGGATTCAGCCGTAGGTGAGGTGAATTCCACTCTCGCTGCTTAACCTGTTCGTAAAGACTCAGTGATAGAGAACGCACAGTATCCTTACAAAAATATATCTGAATGCTTTATACTCATATTGCTTCACAGCTTTTCCTATTTAATTTTTCCTCCTGTAGTTAAAGCCCATTATTTCCTGCTCTGTTTATCATAGACATGGAAAACAGACCATTCTCTTTCTTTCTGTAGCAGGTCATATTTTTATGTCCCTTCTGTCTCCCATAACTACACTCCCACACTCAGTCTTCACACCTGTATACTAAACAAGCACGGGTTATGCAACCTTTCTTTATAGGTCATATTTTCTGGAGCTCTGGTCATTCCCCTTGCTTTCCTGCAGATTCTTGCTGGTTGATACTCATTTCGTCACTCCAGCACTGCTGAGCTTACAAGTTATACTTTGTATTTCACGGGTTAGGTTCCTATTTGCACAGCCCACAATGATGAGAAGTTGTATGTTGTCATCAGCACCAATAATCTATAACATGAAAAAGACAGCTCAGCCATCTTGTTTGTACGTTACCAGCCCAAGAAGGGCGGCACTACAAACCCCAAACAGATAACAAAGCTTTCATTAAATGTATTTGAACTCTGGTGATTAAATTTAAATGAACTTCAGCGTGAGCAAATCTTTTTTACTTGAACATCTGAATGCACAGGCACATATACACACAAATTTGTCAAGTTGCTTCTCTAAGGGGCAGTTTGAATCAACAGAATTGTCTCCATAATATGAACATGTAAAGTTTGCTAATCTGCATGAAATATTCTTAGACAGAAGGAAGAAGGAAATTAACCTCAAGAATGACCGTCTCGGTCAAAAAACCCAGGGAAAGAGAACATGTGAAAACTTTAAGACAGCCCCATTTTATTCCTTCAGTCAGCTGGAAAGATGCAGAAGGGCACATAAGGGGAAAAGTATGGGCTGAACTCCCAAAACCCCTACTGCGGATTGCTTAATGTCTGTGTTTACTATCTAATAGTTCCCCTTCTCCCAAAGGTTAAAAGGAATAAGGACAGAGATATATATGCTTATAAAACCAACCCACTGTTGCCAATAATAAAACATTTTTTATTGTGGCTTTTTTTTTAATGTTCTGACATATTACTGCTCTGAAGTTCCGAATTTCATTGGTATTAAAGTTCATCTTTGACCTTTCACCTTTTTATGTGGAAGGATTAGTCAGGGAGAAAAAACATTCCTCTTTGCCCTGGCTTGCTTATTATGACTCTCTCAAGAATTTCAGTCTGAGGCCGTTTGCCAGAACTATGTTTAGCTCTGAGAGGAGAAAGAACCTCTCTCCACTCCAAAATGCCGCCATCCAAATTCATCTCTTGGCTTTCACTGAGGACTTGGGTTTTAAACCACTCTGGATTAAATTTACCCCAGTAGGGGTAAAGGAGCTTTGCTATGCCAGTTCATACGTACTGAGAAAAGCCGACCTTCGGAGCTGCTTGCTAATGAACCTTCTTATTCTATAAATTCCTGGTGTTTTAGGAGTGAACCAAGCCAGAAAGATGCCCTGTAGAAGATAAAATTCTTACTCGTGCCATGAAATGCCAGCCTGTGAAAGTCACATGCTACAGAAGGCCATAATGAGAGTGACAGGAATTTGAGAAACACTGGAAAACTTTGACTGGTAACATTTACGTATTATGCAAGCAAAGCAAAGCTTCAAGCATCCTTGAATTTTATGCTTGAGGGCACAAACTGATTGCTTGTGGTGGAAGGAATAATGAAATTCCTCCATGTCATAACATCACAGAATCAACCAGGTGAATTGTAATGGAAAGGGCAACATTCCTCTGACAGCGATGGTGATTGCCAGAGGCAGCCTTCTCGTTTATATTCACTCAGAAAAGTTTCAATGCATTGTGTATTCATGCATCAGATCATCTTTGGAGTAGATTTATCTACCCCTTCTATCAGCCTCTTCATTTTGTACAATTACAGAACACCGATCTATCAGAGAATGGCAGAGTTATTTCCAAAGCATTCTGTAGGCAAGCCTGCAGTGGCAAAGAGGTTCCTTCCCCACCTGCTTGTTACAGTTTTCATCATTAGCCACACTGACACGGAGTCAGAGCTCTAAAAGAAATATCAAAACTGGTATGAGCCCCACCACCTTTTGGCAGTAGGACAACGCCAGAGGTTAAACGGAGCCAACACGAGAGGAGAGTTGTGTGTTGGTTCCTCACCCATGCGGCAGTGAAAGCCACTCAAATTGCACAACGCAAGATGTAAGGGCTTGCAGCAGCCAGAGGAAGCTAATTCAGATTATCTGTACGGGCAACCCAAAGGCTAGAACAGACCTGGGACTGGTGACCACACCGAACCACAAATCCCTGGCTTACGGAGCAGAGGCAGTCAGCTGGGCTGGAGGTTTCTTCTCGTTCTCTGTGCTCCCACCATAGGCAAGGAAAGAACAAGCAGAACCAAGGGAGAATGGTAACAGAGACACAGAGAAGTATGAAAGACTGGATGTGAGATCAGAAGGATCTGTGTAATGAGAAATGCGATAGGGAAGGGGAGGTAAGACCAGTTACGGGAAGCAAGATGAGGCATTCATTATGAAAACAGTAAGAAGCAGGGAAAGAAACATACATACAAGTAAAGTATGAGGAAGAAACTGAAACGAGAATAGGAAAATCAAGAAAGAGTCAAGGAAGTCAGAACAAATGAGTAAGAGTTTGCCTCAAGGAGAAACACACAGACATAAAGGGTTACATATAGCCAGAGAATCAGTAGCTGAGGCCAAATGTTACTGCCATTTCCACCTGCTGACGTACACTCAAAACCGTACCCCAAGGAGAGCTTACAGGATTCCCCTTGTTATGATGCTGACACTTCTCACAGCATTGGATTTAAGCAACGGACTGGAGAAACGAGGCCCTGTGTCATAGTGTAAGGTGTATTAAACTGTTCATCACTTCCAAATCTGCTCTGCTGTGAGTGCTCCTCTCACACTCAGGTAAATATTGCTCTTCATAGCAGTGAGACGAGCTACCTGAGTGACAGAAAAATGTTTCAAGAGTTGCATAAAACAGTGCTATCATAATAACCTTTGCCTATAAAACTGAAAAACGCATTATGCAAAATGGCTCTTTCCCTCTCAGTTACCCACAAGCAAAAGCAGTGTTCTACGTCACGTTCATTACTGGTTATGTTACAGATGAATACATACTGGTGTGAGCATAAGATGAAGACAATTCAGTGGTCCTTTGGACTTCCTTCTAGTGAATACATCCATTGTTACTTGAATATGCATTACCCTGAAGTATTCAAAGAGTCTTGACTTGGAGTCCTGCATGCTGAGAGCTACCATGAAAGAAGCCAGATGTTTCCAATTGTGTAACACTGGGAACATCCCACAACACAAGCAGCTTTGGATAGTACATCAGCTTAAATGATTCTTATAGTTTTAAATTCAATGAAGGCAATTTTCCCTTAAACAAAGGCTCCTTTACACTGCCAGAACAATGACACAGGCCTTCGTGTCAGCGAGAATCTGGCCCAGCTATGTCACGCTTTCTTTACTGACCAAGACAAGGCTGATGCTCTCACCTTCATTCGTTTTATACCTAATATTTCCACAGGCTTTTATTCAGGCCCTAATTCTGAGATCACGCATATGTTCTATCTGCGTGGATCAGACTTTGCAACATGTTGAAAAAGTATTTATCTTTTCTTGAACTTGCTCTGGTAATTTTGAGTCTGGGGACATTAAAACCGAAAGGCCTAATGCAACAAATGGATCCAAACCCAACAGAAATACTCCAAAAATCCAGAAGGCTGCCTCCTTTCAGTTGTTGAGATCTTACTACAAAATGCGTCATTAATCTGACTTGTTTAAGAATTCTAAGTTCTAGCATAAACCAGAATTTGGCTTTTAAGTCATTGGTTTTGTTGAGGATGTCATGATATGATAGTAATCGAGAAATGCCAGCTTCGGGAAATATGCAAATGATTGAGACTTCTTGAAATGTACTTAAGAATCAAAAGCAAGTTCAGAACTGTGGAAACCGTAGAAAACATTGGAAAATGTTTCTGGATCGTTCTGAACAGCTCTGAGTTAGCTTTAGTCTCCTGGTTTGCTTTTCCAGGGACAGAAAATAACTAAAGTTTCAGATTTTGCCCACATTTTGGATCCTTATGGCTTTCAACAGCAGGCCTAGTTAATTCCTATGGGTTTGCAATCACTTGTCAAAAGACCTTGGTCACCTTTCTTCTATAGAAAATTGTTTCCAATGAGATACAGTATTTAAACAGGAAGGTTCATTGCAACTTACAAAAGTTTAGAAGTAGGATACCCTACTTCTACTCCTTCTTAGTAAAAAACAAAACAAAACAAAAAAATCAAAGAAAAACATTTAGTTAACACGTCCAAAAGAAAAAAACCCAAACAGCTATTTTTTCCTATGCCTAACGTATTTGTCTGTGTTCATCTTCAAATATGTCATCCTACGCCATACCTAAACTGAAGTAGTACTGGGATGGATGCTGGTGGCTTTTGGTAGTCCATGAAGCAGCATGCAAAATGTTGTTTTATACACTCCAGTATGCTGTGTTTTGAAATCCTGGAGGGATTAGAAAAATATGAGTTTTAAATTTCTTAAATGAAAGAAAATATTTTATATAACAAAGTCGTGAAAGGTGAAAGGCGTGAGCCATAATAAAGCTGTAAGTCAGGCTACCTAACAACTTTATTTCTTTGTTTCTCAACCTGTCATCTTCATTTGGAATAAGAGGTTGCTCTTGCCAATTCTGCATTTTATTTTTTGTTCTCTACTTTGGCAGATGTACATTCAAGGAAAGCTGCTCTTTGCCAACTGTATTTTCAATGGGTACAGCAAATCAGCTAAAGACCTTCAAAAACAAATAGCTAAGACAAGGAGTGATTATCGCATGGGTTACTGTCTTCCAAGTGATTTCAAGTTCAGGTATTGTACTTTCCCTCATCACGGTTTTTAATCACTTCATTCTGAGACCTTTGGCTTCTTTGTTCAGTTTCTTAACTATAAAGCACTATGAGAGCAGCAAGTACAGAAGTCTCAAAGCATTTGCACTTTTTTGGCGTGTTTACAAGTTCTCCATCTTGTATATTCCTTCCTGTGCCATTCAACAGTTGGGACTGTCTAACCCTAACTGCTGAGCTATAGAATCTTTACTGGCAGTTACCGGCAAGGAGGAAATAAGAAAAGAGAGGTGAAGGTCCTGGGCACACCTCCCATTCTTTCCTGCATGCCTGACTAAGACTTACTTGTCTTACTGGCTGTTATATTTACATTTTGGCACTATCCATACAAATTTAATTGCAATTAGAGGACCAATTGCTTTAGTCAGGTGTCTTCTGGCACTAGCTTCTTCATTTAATTAAGAGTTGCAGGGAAGCTTTAGAAGTATAACCTGGAGAAATAGCAGCAGATGGTCAGATACTTCACAGCTGCATACTGAGCGTACAGCTCCCCGAGGGAGCATTCCCAGGAGCTAACGCACACGCTGCAACAGTTAGCTCTCTTGTAGAAGTTTCCAAAGCAGAAACAAAGACAGGCAGACAGGGGAAATAACTGCAACTTTTGCAATAGCTTTTGGGAACCATATCATTATTTTTAATTTAGTGGTGCTGCAAACCAGTAATCAAACCCAAACTTCACAGTGGCTGCTATGAATGCCAAGGCCACTGCATTCCACTACTGATTTAACCAGTACATCTCGCAGGGTGTGATGATGATGATGATGATCTATTAAGCTACTGTTAATAGCTGAGAAGCAGTTGACAGCAAAGAACACAGGATATAGCCCAAAATGAAGTGGGCAGTCTTCTGCTGAGCTGCTCTTAGCTAGCTTTGACAGGTCATGGAAAGTCTGTTCCTTTCTTGTATTTCTTTTTAGCTTAACAAAACTATGTATTTCATTTACATTGAACAACAGCAGAAAACAGCACATACTATGGTTGTAGTCCATTCTTCTCTGAAGGAAGCTTGTCACTTCACATGTGTACGCAAAACAATTACCGGAGTAGTAGAGAAGTCAGGGATTAAATATGACAGGTAATTAACAGTAGCATTTTCAAACGCATTAATTACTGGCGTACCATGCTTTCCCTCCAAGTCAGTGGCAGGCTTTCTTGATTGCAGGCAGGACAGACGAGCTTTAGGCTGGGTGCTTTTGCAAATGCTTCTCCGAGTGACTGGAAAGACTTCACTGGCCTGTGGAATTCCCTGTGCTGGTTCTTCTCTACACTAGAATTTTCCTAAATATTTCCCACTGTGGCACCATCCCTGAATGCAGCTTCAGAAGCACATGTATGCAGTCGCACAGACGGGCATTTGCCTAACTGAAATCTAAGTATAACCGATGTCATATGTGGTCAGAGCCAGTATGGTTATTCTACACGTGTGTTTGCACTCCTTGCCACCACGGCACCATGACAAGAAATCCTTAAATGCTACCACTGGGATGTTCCATCGGGTTCTTTCTGGCACAGGCTGTGAGCGCGTGAGCAGGTGCAAGTGGGGGCACAAAAACAGTCTTAACGAAGGAGAGGGTGATGAAGAGTCTGAAAGAAAACCAAGGCTAGGTGACATAGCTATTTCCATATACACTACTATAAGTATATAGGTGGTGCTACAGATGTGATTAATTTCACCCTTAAGTAAGTGTCTAACTGCAGACGAAAGAGTGGGTTCTCCAAAAGCAGATGCTTCTGGTATTTTCCCTCTTGCCAGCTGATCTCCCAACCTCAAAACCAGCCAAATACTCAACACATAGGTGCACGTGCATGTTCTGTTCACTTTATTTCAGTACCTTGGGTCTACTGTAATGGGCCTTTGAACTCTTTCCTCCTGTATAGCATGCCATGGAACAGATACTATTGAGAGTACAGCTGTAGGTCAAGGAAGATCCTGCACTGCTAAAAAGGGATTAGCATCAGTGAAACTTTGAAAATCTTGCTTTTCACTGGGAGGATAAAAGAAGCACTGTAATTTCTCTATCTGTTTACGGAGTAATTTCTTGGGAAATGGCATGTTCTTGTTTGTAAATCAGCTGTTTCTCTAACAGAAGTAAGCAAAGAGGTCCTACCCTGCATTCGTTTTTTCCTCTTCATCTACCTGGAAGATGAGTTAAGCACAGAGACAGCACAGAGCACTGACGGACTTCAGCTGAAGGCCACATTTCTAGGAAAAAAGGGCCCTTAGACTCCTCTTCCAAATCTCTCCTCAAAACTTGCTTCACTCAGGAAGACCACAGGTTTCTTAGCATATGTCAGCAGAAACAACCATCCATGAGACTTACGGACTTCATCTCTCAGTACATTTTTTGTCTCTTGTCCATTTGTTTGTACCATGGGTATCCCATTCTAGGCTGCTTCTTCACTATCTTACGGAAGTATGGACTACGCTGCAAAATAACCCTAGGAAAGCTTAAT
>JAVKLA010000062.1:13433634-13452778 GCA_034782735.1 Sagittarius serpentarius | reverse complement strand
TAGGAAAGCTTAATACAGTAAAACTGATTACATGTTGGGTTCAGAAATCTGAATGACTGGCTTTTCAGGACTGGTCTAGCTCCACCTCAGCCAGACCCACTACCCCAGACCAGGTTACCTGATACGGTGTGAGTATTTCTGATATGAAGCAGCACAGCAGAAGGATGAGAAGAACAGGTTTTAATGAGAGAAAGGAGAAATACAGCAATACAGCTGATACAAAAAGGTACACAATATAACACAAGTGTCTAATAAATTAGCAGAGATCTCGAGAAACAGGAAGAAAGTTTCAGATGGCTGAAGAAAGAGGCTTGCTCAAAAAGATACAATCTTAAGTCTTCATAGATATATATACATTCTTGGCAGTATAGGAAACGTACAGTTCTTACATAGAAAATATTGACTGTCTGAAGTGGTAGTATCAATTCCTGAAGAATATTTGCATATGGTACATTATGAAGAATACACACAGGCAATTTAGCATTCAAAAACTCTCCAAGTAAAGGAAAACATTACGGACCCCTCTTGGTAGACGGGCTTCTCCTTCTAACAGCAGCAATTGGATCTGTTCAATATTCCATAAGAAAACAAACAAACCAACCTGGAAATAGCAAAGAATAAGCAAGACCTTTTGTACTGCACAACAAATTATGCACCGATTAGGCAGCAAGATTCAATACATAAGAATAAATACTCCCGTCCCACCAAGCTTCCCCTTGCCTTTCAAGATCAAATTATTTCCCTTCCTCCCCAGTCATCTCTAAGCTTTCCTTCCTGGGGATATGAATTAGGTGAGAGTGAGTCATACCTAAGCAAGAAGAGCGGTCAACAGCTGTTAAACTTAAAACCAATACAGGGAAAGTTTACAGGAAGAGCTGTGCATCAGCCACAGCTCCTAACATCAGCAAAACACAGCCTTTGTTCTGATAACAAAGTCTAAGCCTTATGAGGGAGCCACAAAGCGTCAGATAAAAGAAGCCAGCCTGTACTGCTGCCGCTATTTTGGCACTTTCGAGGCGTACAGAGAAAGTCTATTTCTTAGGAGTCATGCAGCTAGATAAGAAGACGACATCTGCAGAGCACCTAAGCTCGGTTCCTAGGTTAAAGATCTACCTGCTACCAGTCTCCTCAACTGACACATTATTCTACTCCTAAAGCCTCACCTACCTAACCATTTATGTGATGCTAAAAGGCATTTTGCTAATAGTTGCCACATGGTTGCACAGCATACAGGCTTCTGAAAGGTGATGGGAAGGTGCAACTGGAAGCGTACGACACACAGAAAAACATTCTTTCTTCAGTCATCGCTTATTTAGACAAGAGTGACCAGTGTTCATTACTAAAGTGCTTGCACTAAGGAGCCAGCAAAATATACTGCAGCAAGTAACTATTGCCAGGATTGCTTAAAATTAATTTCATCTTCAGGATGAAAGAGGAATTATAAATAAACTTCTGTATAAAAGATCAAACAAAGTGCTGATACAGCATTTGTGCGTCCCTGCAAAAGCATTCCCTGTGTCGTTCAATCATTACTAATTGAAGGGTGGATAAGCCACATCCACACCACCTAGGCAGCTGTCAGGGATACCGGATAAGGAGAAAAAAGCGATAGATGCAGTAGTGAGGCAGAATTTTAGTACAGATGCTGAAGAAATAATAGCAACCAAAACGACTTTGAAAGCAGTTAGCATTACAATTGAGAAAACTACTTCTGAAGCTGGGGAAACCCAGGCAAACATTTGTAAAAATGGCTGAAAAATAATCCTGGCGATGCACATCATCAAATATGTAGAAAAGACTTTAGGTCCTGATTCATATCCATGGGAAAAAGGAAGGAGGTAAAGTGGGAAAGTAAGAAAAAGAGAAACAAAAGGGTTTGGGAAAATACCACAGGCAAGAAACCCTGTCACAAAGAAAGGGCAGAACGCAGGAATGTCTTCCTGCTCCTGCCTAAATTCAACCGAGAACTAAAGTTCTCGGAGCCTTCACAGAGCCAGCCACCAGGCTTCATGCCTGCTTTAAAGCCCTGCTGATCTAAACCTGCTTGAGACCGATCTCATCAACTGTGTTTAAAGCAGTGTCAGCAACTGGCAGGGTAGGTGCACAAGAGGCTCCCAGAGGAGCCAAACCACGTGGGTTTTCAGTGCAGTCGAAGGAAAGAGGATGACGTCGTACAGAGCTTCAAGGAAGAGATATAGAGATTGATTTACATACAGCTTGATACACCAGCACAGCAGGACTGAGTCTTTCTGTGGAAATGAAATGCAGATAAAACAGAGGGGTTTTTAAGAGCTGCTGAAGACTACCAGTCTGGTGAACGTTTCCTGTCTCCACACTGAAGAGAAATTGTGGATCCTTCCCAGTCTCTGCAAACTTCAGAGTGTATCACGTGTGATTTCCCTCTGTAGCCCTGCCAGAAGTCTCTTGCTGCAGTTTGTTCTTTTAAACATTTCCTTTTATATTTTAGCTCTCGTTTATTAACCAATTAAACAGCAGCTTACCAAGACTCTTTTCTTTCCCTTCCCGGTGGTTTCCTTGGCAATCTCTGGTGCCCTTAGGCCCTGTTTTGGGAAATGCTAAGACTTAGCAGGCAGGAAATGTTGAGGAACGTGTATTTGTTTATGCGTTTAAGACAGGGCAGATGGGCATACAGGCACTCACAGCAGCTCAGGTGCAAAGCCTCGATAAAAGAAAACAAGGTTAAATAGCTTTTTTAATTAAGGGTGTAAAATCAGTGTGCATTTTAAATACCTCCACACAGCCTGCCTGGTAGAACAGAATTCAGTTCTTTTGCCATTAGATAGCAAGAATTAAGTTTTTTTTACCTTCTGAGTAAGTAAGTGAAAAGTTTGATATGAGAAAAATGCCACCTCTTTGCTAGACAAGCCTTTCAATGTGATACTTGGCAATACGCATGTACAACATGGAGCGTGTGTGTGTGTGTGTATATATATGTAAAAAACACAACCCCCTCAAATTAAGTTAAGAAAATCCATTAATGCTGCTGGATAAAAATTCAAAATGGTTCAACTCACGGGAGATTTAGTAGTAATTGTGTTCTGAAAACGCACGCTCTTTGACAGTGGGAAAGGTTTACGCACAACTGGGAGGCCCCAGAGCTTCCAGAGCTCAAGGCTAGGCAGCTGGGGAGCCGGAGCACACTGGCACAGCAGCTGGGGAGGTGTTTTCAGCCCCTGCTGCAGGAAGAAGCAAGCTTGTTGAGGGGAATGCAGACCCAGCCATAACTGTGTCACCCTCCAGCTGGAAGGAGCAATTAAGCTTACGTCATGAGGAACATGTGTTCAAGGATCAGTCCTTGCTGAGGAGACATTACCATCTTATGATCATTAAGGAGGCAGATTTCTGGAAGTGAATGTTCTCAAGTCCAGGAAGGAACAGGAGAGCCAGGTTGAAATGTAGGTCAAAGCTCCCTGGAAGGAAAGTCAGGACAGACAAGTTTCAGCCCTAAGAATCCTTCTGTTCACCAGTTTATGACTGGGAATGCGCAGCAGCGCCTTGGTGTGGATTCCCTCTAACCTGCCATTTCATTAAGTTTAGACAATGGGTTCAGAAATGAAGGGAGACAGCGGCCAGGTTCCTAAAGAGTTGGCAGCAGAATGCTGGAGAAGAGCTGAAGACTGCTAAGAGGGAAGAAAGAGACCACCGGAGGAAAGAACAGACCTAGCAAAAACTGGAGCTTTGAAAGATACCTGCAGAGCCATTGAGCCTAGCTCAGCACCCCTACAGTCGATCACCTCAGTACAACCCTTCCCAGACTGCTCAAACCAGAGGAGTTTCTCCAGGCCCTGTGTGCCCCCAGGCCCCGTCTTTTGCAGTATGGCCACTAATGTTTAAGCTTCTGTTGGAGATACAGTACCTGGTGCATTATGGGATAGTCGCCCAGGTGAGAAACAAACAAAAAACCCCCTCCACAATTGGTTTGTGTGGCTTATGAAGACAAAAGCTGAGAAGGAAAAAGTTTATGAGTGTGACTGCATATGGCATGGATGCTGCAATAGAACAAGACAGAGACAATACACCCAAAATGCTTGTGAGGCACCCCGCTCCTGTATAGGTTTCACTCAGCACTGTTCCGTGGTCTCTACAAGGTTTGCAGACCTCGAGCACGCAGGTGCATGCAGACTGTCTGTGAACATTCATGTTAGGACATTAAAACCTTTGAGTACAATGTCATACTGAGCAGTGCAGGAACAGACAGCAAGAACTTGTTTAAATTTGACCAGCTGTGGCTTTGGATAAAAGATCTGGAGGACAATTCATAGATTTCTGGCTTTTATCCCATAATACATTTAAAGTCGTTTTCTTATTTTAGAAACACAGATATCAAACATTATTAACAGCCCTCATTTATGGAGCTTCTATTGAGATCAAATGCATGATTCTCTGTTAGTAATGACTACGGAAGATATTAAGTACTGACTTTTCTCTTTTTGTTTGTTTAGGAATGGACCTCTTTTTAATAGCACAAAGTAATGGAAACCATTGGTCAGTTTGTTTGGAAATTTGACATTATTTTCAGTTCTCGTCCATGCAGCTGCAGAAGGTCAGAACACAGTCTTTAAATATTAAGATTTGAGCACAAATCGAGCCAACTAATGATACTTATTTTGGGACCTTGTACTAGAATTGCAGTTATTTCTAAAACACAACTGGTGTTTTTCAGTAAGTCAGAATTACTTACAAAAGCCAATATACACCAAAAGGGTCATATAAATTTGAGCTGCCATACATTATGATGTCTGTTTTGACTGTAGTACTCCCCATTATGGTGTCTGCCTTCTGTTTCAGTTTTCAAGTCAACTGGGACAGTCAGTATACGTTTCTAGATCTAGTCATTCAGATGCTGAAGATACAGAAGACTCAAGCTGTGTTATACACACACAAAAAGAATTTGTGTATTATTTTAAAATCTGAAACTCTTAAGAGCGGTGTTAAAGGGAGAGGACCATGGGTGTCACCACTGTCACACAGACCAGAAAGGTGAAAACCATAAGCAGAAAAGAGAAAAAGACATGCATGATAATTTCAGTTTTACTGGCAGTACAATAAACAGCTCTCAGAGACTCTACGGAGTAAGACACAACAGGTCTTGAGCAGCCTAGGCCTGAAGAACAAAAAACCATGAAGGACTGAAAATGAGTGAGGAAAATAATGAGTGGCTTCATCCTCAATCAACAGAAAATATGGAGAGATGAAGGAAGCAGCATACGGAGTTGAGTTTATCTCACTTCAGTACACACACTAATGATGTCAACTCACAGCATGTAAACGTTGATTCAAACTGATTTAAATTTCAGCTATGGCATTCCTCCTCATCACCCAGGCATGTATTCCCTCCTGCTCCCCTGACATGCTACTAGTGCTCTTTCAACCACATGATGAATTAGTTGAGGAAACCAGCTGAAAGTTAAAGCAGTGGTGCATTTTCAGCCAGATCCATGTCCTAAATCACTGAGTGGTTACAAAAGCCAGCCTAAAGGAGGGACTGAGATTGCAGGGCTGTGGCAGGGCCATGGCAGACTGGACTTGGACTGGTTTAAGCTGTTGTAGAACTGCATCCCCTAAAGCAAACCATTCGTGGGGCCTTTAAGATTTAAAGCAGAGAAGGTATAAAGGTCAAAATATGCTGATCATGTGAAAGTATTCAAGTTTTGGTCCTATTCAACCCTTTTAAAATAAGCCGCTTTGTAACAGAGAAACAAACTCTTTTTCCTCATCTACTAAATTACAGTCACTTCTTCAGAATCCTGTGTTCAATTCAGGAACTGTTACGTGGGCTAACAGAGCATTCAAGCTGTTGAGTCAAGTTTTATTCTGGAAAACCCACCAATAACTTAAAAGATGGCAGTGTGAAAGGTGAGGCAGAATATCGAGAACAGTTACATACTGATCTGTAGCTCAAACTGGATCGGTCTACAAAGCAAAGTTCATGGTAGGTAGATTTCACTCCCACCTATGACCGTGTTCTATTATCACAGTTACAGTACTATTACCACTTATCTGATTACTGCACAAATTTCTGAGTCAGATAAATCAAAGTGTACTTTTTGGCATTTAAAATCCAAGGTGGTAAAATAAAAACATATACATGAGGGAATTAAACATCAGGAGAATATGAATAAAGCACACCTCCAAGCATTTTACAAATTAGCTGCAGAAGCCTTCAGTTTGATCTCTGATATCCATGTATCCACTGCCGTATTTCTTGTGTGATAATATATTTTGAGACATGCTTATTCATCAGAGACCAGAACAGCTCTGAAAAGTCAAGCTGAAATTTAAACAAGTGTTGTTTGGCATCTTTAGTTTGTGTTAGACCAGGTGGCAGCTGTCGGAAGATCATTTTGATTTAACAACTTTTGTTTCATTAGCAAAGAAAAACATTGTCCAGCCAAATCCCGCTGACAGTGAATAAATATTTCTTCTCCATTAGGCCAAATATTTTCAGTTGTCATCCTAATAGCTAGGAGTAAAAGATCTGAAAAGATTTTTCTCCTATATGCACTCAAATATATTTGCATGGTTCAGTGTTTTATGGGAGGTGATTATTACTCCATACTCTGCACTGTGGTTACCTCTGGAGTACTGCACCACACTTTGGTCACTGTACTTCAAAAACTGGACAGATTTCTAAGGAAAGCAACCAAAAGGTGGAAAACATGACCTCTGTGGAAGGACTGAGAGAAGTGGGCTTGCTCAGTTTAAAAAAAACCCAAACCCAAACATTATTGACAAATCTTCTCATTTGTAAAAGACCATAATAAAGATGAGCACATACTGGCATTGGGACCAGTAATAATTAACCAAACATGAGCCTGAACAAATTTATGGAAGAGAATTCCATCGGGACCTGTTACACTGACACTGACAGCCACCACCACTGGCTCAAGAAGCCCGAGCCACATATTGTTGGGGAGTAGCCTGGGGAAACATCACTACACAAGCTCCCTTTTCTCATACTCTTCCCTCAGCATCTGCTATTAGTCCCTGTCACAGACAAGATCCCAGAGTAGCCTGACCCTTTAGACTGACCAAGTGCCTCTCTCACACTCTGCCTGCTTTTTCAGATAAGACATTACAAAAACCTGTTAATTCTAAAGAGTAATTACCCCTGGGAACAAGCCACTTGCAGAGCCCCAGCAGCCCTTCACTGAATACTTCGAAGAACAAGGCCAGTTTAGTATACTGGATCTCGTCTTTCTGTTAAAAAAAAAAAAAAAAAAAACAAGGATAGACTACAAGATTACAAAGTTCAAACTCTACACAGTCCACGATTTAGATGGTTTTTTACTACCAAAGAAATTAATAAGACAGTTGCAAATTCTGCTCTTTCAGATACACATAAAATTCCAATACTGTCAAACAGGTCACACACAGATAGGTGTGCTCAGGACAAAGTCTGAAACCTCAGTAAAACTGGCTACTCTACCAAATTCCAGCTTGTATTTAGAAAACTCAGTGCAAGGTTCAGTGACGTCTAGTAATCCTCTGTTGGGAGTAAAACCGTCTCATTACTACAACCGATAGCAGAAGCCTTCACATTCATGAATCTTGCTTACAGTTGACACAGGCACGTTTGACTCCATTTGGAAGACACTCGATTATGGGTAATTCTCAAAATGTGCTTCCATTACACCACTGTTTCATTTCTGTCATGAAGACATACACTTAAAAAAAGGGACAAGTAATCTTCTTATCAGAGATCTTTGCCCTCATTTAAGCCTTTACCTAGCTCTTTAGCTGTAAAGTTAAGTGACATAAAAGATGTAGTGCTAGATTGTAATCCAACCTAAGAAGTAAATATCAACTTTGGAGTGCCTTCCAGGTGGAACAGGAGGAGAAGAAATTATTTAACCCTATATAATTACTTGCTTCTTTACAACTTCACAGAGCTGCTAATTGGAAATGGAATAGGGAAAATGCATTTATTGTTAGCTCTGCTCCTCTGGCTGCTGCTATCCTTTGACGTAACCCATTATTTAGTATGGATTTCCTGATTAACAAGTTTCAAAAAGTTGCAAAGCTCTAAGAAGTAAATGTTCTGTTTTCACAAAAATCCCTATCTAGGGTAATAAGCCAAAGAACACAGGACAGCACTCAGACCTCGACGTGCTCAATATATTAACACAACTCTTTAGCGCTAATGCACACTTCAGTGTGTTCATATATATTATTTTAAATGCAACAATAAATTAAGATTGCCAAGAAATCTGTCAGGTTCTTGAAGGAATCTACAGCATGTATGCACAGGCCTTTCAAATGACATAATTATGAGGAAATCTGGATTATAACAGACTATTTATATGTAGATGGAACCTGGTTATCAAATCAAGGGAAGCCATGCTTTGTGTGCTGTACATTGTTAGCCATATTTTTGTGCAGGGAGAATATTAAATAAACCAAAATAAATGACCTGATGGCTGTTACGTATAGATGTGATGAGAGGCAGAGAAAGCAAGTGAGCCCAGGTGTTCATATGTGCAGCTTCAAAGACTGCATTAAGTAAGACCATGGAAAACAGTTAAATTGCTTGTAGAAAATCTATTTGTTCAAAGTAGGATCAGAACTTGCTCCAAAAAGTCATCCTTTGATCATACCCATGTCTAATGTCAAGGCTGTAATTTCACACTACACCATCTTTGCCAATAACGTAAATGTGAGCAATCCCAAGTCTCACGCCAGCAACACAGTATGTGCCGATACAGCTGTTTGGAGGTAAATGCTGGAAACTGCAGCACTGCAATAAGAATGGTGAAAAGTAACCCCTAAAAAGGGTGGCTTTTTGACCCAAGTGGACTCGTGAGCTGGTTTATAACATGGCCACGAAAACCTGTGTTGACCCAGCTGATGGGTGAAAATGAACAACTAAGGATGGATGGGATTCTTGGGCCAGTTTCATCACCCAGACCAGCGTATTGTAACACTAGGTCCCAAGTGAGCCACCAAAGTAGATTCTCCAGGTCTTTTGCTAGGACTGCAGCAAAGGAATAAGGAGCTAGCAACTTCTATAAATGTGAGATCTGAAACCTATTTTAGTAGCCATGCAAAGCACTCAGGCTACTACTGACTTCATCCAAAACTGTGAGGACAGTGATAATTCATATTCTAAATCTGATCATTTTTCCAGGTTGGTATCACAGCCATGCACACTGTAAACTAAGATTTGGATCCCATGGGAAAAGTTCAGGAGTATCATTTCTGGGATACACAACATCAGATCATGAGATGCTGGTGGATGAGTTCATGGCAAAAGATTAATGGAACATACATTTAGGCAGTCAGAACAATTAGCTAGGAACAAAAAATATCTGGGCACTTTGTGAACTCAAGGATCTCAAGTCAAGGATAAGGAAGACTTCTTTTTCAGAAGCACGGACAATGCTTCAAACACAATTTATCCAAAGCAGTTGTTCTAGACTTGATAAAAAAAATTGCTTACCACAGAGAACATGAAACAGTGTTTCATCATCTCAGCCTAACCTTTACAGGTTGCAGAAGAATATACTCCACCACTACGAGGAGGCTTAGCTTCTGAATACACTATGAGAAGCACCTTTTTTTTTCTTTTACAAGTTCCCCAAGACATCATCCATTCACCTTCCAGTCACTTACACAAAATTAAGGGCACAGAACTCAGTGTTACTGGTTAATGAAGAATGGCAAAACATTATCTTCCCAAAATCTGTGTGTGAGGGAGAAGACAGGCATAATATTGTGGAAGAACTGTGTAAGTCACATACTCCCTTCTCTATCAATTGGTATTTACCTCTTTACAGTCTGTGAAAAAATCCACATATTTAACAGCATTCATACAAAATCACTAATAGAAGAGAGGGAGGTTGAAAGAAAGCACTTGTTTTCTGACATATGGTCAAGAGTTCCACCCTAACCTGCTGAACTTCGTTAGCTTTCCCACTTCCCACAACAGCATCCTAGGAAAGATACTGCTCCGAACCACTTGCATCTAAAAAACCCCTTTATTCTATAGAACTGGCAAGAGAAAACAAATACCCTACGTAACTGATGAGGTGTTTTGTGACTGGAAATGCATCCAGGTCCAAGTAGAAAATGCCGTACAAAGCGGCGGCTCTCTCGCCCTTAGAGACATGAGACCTTTGCTTCATTTTGTGTCAGAGGGCAAAAGGAAGAGAAGGCAGTGAAACCACTAACCAGCTCCTCTGCGACGTGAGCACCAGTTTGCTGCTCCTCATAACACCACCACAGAGAAAAAACCAACCCACATAACTTCATACCGAACATCCAGACTTCAGTGTCAACTAAGTTACAAGATACAGCTTAGAAAATACTTAGAAAATTCTTGTTCTCTTATGGATTCTTAATCACATAGGTTATAGTTGTGATCTAAGGAAAAATGAAAGAACATTAGGGAAAAGCAAGTATGCTGTTTAAACAAAACACTGTATGTTGTTAAGCACTCAGATAACTTTGCTTTAAGAAAATTATTCAGGACAGAACAAAAGTGTACAATCAATCATTATATCAAATAAAAAAATTATATTAAGGTTCAATTTACAAAAGGTTAACAAATAATTAATAGCTGTTTTAATAAATACATATTTACTTCTCATCTATTATCAATCCAACAGATAGCTTCTAGCTGTCTATAGTACTTTCTACTGATGTGCTTATAACCCTCCCTAACGTATACTACACAGTTCTCTAACATGAATTACAACATCTAGAAATCATTTATTAACCCTTCATAAAATTCTAAATAAACCTTAATATGAAGCATGACTAACTTTATACTATTTCAGCCCCATACCCCAGGACACATCAAATACTAGCTCTTTCAAGTCTTTATTTAAAATTCTACATTTTAGTTGGGAGCCACATCACTAACCACAGAATCACAAATGCCTACAGTGGCTTAGCCAACACACTGCAGACACAAGAAGTGAAACAAAAGTGGTGGGGGAAGTTCACAGGGAACAGTTCAGGTTCTTGCAAAAGAAACGTCCTGGCTTTTTTGTTGGAACAAACATTGATACCATGATAACAGAATCAGAGAGCAGAAAACCAGAATCTGTTGTAATTCAAGACACTGTTTTTCCTTCTTTTTAGAAACAAAACCCCACAATATCTTATAATATAAATAAATAAAACAGAAAACAAAGGTAAATTCTAAAACCCACCACTAGGATCTTAAAAAGGGAACAGCCAACTATTTCTTGGATGCAGCCTAAACTTCTCTTACCTGCAAATTTTCAATATACTTAGAAGTCCTATTTAGTGTACCAGACTTAGGGAACAAGATGTATTATATTTAGGTCTCCTTTTTTTCCATCCAGTATTTTCATCTTCAAACTCCCACCTTAGTTTTTTCCATCAAATTGCCTGCTGTTAGTCTAACAAAGTTCAGCTCAGATTTATACTTTTCCTTCACTTTCAGAGCCTCTATCTTCATTCTTACAGTCCTCCACAAAGTCTTCACCCTCCTGTGTCTTCTCTTCTTCCTCCTCCTCTCCAAAAGTCTCTTCTTGCATTGTAGTAAAAGTTAAAGACCTGGCAGCAACTTGTGCAGCCAGACCAGATGTGAAGTTTAAATCTGTTGATATGTGGAGCTGGGCCAGCCTATGCTTGATTTTTGCATGTAATGCATCCTTAGAGGGAGACTGTGAAACCTCTACTCCATCCACATTGCTTGGCTTGAGTGTTTCAACTTCCCCTTCATGTTGATAACACATTCTTTCTTCAGCCCCTGTAGAAATACCTTCATCAGTAGTACTGTCTTTGTTTTCCTCCATCTTGGGATCTTCATACAAATATTCTGTCCTGCTTTTATCAGCAGCATTCGCTTTTGGATTAGAGTCTTTTTCTTCAGATTTATCACAACTTTGGCTGCAGTCCTGCTTTTCTGTATCTGAATTCATATGTGATTCCAAATTATTTAGTAGCTTCAGCGGTTCTACAGGAGACAAGGGTTTCACTGCAGCTTAAAAAGGGGGAAAAAAATTAAATGATAACTAAAAGCAAGCTGCTATATATAAATAATTTATTTGTGTCTGAAAAGATGCAAGATTGTAAGGGTCAGAATGGCTTAAAAAAACCCCAAAACAACAGAAACAAAACCCACAATCAAACAAAACTTAAAATAAAACAGTGTTTTCTAATCACAAAGCTGAAGTGAAATGTGATAGCTACTTGTTGTAACTAGTCCTTAAAATCTGTGACGTAAAGAGACAGCACGAAGTTGATGATGTTTAAAACCGGCATCAAACACAGATGATGCATTCAGTGTTAAAGTAAAAAACAAGTAACATTACTGCACTGTATACAGATTTGAACTGTCTTCATTTTAAACAACAGTTTACCTAATCCAATAAAGACAACTGGTACACGAAAAAGTCCTTATAGGCAGTATCTGATCTCATACACCACAACATATAAATACAACACGTATTCATACAGTCAGGTAAGGTGTCCTCACAAATAAAGTGTGGTTTAATTTAGCCTCTCTTGAAGTTAGTAGCAGCAGCGAGTCCCATTGCCAGCAACGGGATGCTTGCCAGGAAGTCTCTCCTCCCAGTGTTAAGGGTTAGTATAACTCGGTACAATCACTTCTTGAAGAACAGACGTCTTTCTTTTTAAGAAAACGGTATAATGTCCATTTCCAAGTAACAGTTTCCCTAAACTGCAGTAGCTCCATTAGAGTAGCAGCACGAACATAAATGAGAGCGGCAACAGCAGATTCCCAAGTGGCATTTCCCTTTCTAATTCCATTCTGACTTTACCCCTGTAAGCAGAGATGAAAATAACTCTGGGAAATACACAAACTTTTCACGGGAAACAAAATTTATGGTATTAGGATTTTTCCATCGCATCCTATTTCAGTAATATTTACTTTAGCTAGCTGAAGGCATCATTATGGTTGTCACATTGATAATTATTGTCATTAGCACACTGAAAGACTGTGGCTTCGAATTTGTATTGTATTGTTTGTTTTAAAACCTTACATATCGAAGGAGCACTGCACCAGACTCATCTCGATTGTTAACAGGGTAGTTCTTTCCCCATCTTGTAAAAAACATGCTGCTGCTTATTTCTGCCTGTTTGCTTGAAGAGGCAGGAATATGCACAGTAATCTTACCATTCGGGAGGAAACGTGTTACCTCCTTCCTCCAAAGAATACTTCCAAAGCCAACATTTCTCAAAAAATAAATAGGTGCTTCAGATTGGTAGCTGGCCAATTTGCTGAGTTGATTAGTTAATAAGCAAGGTGAAATTCATCAATTCTTGGAGTGTAGCTTTCCAAATCTGAAGCGGCTGTGTAAGAACTGTTGTATGGACAAGGTGGGAGAAGGGGAAACACCTGGTACTGACAGAATGAACTTTTTCAGGGGGAGAGGTTAGGGAAAAGGCTAGAAGTGATTTTGCATAAGAAGAAAGTTGTTTTACAGTGTCCGACAAATGAAAATGAACCCACTAACCACTTCACAGACCTCTTCAAAAGCACTTCCATTTTACTGGCTCAACAGATGCCCAAGGACCAAAAACACAAGCTCACCTACATTCCCATAAATAACGTACTGCCCAGGCTGTAAGCAGTATTACCATGGTGCTGGGTCTGGGCAAATTTGCTTTAGTCTGGTGCTCTGCTAAGATGATGTTTTTCTTCTGGAATCCCACCTATCATTTCCAGTTGACTTCATGCTGTGTTCTTCAGCCATATCAACTTGTTTGGAGCTGACCTCTTTTATGTGGAAACCCTCACCAGCCCCTCCTTCAATGAACCAAAAACCCTAACAAATCACAATGGCTTGCTGGGTGCCTTGACTAACAGATTAAAGCCTTTGAATATTTCAGGATCTTTTTTCACAGTAATCACATGTTAGGAGAACACAGGATTTCTGGAATACGGTCATCCTGTAAAAGCAAGATTTAAGAGTGCTATGGAAAAGTGTGGTATCACGGCCATCCATTGGCTTGGGCCAATGGAGACGAGGATATGAACCTTTCTGGGCTTAAATCTTCAAGATAAAGCAAGTAACAAATGTGGAAAGCACAGCTCACAAAAATGTTTCTTTAAGGAATGACTCATGCGTATGGATAAATTAAAGTCTGCAGCAGTAATATGCCAGGGCCCATTATGTCATATTTAACTGACTTGTGTTTCTTTTGAAGAAATAATGAAGAAATTCCTTAAAAACCAGTAGAAGATGTTATGTCTGCTGTCCACATCAGTCTTTCAGATTAGACCCACACAGTCTCTGAGCCAAAAAGAGACCATATTAATTACTTTCATGAACTGCCCTCATGTTTTCCAGTTTTGTACAGGATGGAAGTAATCAATGATTAGTTCTAGGCAGCTGGAGGAAATCGCACTTTCCTCCCTCCCCACCATTGAATCTCCAATCCTAAAACAATATAGTATCTATACACAGAAAGAAAAGGAAACAACATGAGCCACAAAGGCTTTCAGGTGAACAGTTACCGAAGAGTACAGGAGTCAGCTGACACTTTCCAGCTGTGGCCACAAATGGCCTGAGGATAGACTGATGTGGGGAGGTATCAGCTGCTAACCTAGATAAGGAAATATCCTATGCAAGTTTGCCTGACAAGAACTCTTTCCGCAGCAGTTACTAGATCTGCCAAGACATGAACCGGAGGTAGGATTCCTTCCTTCTCCCTTCAACAGGGAGGAAAGGAAGACTTGAAGAGATTTATGTGAAGAGTTGTGTGGTGTCACGTCTAACACCAGCAGGATAACACAGAAAACCTACTCTTGAGCAGACTCTGATGCAATCTGATGTCTTAGGGTTTTTAACTCAGCTAGAAGAGAAGTCAATACCAATGGCCAAGTGATTTCTTTTACCATAGTTGTAGCTAAATGGACATAAGGAAGAAAGTTGTGAAGAACAGTTATTTTTGTGGGTTTGATGTCAAAAGAAACAGTCTCATAAATAGGTATGGTCTCTTACTGTGTGTTCCCACCAAATTATTGAAAGATGAAATCCATGGTCTTTTTTTCTGGTAGACACTGGCAGAGGCAGAATCCTTGGATATGTTGCCAGACTTGAGGGTTGTTTTTCACAACACAGAACATGAAATTTTTTAGAGGGCTTTTCCTAACCTGTCTTTAGGAGGAAGGAATGAAAGTAGTAAAAAGAAGGGAAAAAGGAAGACAAACTATTGCCAGTTTTAACGATAATAAATCAAACAGCTCAAGCAGTGAATGGAATCAAGTTGTATCCAGTCTTATTGCTGGAACAGAAACAGACTGTCTTGTTGAGGCAAAAGAAATTTTCATATTCCTGCCTTCAAGTGCAAGTGGATGGAGGTACCCAGCAGTCCTGAGAGTTAGTAAAGGCTAGTTTGGAAGAACTCTTCTTGTTAGGTTTTTGTTGTTTGGTTTTTTTTTTTAACCATGTTCTGTATACTCAGTCTCTCATGGAAACAAAAGCCAGTCTTAATCTTTTATGAGCTTTAATATTTCAAAGTCTAACTCTTCACTTTAACCTATATATTTTTGCAAGTCTCGGATAATTTCTGATGGTTTCTTTAAATTCTGAAAAGTAATTTATTTACGCACCCTGATTAAAACACGTATTTACTGGAAATCCATGAAAGTCAGTTCAGTTTGCGTGGTTTATAGCCTGACAGTTCTCTTTATGTTGTCTTAATATTTTATGTGTTTAATATTTTAGCTCAGTATTTTGTTTAGAGCCAAATTCCCATTTCTCTGAGTTCTTTTCAATATATAGTAAAATGATTGCTACAAGTAATACAATGAGCTGGAAAAGCAAACTAAGGCCACACAGCTCTATCAAAGGCAGTACTATAGCTAAGCACTGTCCAAATTCTAACAGTCAGAAGTTGACAGCAAACAGACACCTACCCTTTCTTAGAAAGGAATTAATTTTCAAAAGCAATGCTTACCATGGTCGCTGAATAGCAGCTGTTTCCATTTCTGTCTTTCTATTTCTGAAGCTTTAAATCCCAGTACAGATTTTAATTCCTGTAACACTCTCTTAGATTCCTGTCTCTCTCGTTCTTGTCTCTCTCTTTCTTCCTGGGAAAAGCAGTAAAAATCTTCCCTTCTGTATTCATTCTCTGTATCTGAATAATCAACATATGCTTCCAATTCCTAAAGAAAGAAAGAAAGAAAAAAGAAATTTGATCTTCACTGTCAGTATAGACCTTGTCCTACAATCTGATGCACAATCAAGTGATCTCAACACAAGCCAAACACTGTAATAGGATGGAGCCCTGTTTGAGCAAAGCCAGTGGATCTGACACTGCTCTCAGTTATATTTGTATAATTTTGGAGCAAGTCTTTTCATTGAAAGTTAACATTACTGCAGTCACCTAAGATTTACTTTCAAACACAAGTATGCTCAAGCATTTCCCTTGAAAAGGGGAGTCCATTTCCCCATAATTACAGGTGGAAATAAGCAATGGTGATTTCTTGTATTTTTTAATTTACACTGTAAGCAATTCTTCCTCAGTCAGGCATCTTGCTAATTTAACTTATGTAAATCCTTATTAAGAGGATGTTGAGAATAGCAAACCCCTCCTCCAATTTTAACTATATTGGCTTACAAGCATGAAAAAAACGAGCTCCATTTATGCTATAGCAGCCAGCCAGGAAAGTTATTAGTCCCAGCTCTTTGATATGGAAAAAAAATCTAGAGAGAATACATGTGGGGTAGGCTTGGGAGAAGGTGAGGGAGGGACAGAGCAGAGCATGGGTGTTCAATCTGCTTTCACAATGCGCCTGCTACTCAGTTCTGGGATGGAGGAGGCCAGCCTCTCTTCAAGACAGCCCAACCATCACACCCGAGTGCCCCAAACAACACAAAACTGTACAGTGTCACAGTCCGTTTTAGGTATCCAAAAATGCAGATTACTCAAACTGAAGACAGGCTGGTTTGTTCTGGAGCTTGTCACTTTCGCAGCTCTGTCAGTTCATCTAACAATACGCAAGTAGGACCCTATTTTGTATACCGCCTTTTAGCAATTCACATTTTTTTCTATATTACTCTGACTTGTGTTGCTGGTCTCCTCTTGTCATTTATTTCCAGTGATACATATATGAGAAGAAGTGAATGCTAGTGCTCTTTTTTCCAGGATGGGGAATACCTCCCCATGGAACAGCAAAGGAACATATATAATTTTTTTTCTGCAAGTCCAATTACAAAATGGCACTGACTACCTACTTGATCTGTCTTAGCTAGACAAGAAGGCCACTGCACAAGCAACTGAAAAAGGAATGGATACAGCCAACAAGCCGCACTTACTATTTTAAATGGTCCTATTTTTTTTACCTGCTCTTCCGGGATGGGATCTTTGTTTTCTATGTATATGGCAGGCTGTGTTAAAGGTACTGTAGTACGCTGTAGGTTGTCACAGGAAACTTCAAGTTTGCCTTTAGGGGGAAAGAAGAAAAGGGATTAAACAAAAGAAAAAGATTGAGTGTTGAATGTTTTTGACTCACTCAGGCAGGCTCCAGGCATTTTCATCAGGCAGGATGGGCACACACGAAAAATATGGCAAGAAGGCTGGTTAGAATACCTTGAAAGTGTTAGAGAGAGCACTTAAATAACTTAGCTATTTTGATATAAGCTGGATCTGACGAAACTCATCTTTAAATACTTCAACTAACAAGTCTCAAAATTTCTATAGACTTTGAAAACCTGCAGATGGCAAGAAAAGCTGGTAAAACCAGAAAAGAGACTTGGTACCCAAGTTTAAAAAGAGAAGTAAAATAGTAAAATTATAGGCAAATCAGCTTCAAATCATTGGAAGAAATAATCAAGCAAAATTTACAGAAAGCTATCTGGAAGGTAGCAAGGAGATAAGTGACAGCCAGTGTGGGTTTGTTGAGAATAGATGTCAGATCACTCCAATTTCATTTTCCAACGCAGTAACAGGTCTTATGAATACAAAGAAGCCAAAGATGTTCTGCATTTTGTTTTCAGTATGGCTTTTGACACCGTGTCACGACATACTCATAAGCAAAATGCATAGGCCAGGAGAAGTTGCTGTTAGGTGCATAGGACAGTCTCTTGGATAATCAGAGTGTAGTCACCATTTTCAGACAGGAACAATATATTGAGTGAGAATTTGTCTCAAGTCCAATACTCTTTAATATTTCCAATGGGTGAAAGAAAAGGCTTTCAGCTCATTAAATCTGCTGACACTGGGATAATCTGCAAGGACACTGAAGGGCACAATCAGAATCGAAAATAATACTGGAACGTACTTGTACATGTAAGAAACAGCACTGACTGTTAGACACATGAAATTAATTTCTACTCTGGCACTGATCAGGCTGTGGATGGAACATAGTGTCCAGTCTGGGGCTCCTTCATTCAATAATATTGTGGACCCACTAGAGGGAGTCCAGAGGAAAACAGTGGAAATGATCAGCAGACTAAATAAAGTATAGTCATCAGGGAAGAGCTGAAGGATAGAGTCATGTAGAGAAGATAGAAAGAAACATATTAACTGTCTTCAAAAATGTAAGAGCTATAAAGAGGAAATGGATTTTCATTGTGGGCGGATTAAAAGTACTGCTTTTAAATTGCAGCAAGAGATATTTATATCCAGTAATAATCTACTGGTAATGGAGTTAAGTGCTGGAATAGATGCCTGGAAATACTATAAAATGTCTCTAAAGAGAGGTTTTTAGGAACAGGTAAACAACATTTACTCACAAACATTAATTAACCCTGGAAAAGGGAAATGGGCTAGATGACCTCGTCAAGCCCCACCTATCCCTATTTTCAATTTCTGATCTACACATTGAATACAGCATTGATGGAAAAGGGAAGAGCAACTGACATCATCTACCTGGACTTGTGCAAAGCATTTGACACTGCCCTGCACAACATCCTTGTCTCTAAGTTGGAGAGACGTGGATTTGATGGATGGACCACTCGGTGGATAAGGAATTGGCTGGATGGTCACACTCAAAGAGTTGCTGTCAATGGCTCAATGTCCAAATGGAGACCAGTGACGAGTGGCGTTCCTCAGGGGTTGGTATTGGGACTGGCGCTGTTTAACATCTTTGCTGGCAACATGGACAGCGGGATTGAGCGCACCCTCAGCAAGTTTGCCGACGACACCAAGCTGTGTGGTGCGGTCGACACGCTGGAGG
>JAVKLA010000062.1:13397989-13433534 GCA_034782735.1 Sagittarius serpentarius | reverse complement strand
CAGCGTTCAGGGCCCGGCTGGACGGGGCTGTGAGCAACCCGGCCTGGTGGAAGGTGTCCCTGCCCGTGGCAGGGGCTGGAACTAGGTGGTCTTTGAGGTCCCTTCCAACCCAAACCCTTCTGTGATTCTACTAAGGGATGGTATTCTGAAAGTAGGCAGTTCACATTAACAATTTTAGTGGCACTCAGTTACCTGTTTTGTGAACAAGGAAAGTATGTAATTCCCTAGTTGCCTGGGCTGAGCTAAAGATTTGACATTCCAGGAGTATCTAAATGCAAAGTTTAAAAGAAAGGAGAAGCATGCAGTGAAATTTGAAGTAAGTGGAAAACTGACATACTTATTTTACAAATATCATGCCCCCTTGTGCACTGCATAACTCTTCCTTGTAATAAAAACATCTTAGGTATGAAGACAAATTTGGAAGAGTATATGGAAATTACCAATTAAAAGCCTGCCTTCCCAAATCAGAGGAGTAAACCAGCTGCTCTAGTATGTACAGACTGCTCTGTTTGCCACCTATATGGGATGATGCCATTGCTAAGGATGTGCTTCAAGATCATGAATTCACAGTGTTTAACTAAAACTGCGGCTGCTTTAGTTTCTCTCTAGGGCATCAAGGGACTGCAAGATCCAGGAGCTTGCAGCAGAATACCATGGCCTTGCTCTTATAAATATCTAAAAAAGTTATATGCATTTGCAAAGATAGGGACAATTTAAAAGGAAAAAGATGGAATTTAAACAGTTTGAGTGATATTATTTCAAAGATCATTAAAATGACACTGTAACTAGCCATAAAGGCTTTTCCATTCTGTAAAATTAGTAGCAGATTACTACATGCTTAAATTGTCAAGGCCTTAAGTGGTAAATCAGTTTTATCAGTGACAAAAAAAGGGGAAAGAATAAAGAGAAGACAGCTGAAAGTCTAGAACTTCCAACTCATGTTGGAAATGAACAAAGATCTACATGTAGATCAATGATAGATAAGTCTATGATTGACCAACGAATTTAGTAGAAGTGAATTCCCCTCCAGGTGCTGAAGACCCACTTGCTGTCAGGCTCTGTTCTGTATCTGACAGGATCAGTGACTAACAACACTGGTTCTAGAAATACACCAAGTCCTGTAAACAAAGAAGCCAAACAGCATTCACTAAAGTAACCATATACTATAATATATGGTACTATCACCACCCATGAAAGGCTGATGGAAGTGCATGAATATTCAACCAGTTAGATTTAAAGGCTTTGCTTTGACAAAGTTTGACACAATGAACTATTTAACGTAGCTGTAAGAAACCTGCTTTGACACAGAATGATTTAGGGCAAGAAGCATCTAGTGCTTGCTGAAGGAGACAGAAAACAATTAAAGATATGCAAAACTGCTCTGGAAGTAAGTGATAGGCAGCTACGTAGGATGCCACAACTAGGATAGCCCACAGTTCAAAACAGCTCCTTAGTGGTTGGAAACTTTCAGCTCCTGGTTCAACAACAGCACTCTGATGCTGGACGAACCAATGAGTTCCCAGTTTCTTCCTCTCTGTGGAGCAACACGGGCCCTTTGCTACTGCAACTGCTGAGCTGACTTCTGCTTCTCATGGAAGGAAACCTTCCTGTGCTGAGAGCAGTAGGAACCAACAAGGACAACCAAAGATACATTTTTGCTCATTATATAAACACGGTAAGAACGAAACCCAATCAAACAGTAAATTTAAATACTCGATACATTTTGTATTTATAGACGAAGAAGCAAAAAAGACTTCTTTTGTTTCAATAGTAAGCACAATTATGAGTTACTGCTAAAAATATTTAACAAATATATACAGCTTTTATGTATGGGTCTAAGCCGTCAGAAACAGCTCCCTCTTCAACAGTGTTCATAACTGACATTGAAAACAGTATTCCCACTGCTCTACTGGTTGAACTAGTTAGCTGAACTAAACATCTATTGCAGCAAAAGTGCTAGGCATCCACTTAGACACAATGTTCTACTACCATGGGGTTCTCACTACTGCTCTTGTCAAAAAATTCATTTGGTTTTGGCTAATAGTGCATAAAGGCAAAAGAAAGATGTGCTTAGCTGCTATATTACTTCGGCAGGAAGGTATCTTCTTCTAAAGAGCTTTCAGTAAGCATTGGAAAAAACCCCAGGATATTTTAATGAAGTAATTCACATAATCATGACCGACAGACCAGCTGTTAAGATTTGTAGAAAGACAGCAGAAGAATTAGACTTGATTTCATGCACCGCTTGAAAAGTTCAATTCACAGAAGCTGGACTGCCTAGAAATATATCAGGAAAGTGTAGTCAGATAAAAATAGTTTTCAATGACCAACGTAATTTAAAAGTAGCTCCTGTGGAGTAATTCAGTAAACTTGTTGCAAAATAGATTCAATCCCAGCACATTTCCAGGAAAGTCACTGGGCAAAAGTGAACGTGAAGGATTTTTTTATTTTTTATTTCCCACGCAATCCCTCGCTTTTAGATCACACGCTAGGTTATTTTTGTTCTGAACTTTAAAAAGAAGCAAGTTATAATAAAAGTGCCTGCTGTGAAATTTTTACACAAAGTAAAAATAAAACTAAAATAAGTAAAAATACTATGGCATGCAGTCTAGAAAGTACATTTACAGAAAGGGTAAAAAAAAGATCAGTGGAACTGCTGACTGTGGAGGGCATCAACAAAACACAACAGGCTAGCACATGCAAATGTATCAGACTACATGTAATATCCTCATAGGTTTTTTTATGCAGCACAGAGAGCAAAGTTGTAAGATGACTATCAGGCAAAGGACACATAAATTTGGTTATACTGTGTCTGGACCTGCACAGAGCCTGTGTTAGGCCTCCCAGTGCTCCCAGTTCTCATGTAAGCATGAACTAGGTCAGCTTGCATGCCTCTAGGCCCACAGCAATAGTCATCCATCTACTGGATATCCCACCGATATATCATTAAGAGCTTAGCTCACTACAAATTTAGATTTCTGTAGGTAACTTCCTGACACCCCAAGTCATAATTTTCCTAATGCAGTCTCCATTACCAGCATTTTTCAGATGCTGGGCTGTGCCTTCCTAGGACAGTAAAAAAGCTCCGGGAAAAAAGCAGTATTAGAAACTATAGGTTCAACTCCATGTCAGGAGAGCCTAAGTTCACCTCCAGTATTTAAGCTAGCTGTGATTCACAAGGAGAACAGCATGGGCAGTACAGGTCACTAAGGTGAGGGACATAAGGCAAAGCGTTCAAATATGCTGCTCAGTATGACTTTTAAGCACACAGAAGATTACCTGCTCTTTCAGAGAGAGTGAGCTAAACAGGTATTATATGCTCAATACATCCTCTACAATTTAAAATGTTCCAGGAAATGTCATTGTCAAGAAAATTTCATGACAAAGCCATTGTAATTTCAATTAATTGTGTAATTTTTATGCAGTACATAAATGAAAATCTCGGGGACAATTCATCAAAATCTTACCCTTTCACATGTGAGTCACCAATCAAAGGCAAAAAGCCACTATCGGCCTACACCTGGAAATGCAACAATCTGAATCCACAGGTCTAATAGACTGAGTTAACACAATTACATTTTTTGCTGAAACAAAAGCTTCAAGGTTATCGCAATGAAAAAGTATGACATACATATATAGTTTTTCAAAGTGTACAGTTGTAAGACTTTCTTCAGCTAAAATTCTGATACACAGGCTGAACACTGTCTTTGATCTATTCGACCATTCCATCTCTAAAGTGTATCCCATTAGTTGCTAAATTAATCTCTCACATTTACCTTTTTTATTTGGGTTTCTTCCGCTCATTTTTTCCACCTGAGAAATGGCTTCTTCCCAGCAGCTGTTGCTTGCCTGGATATGAGGCTGAATAAACTTTAGTTTTTGTTCCAGAACCTGACGGGCTTCTGTTGTCAACTCAGGTGTCTCCTTAGTGCTAACAAGTTTTTCAAGTTCATCCTCAAGAATTATTACCCTAAGTGATAAGGAGATAAACAGAAATAAGTAATAATAAATATTTGACTTCACAATTCCTTCAAGTATTTCATTTAATATTCTGTTTTTTTCTTCAAGTTTTAAGAATCTAATTCAGCGAACTCCTCAAAGATCCCCCAAATCCCAGATCTTTTTCTCCACATCAAGATACACTGCTCACCTGCATTCATTAGAGTAATTCTTAAATGTAAGATTAAAGGAGTAGGACAGTTTCAACTATTTCACCGCAGCAGTGATGAATCTTTAAAAATATTTACTAGGTAGTTATCACAAGGTGAACTTTCTTATAAAGCATTCGGTATGTTGCAAAATCAATGAAAGATAAGTATGTTTTCAGATTTTTCCAAGGGAGTGACAAAAGCAAGGCAAGATCTTAATGCACTGCTTAGCTTTGAATTTTCACCAGATACTGAAAGAACAGCTAGGAAACAGTATCAGATTCCATGTTGAACCAAGGATCTTTGACCCCATACTAGGTGAAGATATGCCTATGATTGCAGTGACTATACGTATCTGCCTTTTTTGTTTCTAATCTGGGATACAAGCTGACAACCCAAAGAACTCAAGTCTGAAGCCTTCTTTCCTACAGGCATATCCTCTTAATTCATGTGTAAACTTACTCATTGAGCAGTGCCTTGAGATGAAGCTGCAAGCTGCGTACCGCTGTCTGAAGACTGTTCAGCTCTCTTGACTTCTGCTTTGTTCTGGCTGGCCGTTCAAAACCCGACTGATGCTGAGTTTCAAAGTACCGATAAAACTCGTAGCTTCGCTTAAGCTCCTCTAAGCAGGCAGCATGTGTATGAGGTAGGCCTTGAGTCACATCAGACAAGATATGGTGAGGCAGCCGTTCAGGGGAGACCAAGGGCTTGGGGGACGCGTTGGCTGGGGAGAGGAGCAGCACCAGCCTCCTGAAGAATTCTGAACTCTGCCCTACCCAGAGCTGAAAGAGGACCTGCAAAACAGGGCAGGGTTAGCTCTGTGCACCTGGGAAGACAGCCAGCCTCCACAGTAAGTGTACAGATACATCATGGGAAAACATTCCTTGGCCAGCAACAGGAACTTTGAAACACGGTGAAAATCCACTGAATGTTTTTGAAGGGTATCCCAGACCATGTGAGGTTCAGATCTTGTGAAACTGAGGTGACTGTTAATTCTTTGATGAAGTATATTATATGCAATTATCCTCAGAAGGTTGTCAGAGGCCTAAAAACTCGTATTCTCATCAGGCAGTTTCATTATTTGCTATAATCTCCACATACCCCACAGCTCATAACGGGCTGCCAAAATTCCAGTGGCAGCAAAAACATTTTTTCCTTTATAATTCCAAGCTATCATTTCTACGATCTACTAACTACTGCATTGCCCCACACCCAACCCTGAAACATGATTCTTATTGCACTGCACTTCAACAAAAAACATTCTACATCTGAAGAAAGCTGAGTTGCTAACTTAATTTTTTCTTCAGCCAAAGTGAGAAATTTCACCAATACCACTAAGGAGGGAATGGCTTGTAAGAAATGAACAGATTCACAATGTTATATATGGTACAAAAGAGGTCAGTCCATCTGGGAGCAAGGAAACCCACAATTTCAGTTTCTTGAGAACTTCTGCTTCCAATGAAATGAAAAGAACTGTTTTCTTAGTTTAGAGAAGACTCTTGGCTCAGTAGACCATGACAGAACAGTAGCATCTTATATCTCTAAAATCAAAAGGAAAGGTTATGACACTTTTCTCTGCAATACTGGCCCTTATTAAAAGGGATTAACTGTAGGTGACTACGAGGTGTAGTTCTGTTCTCAAGCATTCCAGACCGAGGAAGACAAAGTAATTACTCATCATGCTTTTTTCCACCCCCCTCAGATACAGAATAGGACTAACAATTTACTGTAGATTTTGGATCTACAGGATTTGAAATAATACATCTTTATACTCATACTACTATGGACAAGTAGCAGGTTTTTTTAGGGTGCAAACTATCAAGAGCAAAACATTCAGAATTGTAACAGAAAAAATTAAATGCCTTCAGATAGATGTGGTCTGATATACCCCTAGGGTATATAAAAAATACTTGGATACAAACTGATAAAATATTCCAAAAGAAAAAAAAATTCTCAATTTACAGAAGATGGTTATGAGAAGAAAGAACACAGAATGATATTAAATTAATTCGGGGCACACATGCAAGACTGTGATTTGGCTGGGCGCTAAAATAAAAAGCAAACAAATGGGCAGCTATCACCCAAGTGTCCCTGAAGGTGTGGTGCCCTGGACAGAAAGTCAAGAGCTCATGCTGTAATAAGCACAGGAGAAGACCAATCCCTTCCACCAGACGTAAGGCAGAAGCAATGAAAAGGTAATACACAAAAGTAGCGGACTTCGGGAATTGATAATAATAATCCAAAACCTACCTGAAAAAAGGCACAACGACGAGAGAAAAGGAAATTCCAGATGTATTTAGGCTGCAAACAGCTTGCTCTGCCAATGACTTCTGATGATTTTTACTGACACTTAAACTTCGTGCAAAACATCCAACTGGCTCTCCTCAGCTTGCATCAGTATTCTTTCTTAAGCCAAAAATTTTCACTCTTTAAATTGGTTTAGTTCAAGGACAAGGTAGCCAAAAGACATAGGCTACATTTGCCATATGGCCTAGACATGGGCCTGAATGAAAATTAAAATATTAACCCAATCTGAATACGTCTGTATTCTACCTGCATTTCACTATAGAGACAAGTTCTCTCAAATGAAAAAAAAAAAAACAGAGAGGACTGCATGTAAATCCAGGGCTCACAACACAAATACGTCCCAAGGTTATCAAAGTATACCTCTTATTATCTATGCAGGAATCTGCTTAGGACTGATTTATGTTGATTTAGCTTGGTTCAACTACACCACACCCAGCCTACATCACTGTCTGTTACGAGATAACGTAAACTGAGATTTACTAGCTGTGAGCTTAACTCTACCCAGAAAGCATCCCCACCAGTTTAACTAAAACAGATTTCAGTTGAATTACTGTAAATTGCAGGTAAACAAAGACTTAGCTTACAAGCTTGGGCACCTCTGACTGGCTTCTTATGCTTAAAAAGCAGTGCGTAAATAAGTGGGCTTGTGTGGTTGCAATTAGAACTTCAGCTAATGAAAAGGCAAGAAAAAAATCCCAAAAGCTTACATCTGACGTAGCTCTTAGCTTACAACTAATTAGACAAAGCCTCAAAGCTTAGCAATCACTATTACTGGGAACATTTACTGTCAGAACAAGAGAAGTCAAGGTCTAGGAATGAAGTGAATAAAAAGCAACAATAGCCAACACAGAAGTCACATAATATTGGAATTTTCCATTAAAAAAATAATGTTAAAAGGGAACTGCCTCAGCAGAGAACGACTAGAGTGTAGAAGGCTTGCACTCAAATTAGATCTTCTTTCCAGTTGCAAACATTGACTCATGCAAATTAAAAATACCTAACATCTCAAAACAAAATAGATAAAACAGCCATTATATGGTTGTCATTCTGTTCAGTTAAATGCTTTTCAAAGATCAAAGAACCACACTGGCTCATGGCAGCAGGGGTCCAAGATTATGATTTCTACTCCTCCGTGTAACTAAATGCAGCCATTCCCTTTGGCAATTACAACTAATTTATATCTTCTGATGTCTCACTTTTTATTCAAGTTAAGAGATTAGCTAAAAAAGATGTAAGTACAAATCTGGAAATTATTTTATTCAGCTGGGATGAAGTGAAATCAGAGAGTAAAAAAATCATGTTTACAAAGGAGACTGACCAAGCTGATTATAAAACACGGACTTGAATGTACATGATTTGCAGAAAAAAAGCCTCACGTTGTGTTGTGCAACTTCTCTTCAACTACATGCGAAAAAAAATTGCCTAAATGCCAATAAATGTAGAAACACGTGATATGAGACTGATTACATCTCCCCCCCAGCTGACCATGTTACTACAGGCTAGTACGTACAAGCCACTGGCTTCATGACAACTGAACGAGATTTTCACCAGGAGCCTGCATGGGTGCATGTCCTTCTAGGAGAGGTTACCTTGAGCGCAGGCAAGCTGAAGCCATCGGTTAGATTGTGTGCCTCCTCTTCGGAGACCTGCTCTTCGCTCAGTCCCAGACCCAGCTCCTTAAAGGGGACCACACAGATGTAGCTGGTCACGTTGTCACTCTCCGAGTTCAGAGGGTAGGTTTAGCTGGAGTTAAGGTAGGTAACAAAGCAACTTTTGCATTAAACAAACAGAAAAGGAAAAAAGGAAAACCTAGTAAGTTTCTTGTTTCTGGCTATTTGTATGAAAGCACATACATTCCACCCAAATCCACCTGAATCCTGTTTAATTGAATGTTTTGCAATCCTTATTCAGAGCACAAGTTTTAAAGGCTGTTAGAAGGATTAGAGATAAGACATTGACAAAACACCTATGTCTAAATACAAACACATAAAAAGAAACGAAACAGATTGATGAAAAATCCCTGCACCCCTTTCAAGTGAAGAAAATACCTTATCTTAAATATTAAGTTCCCAAGAAGTAGCTCATGTCAATCTTAAACCAGAAATCATATATTTAACAGAGGAAAGAGGAGAACAATTGTGCCATTTTAAGTTTCAAAGGTAGCCTGTGTTATAGACCAAAGTCAGGATGATGGGAATTCCCTGCAAGGTCTGTCTGTGGAGGGACCGCTCAGAGATCTCTACAATAACTGCTCTTTGACATTTCACATAGTACCGTGAAGAACAGGAGCTCTCCAACTGTCATACCATTAATTTTATTGATTACATCGCTGTAAAGCAGGAACAGAGGCGAACTGTTATCTACCAACACTATTCAGCACATTTAAATTCTGAGTATGCAAATGTACATTTCCAGTCCTCAGAAATACTTAAAAGTAGGAAGCAAGCACAATATAACTGATACTAGAAGACAGATAAAAATAATTCATAGACTAGGCAGCATTTATTTTAAAATAGCACTAATTTCAGGCTAACCTCATGCTGGGGAAGGGGGAGGAGGAACAGTTCAAGATTTCTGCACATTTTGGATAGTTACCCAGTCGCAAAACAATAGAATTTGCTTTAGAACAGAAATCTACAACTAATGGTCATAAGCATATTTGTTCCACAGAAATACATAAAAAAATATTTGTGAAACATTCATGAAAGTAAGACCTTAATTTAAACTATGTTTTTTCATTTATATTGATTTACAAACTGAACACTCTCATCTCCTGGGGCACATGAAGCTGAGTAGAAGCACCTGTCTCCTGTCCAACTAATGTGTTTTCTGGGGAAGCTACAAATTCCATCCACTTTCACTCCCAAATTTTCCACCTGCTAAATGCTCATAGGATTAAACTTGTAATAATGATTTGCTCAAGAAAATTTTTACAACTTGAGTAGAAGAACACTGCATAAAATAAAATTTCTGTGGTCCAGGAAACAGCAATACTAACTAGTGTCCAGGCTCTGAACAACCAACTAGATTTCTCCCTAATTTCTCCCTTAAGTCGAGGAAGAAAGAAGCCCCTTAAGTATTCTCCAAAAGCATGAATGCAGACGAAAACTTGCACTGCAAATCACTCAGAAACACAATAAATTGTTGCCACCAGCTGCTGCCTCACATAAACCCTGTGTCTGTTCCAAGTTAACCTGACAGCACGCCCAGCAGATGGAGCACATGGGATGAGGAGGGTAACTCCATCAGAGATTGAAAACTCAGGTCAAAACCCTTCAGGACCAGTTATCTCATAGACTAATTATATTCCTTGTTCACCTTTTCCCGCAACAAGACACTTCCAACAGCAGGAACACCATAAAAAGCAGTTTGGACACATGTGAGTTTCTAAGTCATGCTAAAAAAAAAAATTTCTAGGGAACCTCTCAGATGTGCGGTTTGACTAAAGGAGCCACTTACTGATGTTCTGTCTCAGCTAGGGATTCCCAGGGGACTCCTGCACCTCCTGCCTTGCCCTCCTCCATTGCAGCCCTCCCACCCCATTTCTGTGCGATAGGTGAAAGCAGAGAACTGATCCCGCGCCCCCATTAGCTTCCTAAGGACTAAACCTTTAGAAAGTTTAAACACATACACACAAACATATACATACACACAAACACACCTCCTTCATGCGCTCTGCTCTAAAACGCAAGTATTTTTAGTGCTAATGTTTTCTATTAAAGCCAAAATACAGTAACTAACCTAGGTTAGTAAAATTTTTCTGTACCTGTGGAAATACTTCATTCATCTGTTTAACTTATATTCCTTATTAGCTTGGAAGAAGAGAAGGCAAAGCTACTTAATAATAACCTGTCAAATCCAGGATAAAGTACCTGTACAGTGAATGTCTAACCTTTGTCAGGTGGCCAATCTTATTTACCTATAGAAAAGCAAGAACACTAATGTACCCCTGTACGTAACAATTTAATATTCATACTTTGCCCTTCAAGACCACGTTCCCATCTAAAGATCTAATAGGAGAGCCTCACAATATCCCTGAGAAATCCAAGCCGCTCTTTTATAAAATTCTCACCTGCTCACCAGGTGGGAAGGGATGAGCTAAGCATGTGATGAACTGCCTGGCCAAGGAAGACACATTGCACCAAAAAATGCTCAACTATCTTTACTCAGACCTTCCAGCACTGGATTTCTGATTTAGGCTTTTATGACCTGAAGAGGGTACTACTTTTTGTTTAGCTTACTGCCTTCTTGTGTGAGCTGTCTATTTCCCAAGTTAAAAGGTACGTGTTCTGCTCACATTTCATGGTGCAATAGCTAAATTTTTATGCCTTGCCATCAGAGAACGACACCTTACACTTACAACAAAATTAAAGTTTTTTTCAGTTTGTATGGTCCAACGCCCAGGTCCTACCTATCAATATAGTTCAATGGAAATGGAGTCTCACACCATCTTGCACCAGCTGAGAAGGAGACTATTAACGTCATCCAGTAACGTAAGCTATGAAATTTCCTCCATCCAGCTTGCATATAATTAAATCAGTGAATAAATCATAGATTCCCATGAAGCAGAACCCACAAGGCTCTTACGTATAAAAATATTAAGCAACTAGCACGCTGACTGAAGTACTGCCTGAGTTATTACACAATTCAATGGAGTCTATATAGTGCAGAGATCTGTTGAACTAGTAGTGACTGGTCTGCACAACATCCTGTAAATACTTAACCCAAAATGCCTGATTTCTAGTTTAAGCTTTCAGCCATTGCATCCTGCTATACCCTTATCTTCCAGAATAAAAGAGAAATACTCTTTTCTCCCTTCTGACTTTTTCTTCAATGATTTTGAGCAATGTACTTTTGCCGATATGAATAAATCAGAATAAGAACGGCATGAGAAAAATGCTGAATTGTTTCTGCAAGTACCCAGCTGTCCCTTCACATAAAATGTAAGGAACATGACTTTCCATCTTATTAAGTTACTAGTCCACCACATTTGATACAAACACCTGGTAGAAGGCCAAAGTATAACTGTACATTTTTTCTATTTTACATGGGAACAAATTTTATTTAGGACAGTATTAATTTATTCTACTCACTGAAGGCAGCTGTCTAGCTAAAAGGAGGCACACTAGCCACAAGCAAATATTGCTAAACTTCTAGTTTTATTGAAGCCGGTAATGATAACATATCAAGTTTATGCAATTTGTGTTGCCATGAATAAAAATGTGAATTAAGATTTTTAATTATCTGTTACAGGTTCATCAGACAGATCTCCCTCTAACACATTTGGAACATACATTAACATAAAAGCCTAATTTGCTGCAGATATTTTGGTAGGAGAAATACTACTGATGGCTATAAAATCTACACTTAATGGATTAGCATTGATCAATATATCCCTTAACATTTAAGATGTTTTTACTAATTCATTTTTACTTAGTCACTCATTTAGGCCTACAATTAAAATTAATACTTAGATTAGCTAGTTTTTAAGACTCAGCCAAACAGTTACCAGCTTAGCCCCTCAAGTATATTTTCCTCCTTGCCTCTCTTGAAGTTATAACACAAAGCAAGTGGCTTAAGTTCAAAGAAGTTTCCCTTTGGCTTCCAACAGGATTAGTCTTACTGATTCAAAGTATGAATTTGATACTTATCTCAGAAATAATCAAATACATTAAAGTATATGTTTAGCAACCTACTGAAGATTACTAACAAAAAAAATCTCTCAAGGCAGTGTAAAATAAAGCAACAATAAGCTGTGCAGTTTGTATTTGTTGACAAAGTGAGATACAAATCTATAAATGTTTTTAAGATTAAACATTTCTCTGTTTTACTGTACAGTTCTAAAGGTGTAGATTTAAAAAAATCTAAGTATGAAAATTCACAGTAGAATTTAGCTCAAGCATATGTCTGTACAACATCATTCACTGAAATTACTTTTTCTGGGAAAAAAATAACTAGTTGAAACAGATTTTGCTTATTTCTGAACACTTTTTTGACTCAACATTATATACATACAACTTGTCTTAGATAATAGTTCCTAGGAGAGGCTGTTCGGCTGATTTTGTTAAGCACATATAAATGCATATTTTCAAAGTAGAGAAAATTATCAGTCCTTATTAAGCCATAAATGAGTAAATTGATCTTGTTGCAAATTATTTTTGAAAGGGATATTCTGACATAGTAAGCTTGAAAAATAATTCAGCTACAGATATTTCTAGTAAGTTCTGAATATATAAGAATGTTTTGAATGAAAGCTTAAAGTATACATTTTACTACATTAGTAAATGTAATACCATTTTCTACAATACTTTAATCATTATATCTAATCATAGACACCTCAGTTCAAGACGTGTTTACCATAGCCTTAAGGCAACAATTATCTTCACTGCATTATAAACTTCAATTTCAGATTTCCAGGATTATTGTAAGAAACACAAGGATGAAGGAAAATAGGACATACTTCACATTATCATCCTTTTGTAGGCCTGTATACCACTCAGAAGGCCCAGTCACAGACTAGGACCTTATTTTGGTAACTGGACATTACACAGAAAGGATCTTTGGCGTGAAAGGCTCACCAATGTTGTTGAATGACAAGTATCATGCCCCCATTGCAGTATCAACTGAATACCATCAACCAAGGAAAGCAAACTGTAATAAGGAATTTTATTTCCCATTTATACATGCACATAAGTGTTTCCATGAAATGTACACTCTGTGGTTCAAAGCAGTGCCTGTTGTATGTATTTGCTCACACTCTTAAGAAATTACTACTTCTTTATTCTCTTTAAAGAGAAAAATTGCCCTAAAGAATGACCAGCCATCAGTTAAAATGGAACTAAGATTTGATCTTTAGTGTATTAGCTAGGAAGATTCAATTTTTGTTGCCCTTGAGACTAGGAGGTGTTTCACATATTAAACTCCTATTGAAAATTGTCCCAAGCAAAAATAATTCAGTTTTTCACTTGCTTAAATACAGAGATACATCTGCTCTGCAACAAAAATAGAAAGCAATATCCAGTAAAACAAAAAATGTTTAAATAAACAGTATTATGACTAACCAGGGAAAATAGGTTTTGGAGTTCTTTTATGTAATTTTGTAATATTAATCCAAATTTTAAATATTTGGAATGTTTCTCCAATACCTTTTTTTCTAATAAAAGTATTTTGTTTTGCTGTTGCCAGTGTAAATCACTAATAGTGCTACTGGATTCTCGTCTCTCACAATGCTCAGAAAAAGCAAATTTCAAATAGCAATTAGTTAATTCATACTCAAATAACCTAGAGGAGTTAAAGTCAAGAATATCTTCTGATTTTGTGCAAAGCAGAACTTACTAAAAAGAACTGTAAAAGTCAGAATTGGGATCTCATTTCCAGACTTTGGATGGAAGTTCCTTTCCTTTAATTTATCAACATTCCTTTCCTTCAATTTATCACCTCAGTCCCTTATTTAATCTCTCCAGTTCTTCCTTCTCCTTGCTGTAGGCCAGATTTGTGCTAACAATCTGATGACAGACAAGGGCATTAAAGTTGTCACAAGTGGCAGCTGTGAATGCTTTCAACATGAAGGAATCTTTGGCCCCTCCAGCATAAGCATACTACTTAATTGCACAAGGCACTGGAATCTATCTGAAAGATGCTCCTTGCCATCAATACCCATGTAATACAGGTAACATTTTCAGGCATTCACGATATGCAAGGAAAAATTCAAACTAAGGCAACATGGAACTACCTTAAAGCTGTTCTTAATTATCCTGGTGGGGAGGAGGGATCCTTTACTCACCCTCCTTACATTTAAATTCCTTACTTTCAGTTTTCATGCACTGCAGAATTGGCCCAGCCTGCATCTCAGCTCACATGCTACTACTGGTTTTGCCTCTACGTTCGGCACAAATATAATGCTTCTCTACCCATTTGTCAAGAACCTATCTATATACATGCAACTTCAATAAATTTCTGGCCATTTATTTCTGCTGGCCCTTACTACTGTGATATCTGCACGATAATTTGGTATAATGGAACTTCCATAAAATTTTTTCAAAGACAGATATAAATGTCAAATTTTCCAAAGTAAACAAAACTTTCTTCTCTCCCATTCCTTAATTTAAAAGCCATTCCTTCAGTTTAGTAGTTACAAAACTAGTGGGCAGTCTAATACACACCAGTATTCCTTGAACCTGTAACTTCCCCAGCCACGGCAACAACCTACACACCTGTCACAACCACTGCTGGGCTGACTTTCTTCATGCTCGAGGATATTTGGGAAGGCCATGTTATCCGATCCTATTTTCAGATCTCTCTTCCCATGTTCTTAGAAGTGACTCTTGATTATTTCCAAGCTAGGTATCAGTTGCTCTTATCAACGTGTCTGAACCAGTCAGAGTATTTTTTTTCTTTCTTTACATAGCAAATACACCTTATTCCTCAGAGCTAAGAGTGAAATCTTGAGCCCAGAATGAGGATGCCTATTCCTACACAGGTTACTATTTTGCAAAGAAATACTCATTCCCTTCAAAGTGAATGCACGCACTTGTAGCTTTGTGTGTGCCTCTGTGCGTGTACACATCATCACTCAATATATCCATCCATTTGCCAGGCAAGATATATTAGTCAAATATTATGTTCCAGGAAGACAAAACAAGTAACTTGTCATGTCAGATTTTCAACACTTGCATTACCACCAGCTTTTGTTTCCCTGCATGTGTTTTTTCAGATCAGGAACATACCTGTTTTATTTTTTGCTATAAAACAGGGTGAAGACATTGTTATTTCCTATATAGTACAGTAAGTACAATAAATATAGAAAAAACCCTTGAAATGATAACGCCATTAAAGAAAGTATACAATTCACCAAAGAAATACAGATGATGCTTCATAAAATGGAATCTGAAGAAAGTGTTCTGATTTGATTCAGAGCAGAAACTCCTCACTCTTAAATGTGCCTTTTGGCTAATTAATGTAATCAGAGTTTCACCCAGCTTGTCTGAAACAGGATATCAACTTACCTTTGAAGACGGGGATGTCGAGTGAAAGGCCATATTGTTCAGAGAAGAGGGTATTTTGGTGCAAGGGAAAAAGATGGCTAAGAGGAATTATAAAACAAAATCCTGAAGGACTCTGAAACACGTTATCAGTACTTACACGAAAGGCGTGGATGTCAGTAACTGGGACAATGTTTTCAGTGCACACACTGCAGAGTGCACAAAATGACAAAAATTTTAAAAATGTTCTGAACCAAGCCTAAGCCCAAATTTACTATGCTACCTTTTTTTTATCTTGTTTAGGTATGTATGTTTCTAGATATAATAATTCTATGTATATTTCTAGATTAACTAACTCTAAACATTGGCCCAATTACAGGTGGGTAACATGGAATATCCGAACTTGTGGTTTTCAAAAAAAGGATATTTTTTCAGCATGTATAGAGTAGCCAGTCTTGAAGCTCGAAAGTTGGCTCTGACAGATCGGTAAACGGCTTTCCGGAGACCAATAAGATGTTGACTAGGATGCTGTCCAGCTTTATTAAATGGGCAAGCGGCACTGACCCTGTCAAGCAAACTTGAAAAGTAAAATGTGATACAACTGTACAGATGTCCTAAAGTATTTTTAAAAGACAGTACATCAGTTTTCTTATTCCATTACTTAGAAAACTTTTTTCAAACCACTCAGTAACTATGAGAACAAAAAAAGAAATCCATCATATCAATGACATATTTAATCAAAATTTCAGATAAGCAGCCAGGATTCCTCAGTAGACAGCCTGATTCTTTTCTCATCTGAGCCATGGCAAAACTCCTGAGGACATTTGTTCTCTCCACAGTTTTCAAAAATGACACACTAGGGGTAGACAGGCCATAACATTATCTCTCATAAAAAACTGTAAGCTTTGGAAGTTTTAACACACAGATATTTAACATATACCTCTCTATATGCAAATTTGTTCTTTAAATAATTTTTGTGGAAAAAATGCTCTACTACATATTGTTTTTCATGCAAAACACTGTATTCTTTCAACCTCCTCCATGCAGAATCTTCTCTAGGTCAACAGAAATATTATTTGAGTGGTGACACAGATTTTAGCATCATGCAGTGAATGACAGCTGTGTTTGTGGAAGTCTGACAGGTAAACACATGAAATGTATGGAACTATGGAAGCATATCTGAAAATGTATTTTGGTGTCCACACATTCAGGTGAATATACCATTTAAAAGAAACTGTGCCATTTGCCTATCAAAGTATACTTCAGAATGGCTTTGGAACTGTAAGAAATTGCCTCATTTGGAAATAACTGAATCGTGAACTCGGTGAATGTTAAACATGTCTGTGTAACATTAAGCTGTAGAAAAGGAAAAGATTAATATCCAGTTATATCTATTCATGTACAGTCTGATGCCAAACCTATGACTGAGACACTGAAAGGAGCCTAGGTGCACTCCACTTGCTGGGACCGTTTTTACTAGAATCGACTCAGGAATGGATGTAGCGTGGGCAACATGACGATGAATTGTGATGAATTGTTTGGGGACTGGAAGCCTGCTTCTGCTCTCACCCTTCCCAAGGCACAGTGAGGAGGTGATTTCATGTCCACGGTCACTCAAAAAGGAAAAGCATACAGGGTACCTGGCAAGACTGAGGTGAGTTGCTGCACTGGTAACTGTTTCTGTAGCCCATCAGACTGAAGAGCTGACCGAGCCAGCAGACCTGACACTGCTGGAAAAATGCCAGCCCTACTGCATGTACTTAGCTGGACCGAGCTGCACATTGACCGGGAAGGGGAACAGCTTCTTGCCTTCGCTGTCAAATATGAACAGCCATGCAGCCCACCCAGCGAGCAAGGCCGGACCCCTATCAGTATGTTAAATATGATTAACACAAGGAGATTCATGCCAAATACTGCAGTATATTGAATATGCTAGCTGAAATACCATATTAAAATATCTGCTACCATATTAAATTATGTGATATTAAAATGGCTTATATAACATATCATAAAGTAATTTAAAATCTGAATAAAATAAAAATAAACTGTGTTAATTTCAATTTCTAAATGCAAATTTAAAATGCTAGTCTTGCCATACGTTTCACTAGGGAACACAGCATGTAATGTAGTACATGCCAATCTCTAACATTTCCCTAGCTTTTGAAGGTAACAACTGCAAGTGTTTATGGATGAACTCTCACATCAGTTTGTAGACCCCAGCCCTGGGTGAATTGCCAGAAGCAGGCTCAAAGAAAAGAAGCAAAATTCTTCTACCATAAAAAAGAGAGAGAGGTCTATGTCCTGCTACAGTGATGCAAGCATTTCTAGCTCCTATAGAGAACAAATATAGCACAGCATGTACTGCCAGTATTCAGCAAAATAATTTGCTTTCCTTCTGGGAAGGCTTGTTTCAGTGTTTTTTATAAAATAATTCTTCTTTATTCTAGTAATCTTAAATTAGTATAACTTGCTATAAATGTCTATGTGCCAGACATGCCATATCCCTAACTTCCTAATTTTCCATTTATCTTCTATATATTTTAATTGGACTTACAGAATGTTATCAGCTTGGTGTATTAGCCACAAATAGCAAGAAAGAAAAAAAGGTTAAGGGTAAATTTCCCCTTTCCTACTGCTCCAAACCCATTTTACTTGTAAAGAACAGTGACTTATTTTCTATTAATCTCACAAGCCAAATTCTAAATAGGCTCTGAACTTTTTACAAACTTGTACAGACACATTAATAAAAACCTATTACTGAATTCCAACATGAAAGCAGTTCTATAAAGATGCTATATACACCAATATGTGCTCGTAGAGCTTGATTCTAGTTTAAAATATAGTAGAAAGGGAGCATTTTGGAGAAAAGCTAATTATTTCAGTGACAGACAAGGAAATAACTACTTGCTGCTTATTTTATTGCTGCAGCCTTTCATTAAGTATTCCTACAGTTTTCATTTTCTAATGTGCAAGACAATGGACATACTTTCATTACCCAGTGGAAATTCCAGGCTGCAACCTGTGATCAGGCTTCATTTGTCTAATTGCAAATGAAGCCATTAGACAGAAGTACTGCCATTCTGCCCGAGCAGAGCACTGCCCTTCCTTGGCTACACAATCTCTGTAATCCAGACTACCCTGGTGAGGTCTCTGCCATCTCTGCACCTCGGAGCTTGTACCATGCAGACATACCTGAAATGCCAATAGCAGCGTTAAACACATCTGAAGGCTGTTCTGAAATCAGAATATCCAGTTGCCTTTGAGGGCAGCTAATACAAGAGAGGCCTGACAGGGTTCTTAGTTCCTTTCCTAAGTGGCTGCTGTGGGGTTTTTTGGGTGGGAAGGGAATGAAGGTAAAATGATGTTTGAATTGGTTAAGCATATGGCAGTCGCTACCAGACAGTAGTAAACTAGTGAACCAGCGGACAACTGAACACTTCATCAAGAATAATTTAACATTTACGGAGACAGTCAAACATCAGTTAACAAGGAGCAAACACGATAGAATAAAGCAAAGCAATAGATATTTCAAAGCATATGCAAATTAGCCTACAAGAACATAGCAATGGATGGTACAATGGGGAGAAAAAATAGTAGTGGAATGCAAGGAACTTCAGGCCAAAGCTGTAGACCCGGGCTTGCCGTATCAGAGTTTAGCTAAGCACAGCTAGCCAAAATCGGAACTCAGTACTATTGAAATGCCAGCGTCAGTATCTTTCCATTCACAACACGGTTAATGCACAGTCCAAATTATGCTGAGCTAGCAGCATATTAAAACATATAATTGAACAGGGTGCTGTGCTACCTGGTTGAAATCCCATTCCTTTTAGGTTGAAAAATGACAAGAAGACACTAACTAACTTTTCAGATGCAACCATTTCTCTTGCCATGTGACTCTGAACAAGCATTAAGAATTTGACAAGGTTACTACAGGAGAGCATAGTAAACTTTGTTCACCTAAGTTTTCTTGTAGCAAAATTCTGGAAGAAAAAAGGGGTAGTTAGTTTTTTGGATCATACATGAAGCGCTCCCTCAAGCAAAGAATTTCATGGTGCCCTGTGCAGCAGCATGTCTTGCGTATGTGGATGCAGAAAAGGACACTCTGGAGTTAGAACTTCCTCCAGGCTAAACCAAACCAAAACCCGTACAGCACTGACTTCTTCATACTGGACAATTGTTCCAATGAGGATGCTGGCACAGTCAGACTTCTCCCACTCCATCCATACTCCAAAGTCTTTTGAAAAGCTTGCCAAAGTTTTAAGTAAAGAGGCTATTAGATCAAGCATCAGCTTAAACGCCAGTCTGTTTTTTGTTCATCTGTTATCTAAGATATGTAGTAAAAGAACAAGGCACCAGCACTTTAGACATTGACCACAAGTTCGTTTGCTTAAACTTATGAAAAAATCCAAATGTTTTTCTCATCTGTAATTTGGACAAGCCCTAACAATAATTTCTTCTAAGAACCCGTTTGCAAAGATAAGACTGCCTGTTGCTTAACTGTATGCTGCTTCAGCAAAAAAGCAAACCAAAACAAAACACATGGCTAGGCAGACTGAAGACATGCTTATGCATTCCAAAGGGAGAATGAAACATTTCTTCAACGAAGCTTACTTAAGGTATCTCATGCTAGAAAATTAAATCAAAATGTTAAGTCTACAGTTTCAAGCTTGCATGTAAAAACGTGTGCCTGGGCGCAGAACAGTTGGTCTAGCATGAACAATTTCTTGGGTGCACACAAGGAAATTTTATATTGTTTTTAGAAAGAAGTCAGCTGGATTTTAGCTGTTGGCGTTTCCCACCTCCTTTAACCTTAAGTCTAACTGGCACAGGTACATATCTAAGCATAGGCTGCTAGAAGGGAAAAGCATACATGACAATGAGAGTGCACAGAAGCAGGCCTGTTGGCTTTGGGATCATTGCATACGTTGAACACGTTCTGATGTCCTTTCACATATCAAATAAGCAAAAGTTACTAAATAGCTACAAAAGCTAAATAACCAGGAACACTTCCACATCCACAAGTGGATGAGAGGCAAATTCAGCACTAAATAATTTAAGAATCTAAACATCTCAACAACTGTATGCAAGAAAAAAGAGTAATGTAAACTTTATTTGAGGTGGGAAATTACCTTTGATGGTCTTTGCTGATTGCTGTGTTCTCATTACTTCAGACTGTTATTTGTTAAATAAAAATAGAATGGTTTTCATGTCATCTTGTTTTCTAAATATGAGTGTTTACTTGCAGGTCAGTTTGTTTACATAGATTTTGTAATATAAGATTAAAAAAACCCTCAAACAAATAACCCTCTAAATGACTTTCCAAAATAGTTAACTAAATTGGTTCAAAATCCATTTCTTCATTTATTTCACTGCTAGCAGAGCAGGAGATTTCAAAGGCATATGAGTTTTGTGAGACTTAATTCTCCTTCAGGATGCAGTGTTTTAACACTGAGTTGTTAGAATTCATACTTTTAGTATGAATGGTAATTATACTATTTTATGTAAATGAAAAGCTTTAAGTATTATGTTTTTCAGTAATTCCACTTGTTATGGGAGACAGTGTAAGAAGACAGTTTTAGAAGACATCTGGCTTGAATGGATCTCTGTATTAAATAAAGTGAAATATAGACTCACAGGGTAAATCCTCTGGAAATTACTTCAGTCTCTTGAATGAGTCGTAGAGCTTTCCTCACGAGATTGGTAAAAGCTCGGCTATTTGCCACTGTTTCTTCCAGCTGGATACAATATTTTCGCAGGGACATTTGCAGCTTGGCTGTCCTCCATGTGCCCCACACTCGAAAGACTGCATAGGCAAGCAGAACTAGTCCCCACAGCAGCCACAATGATTCCTTCCACCACGAAGGAAGCATAAGCAGTGCACTTACAAAGGCAAGAAACAGCGAGACATCCCTGCAAACAGAGAAAGTATCATCAACCACAGATTCCTGAGGTCAAACAAGTGGGAAAATCACAAAGCTTTTGGTTACATTTGAGATTACGACATCTTATTACCAGGCTTTTATGTAGGTCCTGAAGGGAGCTGTAAACACCAAAAACTACTCCTTGTGGCAGATTTAGATACATACGTACATAGTATTACTTGGTTGGTATATGCTAAGGAAACATTTCTCTGGCTTTTTTTACGGCACCAGCAGAAGAACAATGTACCACTTTGAAAGGACAGTTTCTCTTACACATCTGACTTACCAAAAAAAAAAAAAAAAAAGAAAAAAACCTGACTACTCAGCATTATAAGCCAGGGTGGGTAGGAACTCAAATATCTGTACTTCCAGGTTCAAGAGTACAGTAGGGAAGGGCATGTTTCTTTTGGTAACAAAATCCTCAAGTAATGCCAGCTTTATTTTTTCCAGAGTCTGACTCATTTAATTTGGACACCAACACACCACTAGTTTTTAACACATTTTTATAAAGATGGCTTGAATAATCATTTTAGATAATTTGGCAGCTTTTGAAAATCCTTATAGAACAGAGTTACTAGTATCTCAGTTCAGTTATTTCTCATGGACATTTTAAAAATTTCATAAAGCTGTTATTTTCATCTAGAAAAATTGAACAAAAATAAGTAAGTACTGGAAAATACACTGTTTCATATATAGTAATATAGTTACAGATTTGTAAAATTATAAGAGTCTTCACAGAGAGGGATGGGATATGGGCTTCAAGGTGCATAACAACTTCAGTTTTTCAGAATTTTTTGAAAGAAAAATATTCACTTTCTTCACCTCTTCAAGCTTTGTATCCTGTATTGTTTTGGAAGTATTCACAAGGAATATTTTCCCATTTCTAGAATAAGACATGTTCCTGGGTTTCTATCTTCTGGACAGTTTTGTGGTCATATTTCAACAAGCTTTACAAGCGTTAACTCTTCAGGGCTACTGATAGGTTTCAGTAAAGGTCCAGGGTTAAAATATTTCAGATATGTAATTAAATTTAAAAAGGAGAGGCCCACAGTCTATAACTTCCTTGGTACATTAAAAAAAAAAACCACACACACACAAAAAATGAATCACAAGGAAAGACTGGAAGGGATTTAAGAGCTCACTTTGCCCATTTTCAGTTTCTGGTTAATCCAGATCATCATAGACGGACTGAAGAGGAAAATGGAGACTCCACAACCCACCCAGGTAGCTATTCCTACTCATAAGTATCCTTAGAGTTCAAAAGATTTCCCCCAAGTCTGGTCTGAATCATTGGCAAATTAATTGCATTATTTTTCCTCATATCCTTCCCTTTTCTGAACAGAATAAACAACAACTGATCACCACCTTCTTATTAACTACCTTCTACACATCGTAACACTTTCACCCCACCTCAATTTTCTCCATTTTGGCCAAACAATCCTAGCACACTCTCACGTTTCTGGAAGATTACATTTTCTAAACTCATTACTCTTCTTGTTCTGTTCTGGACTGTCTCTATGCCTCTCCAGGTGTGGCATCCAAAACCAGATGCTGTAGTCTAACACAAGGCTTAGGGAAACAGACAGAAAAGTAAACCCCCATGTCCTGCATATGACAAGGACACCAGGATGAAATTTGCCATTTTTTAAATAATTTGCTGATGCATTCAATTTATGCTCTGCAACGATGTGCAGATCCTTTTCTGAAGTAGTACTGCCTACCCAATTATTCACCACTTCGTGTTTGTTAATTTGATTTTTCCTTCCCAAGTGTAGCATTAGATTTTTGTCTTTATTGACTTTTCTATTAATTTCAAGATATTTCTCCAAGCTACTTTTGAACTCCGTTCTGCCAGAACACTTACAAACTTGGTGTCATCTGTAAGCTGAGTAATATTCACAAATTTTGTAAGTGTACTTTATCATCTGAACAGTTAAAGAAACAATGAATAGTGCTAGGGCCAGGACAAACCACTGGAAAAATCTGGTTCAAAAGTCCTCTTGTTTGACAGCATCAATAATGACATATTACAAATTAAATAGTTGGGGTTTTTAACCTGCTGTGGCTTTATAATAATTTTATCTATTCTCCTAACATATGTCTGAAAACATAGCACTGGGCTGTGTTATCAGATATTTTTATCTACTGATTCCTGTCCATTTCTGAGCAAGTCACTCTGTCAGAACACCCACCATCCTTGTTCTTTTTCAAATACAGGTGGCAGCTGGTCAGACACTGCTACAGCTAGCTCCTTCAGTATTCCAGGGTGAACTTCACCAGTCTCTGCTGGCTTGAATCCATCTTATTTAAATATACTTTACTTTGTTCTTCTGGTATTCTATGTCTGAAAAATAATGGCACGCCCCTCCCAACATAGTTTTGTGAAGACCACAGCAAAGAAAACACTTTTCAATTCAGTCTTCACATCTATCAAAATCACCATTGTATGGCTTTGGAAATTAATGAATTAATCAACCATGTTAGTTCTTCCTTATAGCACAGGTTAGGGTTTGGAAGTATCCACTCATGGTCATGTAGCTATCTCAGATTAAAACTCACTCTTTCAATAAAACACCCAAGGCATAAAACATGCTTATACAAAAATTCGGGGACTAGCAGAACAAAGACTCAAAGACCTAAGGAAAAAAGCAGTTACTTTATGGCTGCATTTTATATAAAGAACACACAATATATTTTTTGCTTGTTTCTCCGTGAATATAGTAGTAGATATTCTCTGTACAATACCAAATATTAGGAGTTGCTAGGGAGCGTAGTGTTGGAAGCTGTCCGTTTTCCTGTTGCTTACACTGCCCTGCAGACAGGATACTGGGGTCAAGGAACTCAATCAGTTCCACATCCTCCTGCAGCAGAACTTCCTGTTGCAGGATGGTACGGAGCGTGTCAAATCGAAATCCGACATCCTTACCACAAACGGGCAGGAGAAAAAACAGGCGTTAATAAAGAATATGCAAATTCTTAAAATAAAGTTAGCAGAACAAGGAAAGCACCCAGACACTCTACACTTTACTGACAGCAACCTGTTCCCAAAGACTACAGGCATGTTTCAGATATATCACAAGTAGCCGCTTCATTTTTATTAAACTTGCTTAACTTTAAAAACTCACATAGTACCTAACAGTTCAGACTTGCAGGATGCATCGCACTGACTTTGTGATCTGGCCTAGACAGTAACAATACCTGGAAACATGCCACAGATTATGCCAATATATTTGCGCAAGAATCAGAGGTACTGTATCTATTAGAAGATCATTAACAAAACAGCAGACACTTTTTTTTTAATGTCATGACATAATTTACGTCATTAACAAATAAGAAAAAGAATTCGAAAGAGAAAGAGAGATATTACAAATTAGCCAGCAAAAAGTCACCTGTGAACAGTTAGTAACAGTAGGGCCAGTGCACTGGACTCAAGCCCTGAGCCAAGGCAGTGAAGTCCTCTCCTGCAAGATTCTGCGCCTTTCCCAATGGAAGTCGATCCAAACATGAAACAGCATGGGCCTCTGAAGACCTCACTTGCTAAACTCCAGGCAAACTTCAGGGAGTTACTTACTTGGATTTGATGCCATGATAAGCATTTCCTGTTTTTTTCCCTACAACTATAGCACTTCAAGACAAATACACACCCCTTGAAAACAAATATATCCAACAGAGAAGCCCCCTGCAATTTTAATTTGCATACTGCACCGAACTGTAATTACAAAACACTTCAAGAACATCATAACAAAACCCAACAAACACTGAACATGTGCATCTTTGCATCTAGCTAGATTACAGGAGGTAAACGAGAATATTTCTAAAAACCCTCTGACAGAAGCTGTTAACAGAAGTATGACATTTCACAGTACAAAATCTGTTTATTTCTGTCATTGACAGAATTAGATTCTTTATGAAACTGTAAGATAGCTAGGCAAAAGTTTAATTCCATACATTGATGTCACTTGAGATAACTTGCATTCTACTTTTAATGGAAAACGTTTGTTTCAGGACTGTGTGCAAGAGGAAGCTCTGCCCTCCTCCAATGCATCCTGTGTCATTTCAGTACCCTGCTGTAGCACACAGCAGGAGAAACGTGGTTTCCATACTCTTTGGTTGTGTCTCCATCTCAAGAAAGTAAGGCTAAAAAAAGCTGCTAATACCAGATTCATAGAGGAAGAGGGAGGAAGAAAAAAGACAACCAAAGATCACAAATGAGAGGTTTCAGAGGAAATTTTGTCCTCTTGAGATAAGGGAGAAGAGATAGCAGCTGGACTCGGCAGAACTCTGAGAAATGGAAACCCTAACTTCTCAGATCGCTCAATGTTCTTTTTGAAGCTACATTTGAAGGCATCATCCCTACATCACAGTAGAAAAAAAATACATCAAAATTCTAACTTTTAGATTCTGGAACAGTCTGACTAATGTGACATTTGCAAGCCAGACTAGGAACCTGAAGAAGCTGGGTGCAAGTTAAAGCAGATCTAAGACAAGCCCAGGCTAGAGACTGAACTGGCTAGAAAGTGGCACTGCAGAGAACAGGTGTAAAGGCAGCATAAAACTATTTTTAACTATCTGGGGTCAAACTATCACCCTTCAGGTCTACCTCACACAGGCTGACTTGGGCCCTAAAAGTTCCTGCAGGCTCCAGGAGTAGGAGAATACAACTTGCGGTGAGGCAGATGGACACCCAACCTCCTTCTGAACTGAGAGCACACAGGCAGTACAGAGGACTGCTCTTGCTTCTCCCTACAGCCAGACGGCTACACAGACACCATCTGCTCCTAACGTGTAACACTGTTCTGAAGCATTGTAACAGAGATGTCTTAATTTGCTTCGCTTTTCCTGAATGCAGAAGCACTGTGGAGAGCAGTGAAGAAACAAACAGGCCAGGATGGGTCCAGGGGTAGTACAGCTGCACTGCGTTTGTGCTGTGCCTCAGCTAACAAGCTGAAACAGAGGGTGAAGCAACACTCAGATGGAGCTCTGGAGCTCTAGAGCCTTCTGTCTTGAGCTGTGTCTGCAAGGCGCTAGGCTGCAACAAATGGACTTTCTCAGTCAGCATCTCCACATTGCCTTCCACCGAAGGGGGTAGCTATACTGTAGGTTAACTCTTTTCAGCTTTCGAGGATTTCTTTAATTTCTCACACATTTTATTTTAATTTCTCTTCCACATTTTGAACACTTTCAACCTGGCTACTGATACTGTTCCTGTTCTTGTGTGCCCAATTTGCCTGGCACAGTAACTCTGAAAACCAGAATCAATATTATCTGAAGAATAAGTAAAACTTAGAGCCAAAACCAACAATACAGATGGTGTTCAGAGGATGAGGTACAAAGGGGAGAAAGACTTTTGAATTAGGAAAGGAAATGGGGGAAAAAAAAAAAAAGCTATCACTTACCAGTCGGTGAAGTATGTCATCGTTTTTCTTATACTGTGGAAAAGGAAACCAACTTCTAAAGAACTCAACTAGTTTTGACAGGATGCCTTGCTGAAGGGAACAGAAATTACTCCAATTAAAAAAAAACAAAGCCAGAAACAAATAAATAACAACAGACAATTCCTTTATTTCTGCATTTGCTTTTTTTGTTAACTCAAGTACCTGTAAGGAAGTTTCGCTTACTGTGTCTGGCCTAACTTCAGAGTATGCTATGGGAACATCTGCTTCCCGTCAGTTTGCCTGTACACAAGAGCGTGAAATAAAGCTTTCGGTAACCCCACCTATTCGGAGCATAATGGATTGTTATGTTGTACTGTTAAAAATAACTACAGCTAGAATTAGTTTGATCTCAAGTTGGCAGCTACTGCGTCGATATGAAAGACTTTCTCTTTCCTTGAGGATGAAAAAAGCAGTGAAGTTAAATGGCTGACGGGGACCGAAGAAAAATAAAAGACCAGGAGAGGAACAACCTCTCCTTGGCAGACCACCACAACATGAGGACAAGACTCTGGAGAGGTTGTCAACAGAGACAGGGAAGAGTGACTGTAAGAAAAGGAACCGTCCCCAGAAACTCCCTGTCCCAACCAGGGGAGTGCTATCAGGTACTTCGTCTCCATGCTACTTCCCATGCAGCCTAAATCCACACTTTCATCTGCGCTGTAAACATAACTTCAAACGCTACTAATTATAGGGACTCCCTCTCAGTCATCACACATTTTACTCATGTATCTTCCTAAAATATGATACATGAAAGATTATGATTAAATAGATGCATGATTTTGCTTCACTCTGCAGCCATTCAATGAAAAAAAAAAAAATGGGAGTTTTTGACACACACTGTATATCTACTTTCCTCAGACTGAACTGACAGGAAGTATTTTTCAAAATATTTACTTACATATATTTCATGAATTCTGAGGCCCTACCTCTTAATCTTCAGAGTGCTGACATGTAATACAATCAAACGACATGTATGCCAAAAAAAATTGTGGAGCACTTACATTTTGTGGCATACTGTTTCAAAACAAAAAAACCCCACCTCAAACATTATAATAGCTTAATTGTAAAAAGGGTGCCTGCATTAAATCAGCTGCTTCTGTTTCTCCCTCTTGATTTTTCCCTTTTTTTTTTGCCCCCCCTCTTGGTTCTTTTTCTTCTTTTTCCCCAACTATAAGGTGGGAAATAGAAGAGTAAAACAGAAGAACAGGAGCTTGGAGCTTTGCCGTTAGCCCTGTGATCAGCCTGACAGCCCTCTGAAAGGCGGTTGTGACACAAGTTTGATGCAGCAAGCCAGGGCAGAACAGCTTTAAGTAACATCAGAGATTGTCACCCTAAAGCCCTTATGCTTCAACAATTTTTGAAATAACTTACTTTGGCATCCATTTAGATAACCTAACTCAAGTTTTTCTTTCCGTATGTCTCATCTTTCTGTGTACAGTTAGAATTGCAGACCTAGGCCAAAAGGAAGTGTTTTTAGGTCACTGAAGAGCCAAACCAATAATAGGGGTTTCATAATGATAGCTCTTTCCAATACACAGACATCATCGTGGCTTATTAGGACCTATCCCAGCAATCCACACTTCTTAGGCTATGGAATAAATCTAAGTGATTGTATTTTGATGTTGCTCAAGGGCACCGACATAAGCTGGAAGAGAAGAGTGTCACAAACTGCAGCACTAGATTATCGTCCAAATTTCTTGTGAAGTGCTGCAAAATAAAACAGAATTTTCCAATTACGATTTGTAGAAAATTGAGATTAAATAAACAAAGGTCCTTGCTCTGCATTTGAGTTGCAGACAGATACTTCATTCAGAAGTACTTTCCCCTGTACTTTAAAAGCAGAGTACAGAAAGAACTGTCCATTTACTATTTAAAAATACGCCTCTCGGAGCCTAATAGTTTCAACTCCTTAGCCTTTATAGGTCTTCAGGGTTTTATCATGAACATTTAAACCTACACCAAGGATAATTTTAAACTGTTACCAGCTGACTAAACTACACTGTTGAATTACTGAACACCCCCTTGCCCCCATACTAGCGTGCTACATAAGTAATCTTTTGGTTTATTTTCTGTGTTTTCATTTAAAAACAAAAATCTGAGCTTGCATAAACACTCAACAGGCATGCCAGTGCTTGAAAACAGAAAAGAAGACAACCCACTGTCTTGGGCTGTGACCCAATAGAGTACAGTAACGCACTAAATTATTCAGATCCTTGGAATAGTGTCTCACAGTTTGTATTCCCGTTGGGAGTGTTACTGACAAGTAAAACAACTCTAATCAACACACAAGTCAGATCATGTTGCCAATGCTGCTGGAGTATTCTTACAACTTTAGAACACCACTCAGTCAAACTCTCTATAAACTGAATAACAAAGATGTGTAACTCCTAATATTAAAAAAAAAAATAGCATAGGACATGCACATTTTAGCTACATTCATTTGAATCTAAAATAAAATTCTAAGGACTATTTCTCTTTTGTACAGGAGGAACCTGAAATGGCAAACTAGCAGGTATCTAAAATATCATCATTCACACTGGCACCTTTCAATTGTGTGCACTTCAGAAAGAAGGTAATGCTACATATTAAATACCTTCCAGCTACCCAGCGCGAGCATTAAGTGGGTGGGAGCCCTAGACAAAGGCAAAGGACTGGTCCCTCTGCCTTCCCACATCAGGTCACCTGCAAGCTACTGAGGGCTAGCCCCAACACAACCCTCAGTAGCTGCCTCCAGCACCAGCCCTATTCCAGTGATGAAATATGTCCTCGTTTCAGCTGGGATAGCATTACTTTTCTTCTTACTAGCTGGTACAGTGTGTTTTGGATTTATTTTGAGAATAATATTGATAACCCACTGACGTTTTAGTTGTTACTAAGTAGCGCTTATCCTAAGTTAAGGATTTTTCAGTCTCCCATGCTCTGCCAGCAAGCAGGTGTACAAGAAGCTGGGAAGAAGCACGGCCAGGACAGCTGACCCCAACCAGCCAAAGGGATATTCCATACCATAGAACGTCACGCTCAGTATATAAACTGGGGGGAGTTGGCTGGGAGGGGTGGATCACTGCTCAAGCATCGGTCAGTAGGTGGTGAGCAACTGCATTGTGCATCGCCTGTATTTTCTTGGGTTTTATTTCTCTCTCTCTCTCTCTCGTTTTGTTCTATTCCTTTTCATTACAATTGTTATTATTATATTATTATTATTATTACATTTTATTTTACTTTAGTTATTAAACTGTTCTTATCTCAACCCACGAGTTTTACTTCTTTTTTTCGATTCTCCTCCCCATCCCACTGGGAGCGGGGAAGAGTGAGCAAGCGGCTGCATAGTGCTTAGTTGCTGGCTGGGGTTAAACCACAACAAAATATTATCACATCTAAGATGGGATAAGGTGTGACAGTATAATCAATTTAAACATTCAGATATACACAGCAGTCTAGGAGAATGGCTCAGAAAGGAAAAATGTAAATGGGAAGAAACACATTCCTTAAAGATCAAGCAGAATTGCCCAAATAGGATTTAATTCCAGAAAACAGGTCTAGGAGCTCTTGCAAACAGCGCTTTTGAGTATCAAGTGATCATGAGACCCGAACTTTATCTGTAACTTTCTCCAGAGATTGGTACAGCCAGGAACACTGCACTATAATTACTGTGCTAAATCACATCTCTACTCCCTCAGATGGGAGCTTGGCATTTCATCAGCCCTCAGAACACAAGCTTGAAACACCTTTACAGCGTTTCAGCTCAATGTTCATTAAGACCATGTTCTGATTAAAAAAAGATGCCAAAACCACACACACAGACAAATAACTATTTAAGATGTGCTTCAAATTCAACTGATGCGTCTGCCTTTCATTAAGCCTGAACCATATGCTCTGCTTGGCAGGACAGCAAGACACAGCAGCAACGTTTGTATCAGTCACTAAGAACCTCTTTTTTTTCCAGATTTGTTTTTTCAATCCCTGAAGATCCCAAACTACATCTTTACCTTGCCAAAATCTTGCTACATGTCAACAGATTGTATCTGCACAGGGTTCCTACTTGACTGACTACAAGAGGAGTAAACAATCTCAACTCAAAGACAAAGCAATACTGCAGCTTTTCTATTTTTATTTTAATAAAGTGTTTAAGGCATTTGTAAACTTGCTTTTCAGAACAGAAGGAAAACGATACACACATACTAGGCATCACTCAGCATGGAACATGATCTACTATCATGTTTTGATTTACACTAAGCCTCAACTAAGACCATTTTATATTAAGAGTGTGGGTAGGTACATACTCAGAACTCAGAAACCATTTGCTTCCCAGACACTTTATAATTTCAGTAGACTAGGCCAGTGAAGGCTGAGAGAAGGGAAGTGGTAATAGTCTCATGTAAAAATGAGGAAATGATTGGATGGGAATGTAAATGATTTGTCTGTATGTCATACAAAAGTTGCAACAGAGCCTCAGATCCTCCTAAATCCAGTCTACTTCTTTAAATGTGTGGCCAGCTACCTCTCCCATATTCTCTTTCCTTTTGAGACACCCTACCAAAATACAGAAATCAAATGATGAAAACAGACTTTCTGACATCAGATTACAAACGGAAAGTGTTAACGTTCCCAGACTGGTACTGGAACAGCAGCAGGAAGAACCTATGACATTTTATCACTATAAATTACACACAGGTTTCTTCCTTATTTCTCCTACGTGTCTTTGTCTAGACAGAGATGAGACAATGTGAATGTCATCCTAGTATTTGTAAAAAATGGACAGCCCATTTTCACACACCCACTCCCTTCAAGTTGCAAGGCAAACCATGACAAATTACTTCTACATTTGACACAATACGGGAGGACTTGCACCCAACACAATAAAATTAAGTGTAAAATGCTTGAGGGGAAGTGAGGGGAAAAACCAGAATACTCGAGGCTTTTAAAAGCAGTATATCTTAATACTTTTGAGGTTCTTAACCCCACAGCACTTTTGTATTAAATTCAGTGGAAATGATATACATGAACACAGCATCATACTGCTTTACTGACTTCCACCAAAGTAATTATGCAAAATAAAATAATCCAGCTAACAAGTGATAGTCCATGCATTATTTCGTAGTAATGAACAGACAATCAGCCAATGAAATGTGTCACCCTAATTTTCAATTAACAGTGGTTTAATTAAAGTCTTCCTGGACTAAGCCGGAACAGGTATCTTCAATGTAAACTGCCAATAGCTTTAAAGGGAAAACATATTTTCAGGTGGTTTCTTGAGGGTTACGGTGAGTGCCAGCTGATAATTCTGAAAAGTAAGGGTAGTGGACCTAATATTTCCATGAATACTTTTAAAGGTAGTTTAAACTAAAGTATAAAAAATTGTGAGTTAAACCCTGAATTAAATTCAGCCCTGCCTTGTGACTACTGATAGAAGCAATCATTATTACAAATGCAATAGCTATCCACATCAACAGTAACTAGAAATCAATTTATTCATTAAATTTAAAATCTTACATTAGAGAAACCAGCAAGGAAGCATGGAGACACTGCAAGAATCACTTCTCCTCCTCCCCTCAGTTAATCTGTTTCTTGGGCTCAGAAATCCTCAGGGCACGAGACTAGAGTTCTTTCTGAAGCTCCTTCGTAATTTTTTTCTACACGATTGCTGAACTCTTTGAAAAGCTGTAAACTCTACAAGAACACAGCTGAACAGTACTAAATTTAGGGATTCTTAATATAGTATGATTATTTTTTATAGGCTCTGTCTAATCCATGTGCTGGGCACGCAGTGGTACTTACTGGTCTGCTCTATGGATATGCACCCTGCTTCTTATCTATATGGTCATTTTTGATCAAAGTGGGGCATAAGAGAAGGGAGACATGGCACACTTCCATAGGACTACAAGTCTCAGAAACTGGGGATTGAGGCTGTAAAGCAAAGTGCGCAGTGCATCTGCCCAACAGGAAAAGACAAACTATGACCCATCTATCCATGAAGATAGACTCCAACAGGATTGAAGACCAAAGCAAAATGTTTCATGTTTTATTATCCTGTCTTTTCAAACGGACTAATGAGTGTGTGAGGAAACTTACATAGTCTATACAGTGGTTGAAATGAGTATCACTATATGAAAATAGGACCCATCAATACTTCTCCGAATAATGCTAGATGAATAAGCTTCACATTGCAGCTTCTAAATTTCCACTTCAAAGACTGTGCATGTCAGTCCTTGCAAGTACATCATACTATTGCAAACATTTCAAAACCCACACATTCTTCCCTCAGATCAGAAAAAACCTGATCATGGTATCCACATCAATTCATACACTTCTAAATCCTACTCCACCTAAGATCCTACACAGAGCAGAACAGGTTAAAAATCCCAAAGAAACAATACCTCTGACCTAAAACAAAGGAGGAACAAGAGGGACGCATACAAAACTGAAAAAATTTTGTTGAAATAAAGCCTAACTGTGACTATTACTTGGCTAATTCCTTGAAGCATCTGAGAACTGAGTAGCAGGTATACGTCAAGATGGCCTTATTTGAGAAAAGATCCTTAGAAAAGCATCAGCTCTCCTCATTTGCCATACGATCCCCCATCCACCAAAACCTGCAGAGAGACCTTCTGGAGATCTCAGGGCCACTCACATCGTATTGCCTGTGTTTGGGAAAAATACGATGCTCTCCCCAGTTCACTGCCAGCTAATTGGGAGGGTGGAATATTGTGGAGCAGGGAATCAGCAGAGGTTACAAACAAGAGGAAAGGGGTTGTGAACATCTGGTTTGAAGAGGGCTGAACAGGCATAAAGCAGGAATGAACAACAGGAAAACTGAGCCCAGTGAGTGGTTAGAACCCACAGCATGCAAGAATCAGATAACCTAAGGTGCACAAAGGTGGAAGCTACCGTAGATGGTGGGGATAGAAGAGAAACAAATGGTAATTCTTCAGAGAAAATGCATCAACCCATGAACGCTTGGTTTGGGTTCTTAACTGTGAGGTGCTGCCCACCTCAGCCTGCAATGGCCAGGATGCAGAAGTCTGCATGGAGGCCTCTTTTGCCTCCTGGCTTAGCACATAGTTGGAGCATGTCCACTGAAAATTGAACTCTCCACTGTGGAAGTGAAAGAGGAAGGCAGAAAATAACTGTTCTTTGCATGCTCCATATAGGTGCTACGGAAAAGACAGACCAACTACTGAATTTTCAATATACTTGTTGCAAAGAGATTCCTACATTAGCTGCCTCAAAGAGGAATTTCGTCATCCACACTACATCTGAGTCACATTGCCTGTACACTATCATTAACAATAAAATACCATTTATTTTAAATATGAAAAACAAAAAATGTGTAGGCCACAGTAGGTGTTAAATGGCCAAATTCTCAAGCATAATTTTAATACCGAAATGTTTTAAAAAAACCCACAAGCCTTTACTTAAAATGATAGAGATATAAGAAGTCTGAGCTAATAAGTCGATGATACTTGTCAGCTGTTACTGTTAGAAAATTGCCATATTCTAAGCATAGTCTACTATCTCATTCAGATTGGTTATTGTATTTATCCTTCCCAGAAATCCTCTTTCTTAATATGTTTTGTCACAGAGTAAGCGATATATAGCAACCGAATGCCTGAGAAGGACTAGGAACTATAAATACTCTATTCCAGAAAATTATAGGATTTATTCCCAGAATGTCATGCTAAGCTAACATAATAATATCCAGTAAGATAATTTACAAGACTCAAAAAATTCATTATGGAAGTCTCTTGCTTCCCTAGCTTACATAAGTGCAAAGAAACACTCCAAACTATACTGGTAAACCAGGTGTTTCCAAACGCATTTGCAGACAAGATATGACAACTGATCGGGGTTTTTTTGTTTGGGTTTTTTTCTTTCTTTTTTTTTTAAATACAGTAAGAGATTCATCTTTATCCCCTTTGATTTTGCCTGTTTGTGAAGTAATGTGGTTCTCTTTCGAGAAGATAAATAGTCAGGAACAGGAGAGCACTCACTTTCTGGGCAGCATGCACACTCCGCTCTCTTTGGCTTTCCGCTGCTGCACATTGCTCTGCCTTCTGTGACACAGATGAACATACTTCAAAATCTGTGTGTCCCAAATCCTGCAGATATTGGTAGAGTGGGGAATTCTGAAAGAGAGTTAAAAAAGAAAAATGAGAAAAAACAATGTTAAAAATCATTCCCTGTTTCCCACAAAACACAACTGTGAATACAGCAACCACACAACCAGCAGTGCATGGACTGAGAGCAGACCTGCAGAGAAGAACTTTGGGATAGTGGTGGATGAAAAATTGGACATGACCCGGCACTGTGCACTTGAAGCCCAGAAAGCCAGTCATACCCTGGGCTGCATAAAAAGTGTGACCAGCAGGTCGAGGGAGGTGGTTCTGCCCCTCTACTCCACTCTCGTGAGACCCCACCTGCAGTGCTGCGTCCAGCTCTGGGGTCCCCAGCACAACCAAGACATGGGGCTGTTAAAGCGGGTCCAGAGGAGGGGCACCAAAAGGGCTGAAGCACCTCTCCTATGAGGACAGGCTGAGAGAGCTGAGGTTGTTCAGCCTGGAGGAGAGAAAGCCCCAAGAGGACCTTATTGCAGCCTTTCAATAATTAAAGGAGGTTTATAAGAAAGACAGAGACGGACTTTTTACCAGGGCCTGTAGTGACAGGACAAGGGGTAACATTTTTAAACTGAAAGAGGACAGATTTAGATGAGATGTACGGAAGAAGCTCTTCCCCGTGAGGGCGGTGAGGCGCTGGCA
>JAVKLA010000062.1:13384805-13397905 GCA_034782735.1 Sagittarius serpentarius | reverse complement strand
CGGCCTGGTGGAAGGTGTCCCTGCCCGTGGCAGGGGCTGGAACTAGGTGGTCTTTGAGGTCCCTTCCAACCCAAACCATTCTGTGATTCTATGCAACAGGAAAAAAACCCCTAACACAGTTAATAGCAAAGCAGCCAAATTTTTGCTTTAAATATCTCCCTTAAGTTTTATCCTGACCATAATGAAAGAGGCCACAAGACAGTCAACATACAAAACACTGTGATGAGAAAAAAGCATGCAACCAATCTTTTCCCACAGCAATATTTTTTCTAGGTCACCTGATAGGGTTCTTTAGCTTATAACTTACATGTTTTCAATAAATAAATTATGTATTTGATAATATATTTTAAAATATTATTGTGTGACTCTGGAATACTTAACGACACTGTTTTCCTAAAGTTTATAAAAATAAAATAGATCATACTTTGAACCACTTCTACTAAAACAAACTTCAAAACTAGAGCAATTTTCAAACTTCAGTAAAAGAAGCTTCAGTGTAACCTGATTAAGTACCTACAGAGTGTTTTATAGAAATGGAAAAACAAATTAGAAAAAGGTTTCTGCTCTCTCCAAGGATGGAACTAGCACTTCTGGCAAAGGAGTATCACAGTTACTTAAAAAAACCCGGAAACAACACACCCAACTTCTTTAAGCTGCTGGCAAAGCTACTAATTTACAAAAAGTCCTTAACAAAACTTCTTAGAGAAAGTATGGAATTCTGATCGCCAGAGAGTGGGTTTTTACATGTTTAGATATTTATCCATATAGATTGCTACAATTTCTTGTTGTCACCTGCATCAGATATCTAGATTTACTTAACTCTTATTTTTCTGTTTACAACCACATATATGGCAGTATCTAGGATACATTTGATGGAAAGGATATTTATGCTAACTCCAGTTCTCCTCAGGACATGTAAAGAGCCTTTGTTTTTAAGAAAACCTCTCAGCAATCAGTCTTAAATAGCCTACTAAGTTAGGTAGTCATTTTGACCTCCGAAAAATTTTATCAACATCCCACACTAGTATGCGAACACTAGCAAACCGCATAGGAAGAACACAAACCATTTTAAGAATTATAACATACTATCAATGAGATAACAAAAATACTGTAAATAAAAAGTAAAAATTTCACAGTAAGTAATGCGCAGCTGTGGAGGTCTGCAGAAACAACCACCAACAGAACATCTACTACAAATTGTTACATTAACTATCATTAACTTGCTGCTGCAAGTTGTGAAGGTAGCCCATCTACTGTGACCATGTACCTACATGGCCAAATCTCAAATGACTGCCATACAATAAAACTTGGAAGCAATCATTCATACTAGCTGAACAAATTAACTTATTACCTCTAGGGATTTTTTTAACCCCATCACCGAAGTGCTATTTTGATCACTCTTACCTATTTAAAGCATGCAAATTCATACTTCTGCATGCTCTGCTTGAATTACTCACAACAGATTCAGAGCCCAGTCATTACCTGAAACTCAAACATTCGTACCAATGCACAGGTACACCCTCACCCGCAATGACGACGATTGTGCAAAACGCTAGGATAGGTTAGTGACTCATTTCCGTATGGGAATTTTGCCAGTGTGACAACTCAACCCTATCATTTTCCAGGTACCTTTCCTCCACGATTGAGTACTTTTTCAAATGCATCTAACTCTAATTAATCAATGTGCTGTTCTGGACTGGCTGGAAAGAAGGTATGTTTCTCTCTAAGTAGAACATGCCACCTCACCAGAATTACTTAATTAAAATGGAGAAGAAAACATAATAGACTAGAATACTTCTCTTATTTAAGACACTGTTAAATTCCCTTAGTAATTTCAGGACAGAACTCGGAATATGAATGGATATGCATAACTTTGTCTTCCTAAAATGGTTTTCATAAAGAGCCAGGCCGTGCACTGCCAGCACACCTGGAAGAACTTGAGAGGCATTAGGGTAGCACGGAGGTTTCAGTCAGAACCAGCCAGAATTTTCCCCATTTAGACAAAGATGCATAGACAAAGCATTGGGTGAACAGAGAATGTTTAATTCAAAATCATAGTTTTGATGCTCGCGCCAGGCAGGACTCCAAGGAAATCGTATCTAGGCTCTTGGCAGACCTGTCCATCATCTTGACCATCGTCTTGATCATTCTTGTCACAAGCAAGGCCAGTCATCACTTGACACACGACTACTGTTGTACTTTATTGGTACTCACCTACATACAGACAGCTGGCAAAATACCCAAATATACCAAGGAGTTTTTCCACTAGTATCTCAGCACCTTGCTTTGGGGTCCATGATGAGATAATTTTCCAAAAGCCGATCAAGAAAACCGGTCTAATGCCGTTCAGATTCATTCCATTTCCTCACAAAAATGGATGAAGGAAGGCTGAGAGACAGAGACAGACAGACTCTGTCCACTGAAGACAGAATTAGCTAAAATCCTGAATGCTACGTTTAGTAAGTGAAATATTGCATAGATGTAAGAATGTCCAATTCTTCCCTCTTACTGGGTATTTGGCAACATCAAAACCTTCCATCTGTCATTAGTACATTTTCTACTCTATAGAAATAGTAAAAAATACACCATCTCTCTGAATGTTAATGAAACTTAAGCCCCTAGCTAGGAAGAATAATTTTATTTGTTCTTATAATCATGGTAGAATACAGGCACCTTACTAGTTTTACATAAATTCCTTCTGATTAACTTTCTGAAGGCTTTTACAGGGTCTCATTATGGGTAGATTTGCAATTTTTTATCACTGCTCGGAACTGGAAATCAGTTTTCTAACTACTGAGTTAGCAAATGATAATTAATTAAAATTTAACTTGAAAGTTTATCACATATTACTTCAAGTAGATACAGCTTCTCCTCTTTCAGTTGCTCAGAAAGTACTCAGGCTACGATAATCCTCCTCCAACACATTTCTCTGGCTCCACATGCTTTCTCTTTCCCATTTTTTTCTAAAAGATTATTAGCGGAACTAAAGTGCACATTGGAAAACCTCATTTTTTTGTTAACTTAAATGACCAAGAACTATGCTGTGATTCAAATCCCTTATGCTGTAAGTAAAACCATCATTATTCCCCTTTCTGAATCCATTAGCAGCATGTAAGATGTGGGTAAATAAAGTACTGAATAAGAAGTGGGCTGAGGTCCTTGTGAAATTACATTATTAAGAACCAATCACTAAATTCTTCCACTAAGAGTGAGGTCTCATCTGTAGCACATGCAGCTTTACATTTGAGGAAATGTAAAGAAAATTTGAAGATTACACTCTCCTATTAGAAATATCACTGATGGCATACAAACATTAGCCTATGCTAACATAAAAACTTTATTTATTTATTGGTTTGTTTGTTTTATTTCATGTCCTAGATACTGCCCCACTTTAAATGATACTGACAAGCCTGTCACTTGTAAAGCTGTATGGTCTGTATAACTCACTGAGGGTGTCTCTACCAGTGTACTGCAAATTTCTCCCATGACGTATGTAAGTCACGGCTAGAAAATCCAGTAAAAGAATTCTAAAAAGTTGAAGGGTAGATTTCATGTCCATGAACATTCACACAAAAGTTCCAATATTATCAAAGAATCAGAAAATTATTAATTATGCAACTACAGAATTGCTATATAATACCATTAAAATATCCTATTCTATATACTGCTTGTTTCAATACGAGACAGAAGTACTATACTTAATGCTTACAAGGCATTTTTCATCTTCACAAAGCTTTAAAAGCAATAATTAAATCGCATAATGTGTCTGATGTCCCACAAATTATAGCTCTGAATTTCTAGCTTACATCCTTACCCAAACCTCTCACTCCTAAATGCCTTCTTTCCCATAAAAAAGATCACAGATATGCACATACTCTTGCACACGCGCTTCTAACTATGAGAAAAGTTCCTTGATTTCAATTCATGCTGTCATTCATCAGCATTGGCAGGCTCAGCTGCTTTCACCTGCAAATGCCATGACAACATTAAAAAACCCTACTTCTTGGTTGGGGAAAATAGGAGGGATCTGCCTTTTTTCCTCCTAATTTTCTTAGCCCCAAATTCACGCTTTCCTTTTTTCAACAGTCGAACATTAAGAAAAGAAAAAGAAAAAAAGAGCAACTGATTTTACATTTCTGCATGTATTATAGATACTACACTTTTATTTTAAGAAATTCAGAACATATCAGAAAGTTTATTCTTGCAAGCAGTACTAGGTTGTAATTAAAAAAAAAATTTAGACTTGAGAGAAAGCTTTTATGTTAGAATGTGAGGTAAAGGCACAGCAAGGCTGTTTCAGTGGATGGCACAAAACCGAAATTTAACATATAAAGTCTCATCTTCCTATTAATACAGCATCATATTATTCTAGAGGAATCTATTTCCATGTATTTTTGAATCTTTACTTTCAACCACTCTTAACTTAGATAATAACTGGACTAGTATTACTCGTGTTTGACAGTCAGGTTTATTTCTAGTTGTCTCTGGTAGAATGACATGGTAATGAATAATGTACAAGTAGAGAAGAAAAAAAACATCAATAATTCAGCTTATTGTTATGTTATCATCATACTACCAGTCACTGATGGCAAGTATTATCTAAAGAAATTGAGGCTACTAAGACAGGGCTTTTCAGCAATAAGCTGTATTTACTTCTGAAGTTTCTTCTAAGTTTCTTCTTCTAAGTCACCTTCTGAGACCACCTGGATACAAGAGACAGGCATTGCATTTACAGCTAGGGCATTTTTTTATTATGCTACTTGTCCAAAATGTGTGCTGGAAATGCAAAACAGTTCCAGGACAGACAGAAGACAAAATGCCATTATTCTTTGGTGTATTTTGTACAGATTATAAATGGAAAATCTTGTTAATAAGTGAAGCAAGGCAGTCAGAAACAGTTGATGTACTGAGCAGGAATGTAGTTTTTGAAAATTTTAAGAATTAGGGTTTTCCAGGGACTCAGTAGAGACTGACAATAAAAAAACCAGTTATCTTTCTAAGACTTTTCTAATTCACTACAGTCAGTCATACTGCAAAGCCATTCAATTGTAACTAGACATTTATAGTATAGTATAGTATAGTATAGTATAGTAGAGGTTTATATAAGCTCGTTTCCAGAATCAAGAAAGAAAATCCTTTGCTCCTCATTCATAACTCCCTGAGCACATTTACTTTAGAGCCATACTACTAAAAATTATTTCACTCACATACATATGTTTAATTAAAATTCTCCGTTTTTAATTGTTGGAAGTGGTTGAATCTCATTCTAAAGCCATGATATATTATGTATGATTAAAGAACAGTCCACTAAATTAGTTTTGTTCTTTAACCCTTTCCCATTTTAATGCCTCTTTCCATACAGCACTGACTTGGTTAGGAAAAAACATCACCTAAACTGAAGACTAAACATCGTGTTTGCAACTCTAAGCCTACAGTAAAAATAAATACAAAAAAATTAAAACAAAGCCAAACATTAAAAGATAATCAAACATGTACAACATCACCTCCTGCTATGTGATGGTAAGGTTGTTATAGCAGAGAATTCCCCAGCTTCAGAAAGGAGCTTACTTTTGATAGATTTCTACTCAAATACTTACATCTATTGCAGCCTTGCAAGCACAGATATTGCACTTTAATATGTGAGGCATTTTGTGCGTATTCTGAGAAAAACCTTTGCAATCACAAATCAGATTGAGACACTGTTAGCTTTCATAGTCGTGTTACAATAGCAGCTGAAAATCAAAGCCACACCCAAATTATTTTTGCTGATGCATCATGAAGTAAATGACTCAGCATTTCTCCATTAGAGACAGGGGCTTCCCACACCCAATGTTCTTTACTATGACAAAATTTACTACCTAGCAACCCCCTGCTCTAGTTTCCAACCAAGCTAATGGAGCAGATTAACCTTACAAGTAACGTTTAATGCCACTGCACAAAATAAGAGTTTTAAAGATCTCTTCTTAATATACAGGTAAGTTTTTCCAAAGCTGAGGTTTTCAATATGCCAAAACCACTGTGGGAGATAAACCACTTCCAAAATAACTACAAGTTATGAAGTATCAGTTAAAAAAACAAGATTAAACATTTCTACCACAATGACAGCAAAGGCTGAGATATGCCGAACAGGTGGCTAAACTCAGAACAAAATAAACAGTATTGAAATCTCTACCCCCCTCTCAAAACACAGATTTGAAGAAGTTGAGCTAATACTCACAGACAGCGCAATCTTTGTCTCCTGGAAGAGGGTATTCCATTTTTCTCTTCGGTACTGCTCCCATGCACCTGACAGAATCTCGCCCGCCTCCCCGTTTCTTTCCACTTGTCCCGCCAGGATGACCCGAGCCGAGGATGAGAAGCAGCCGTCAATGTAATTGCACCTGTGCCCCCGCACAGGAGCATTTTCCTGACGGCATCAGCGGATGCAGCTTGAAATTTCCCAGGACCGTGCGATTTCTCCTGACTAATGTGGCTTTCTAACTGGGGGGAGGGAGATGAGGATGACAGATTGCTAAAGGCTTTTAAAAAGATACTGCTTGAAAGAATTACTGCACATCGATCTTACATGCAGCCATTAGTAAGACTTTCCAAGCAACAGTATTTAAAAGCCTTGGTCATATTCTCCTGGCTGGTAACCCCCTCCTCCTGTGCTCCGACTGACAAAGAGCCAGGCACTGACAGGGCTAATATTAGACAATGACTTCAAGGCAGCAAAAGAGTCATTTAAATTTCCTATTCTGCTTTCACTGCCACAGCAGCGTAGACGTTGGTTTCTCCAGCACTACTGTATCATCTGATTTAGAAGCAGGCTCCAAGAACTACTTCGAAGCCATTAATCTGTTACTGTTCCCGGATATTTTCTGACACACCATATATATCTAATTCTGCATGCACCCACATCTCCTGAAGAGTTAGGAAAGTTTTATAGCCTGTGTATAGTTCTGCATCACTGGATCTGTGACGCTGCAAAGCTCTTTCCTGTGCATTTTCAGCAGGTGGTTGCACGTTACTGCCGTCGTGGAAAAGTCTTAGAAAGAAATACTATGTACTAGACAAAGCCCTGAAACTCACTGAGAGCTCTGGATTATTGACCCGTTCAAAAGTGGACCTGCAAATATGGGTGAAAAGCTGAGCAGGACCTTCCTGACAAGGACAGAGATGAAGAACACCTGAAAAACTGAAAGTAAAAGTGGTAAACGTCACCTTCCCTGGAGGACAGGGTAACAGGCCAGCCAGACTCTGTACCTGGAGCTTTGGGTGGGAAGCCATCAATCATGCAGGTCATCGGACTAGGCTGACACAGGAAAACTGGTTTGTTTTATACCAGTTACTAACAACTCACAGATTTTACCCTCCACTTACATTCAAAACTAAATTAATCAAATTGATGCATCTGACTGATAAACTAGTGGCGTATTTCTGAAACATTCTGGAAACCTCTTTAAAACACCAGCTCCAAAGAATTAACTTGTTTATGCACTAAAAATCATGTTTATTCTGACTCCTAATGAGAGTCTTTACTGAAGTGAAAAGTATCCAAGAAACAAGAGACAGTCACATTATAACGACTAAAAGAAAAGTACGAGTGACTTTTTTTTATTCAAGTGTCTCAAGGAAGTTGATTCATGACTTGAAGTTGTCAGAGCAGTTACTGCAGTATTAACCCTTCTGTAAACATGACTCCAGAGTAACTAATACAGAGGAGGATTAAAAAATTTTTGGACCAACAGACCTCAAAATTTACTATGGACCATCATGTACTTTTGCCTTCAAATTTTCTATTAAAAATAATAAAGGCAATATGGGTTTACACACTATACAGCCCATATAATACTTTATCTCTATCCTTTCAGATACAACATTAGTGTTATCCAAAAATGCTTGATGAGTTTACTTGGCCTCCACAACAACCAGACTGTTCTTTACACAATTTTAAGCTTGCAGTTTCTTTTATTTTCTCTCCAGCGTCACCTGCCTCCCAGCCATGTGACGAAAAGGAGCACAGCCTGTCCTCCCCTCCCTCTCAGTAGACCGCTGAGAAGCAAAATATCCAAAACAGTCCATCCATCACTAGTCCAGGTGCCTCTAAAGTACACTGCAATTTGCAGCAGAGATATCTCCCCAGGCTGCATTTACATCTTCAGTTTAATCTGCCATTACCAGTGGGTGCCGATGAAAGCTGCAGTAGCATTTTAGAACACTAATGGTAATGTTTATACAGCCAAATGGTGAAATGGGACAAGGAACTGATCTGATTGTAAAAAACCCCATAAAATCCATCTTTTTTTTTTTCCTTAGCCAGGTTAGTTTATAGTCTAATCAGTCTCCTGAGCCAGTTTGCAGCATCGCCCACAAATCCAGGTGCCAGATTGTGGCAGGAAGAAGATGGGAATAAGCCAGAAAGAAAAGAGGAGTGAAGCCCAAACACCTCTTCTGGCAATAGTCCACACTTCAGGCAGACAAAGCACAGTCTCAGACCTAGCTCATCAGAATAACAAGTGAACTGTGGTTTTGACAGAACCATGTATTTAAAACTGGCTTTATTTCACACTTATGTGTAAAATGAGAGTACATCGTTAGTTCACCCAATATTTGGTGAGAAAAATCCTGTTGAGGGAGTATTACTGACATTACCATTGAAGTTGTGTGAATGTTCTTTCTGAGCTTCTTCTTTTTCCTTATTTATAAGGTTTGAGACATTATTTTGTAGAATTCAACATTTATAAGCCTGATGCTTGACAAAAATCACATTACTTTGCAAGTCCTAAAGTTTCCAGGTTTCTGAATGAATGTGACTTAAAATTTTCATCACAACAAAAAGCTTCTGAGGTTAGGTTTCCTGGGGTTTTCATTTGATTTTGTTTCATTTTTTATACAAAATAATTTCAGAACAGCTCAATTTAGGTGGAGAAAGCACTTGTGAAAACAAACATCACCGAGTGTTTTGATAAAAGCTACATTTAGTTTAAAAGGGTTCAGATGAGGATTTGAACATCTCAATTTAGTGATGCACCAGTATTCTAAGCAAAGAAATGCCATATTTTAGACATGTTTTACTATTGCAGGCATGCAGAGAATATACCAGCTAAAGGCTGTACTGAATAAAGCTGTATTATGCTGGGAAATGGTGGTGCCTCTTGCTGGAATCTCTCTTAAATCTTACAGAAATCTGTATATCAGAACATTATATGTAGGCATCCTCCATGCCCCTCAGCACCAAGCAGCATCTTGGCTTGTTGCCTAAATAAGCAGTGAGAGTTGTCTTTCTGAACCTGACATTTGAATGCAGTATGATGTTGCCCAATATTTCCCAAGCACTTTTGTCCCACGTACTTCCTAAACAGACTCCACCGTCCCTACCTCCTCCCCACACAAGACAGACCCAGTGCCATGTAGGTGCCAGCTCTCCTGAGCCCTGGTGCTTCCTTTTTCTCTCAGGATGGCATGCTGCTTCTAAAGCATTTCTCCACTGTTTTCAGGACTCATTTTTCAGATTAGCTTCTTCCATTACAGCAAGAAGACAAAGCAGACCGTGTCTCTCCAAACTCTGGAAAGAGTAATTCCATTTCTGTGCATATTTTCCCCCAGTGATGGGAAGATGACTGCTTGAGCAAGGGCTGTCTGTGAAATGAGAGCACCTCTTACAGGGTCAAAATATTTGTTCTGAGTTTATGGGTTCCAACTCCAGGTTCAGTAGAGCTGTGTTCAATATTTTACATAGATATAAACTTTTGAATTTGGACATGAGATTTTTGACTCTCTTGGTGTTCATCCCCAGCTTGCTTTCTTTTTAAATACAGATTACTATAGATTCTGAGATTTGATACAGATAGGTGAGCCAAAGAAAGTCTAATTTTCTCAATTTGGTATTATTCTCCCATTTGCACAAAATAAAATTCAAAGTCGTGAAAGATCACACATACAATTTATATTGTATTTTTCAGTCTGGGACTTCTAATGGGACAAACAATAAATCCCAAATTTATAAGTCTGGAGTCATACTAAAGATCAGATCCTCTAGATCTAGAATAAAAGATTAGATCCAACAGTGACACTACTATTATGACACTCAGCCAGACTTTAGTGGGGCTACTCTTTAACACGTATTTCTATTAGTACCGAAATAGCTAGTGAATGGTTGTAGGAATGGCACAAGACTCATCAGCGAATTAAAACAATGTCTCAAGTGAGGAAAGCTTTCTTTCCTAATTAAAATTTAAAAAAATTGAGAGACATGTTTACAGCAATGAAATTAATTCAGTACTATATTTTATACAATTCTATAAGCAAAGCTTTAAATTTCAAATGCTGCTTATGAAAAAGCCTTTAAAAATCTAAGGCGGTGGCAGTTTGACATTGTGAGTGTCAAAATCTCATTTTTTTGTGCAATCTGGTGCAAAATCTTTCACACATAGCATTAAAATGGAAAACAACAAAAGTCAGCTCCAATCCTTCCACCAGAACCATATAGCTGACACAGTCAGGAAGACTTTCTGGGATTAGGTTCCAACAGTGGCCTGGGTGAACCTGAAGGAAGGAGCATCTCCTATGAGGAGAGGCTGAGAGAGATGGGACTGTTCAGCCTGGAGAAGAGAAGGCTCAGGGGGATCTCATCAATATATATAAATACCCAAAGGGAGGGTGCAAAGAAGACAGAGCCAGGCTCTTCTCAGTAGTGCCCAGTGACAAGACCAGAGCCAACGGGCACAAACTGAAACATTTGACGTTCCCTCTAAATATCAGGAAACACTTTTTCACTGTGAGGGTGACTGAGTACTGGCACAGGTTGCCCAGAAAGGTTGTGGAGTCTCCATCCTTGGAGAAACTCAAAAGCCGGCTGGACATGGTCCTGGGCAACCGGCTCTATGTGGCCCCGCTTGAGCACGGAGGAATGGACCAGATGCTCTCCAGAGGTCCCTTCCAACCTCAATCATTCTGTGGTCCTGTAAGCATAGCTTTAATATCTATCCAGATGTAAAAAACAAACTTGCACAAGCGCATTAAAATATAGGACAAATGACTTAGCTGGAAGCAGAAATTGGGAGCCAAAAATGTACTCAAAGAGCAGTGTTTGGATCACCTTCATCCCAGCGTTCTGAAAGAATGGGCACAGGAGATCAAAGATCCAGCAGAAAGGATTTTTAATAAACCTATAAACTCAAGAGTGGAAAAAAGCAAACATGGTGTCTATATTTACAAGGAAAAAAAAGCAATCAGGAATATGTCAGGCCTATGAATCTGATCAAAAACCAGCATGCTACTGAGAATAATTATTCTTTCTTGCAAAATTGAAAGACAAAGAAGAAAACAGATGACCATCAAAGAACATAACAACACGGGTTCACCAGAGGTAGATTGTGCCAAACTCACTCGACATCTTTCTTTGACAAGACAGCTAATTTTTCTAGATAAAGCAAATGCAGAAAGTTTATATGGACTTTTTATACTGTGCCACATCAGTTAAGACGAAAGAGACAGGAAAGGAACCACATATATAGATGGCAGAGATAACAGTGGGTTATGCTGAATGGAAAGCTATCAGATCAGAAGGTGGTTACTAATGGAGTTCCTAAAGAATGGGTCTTTGGTCAAAGCTTTTGAATTTTCCATAATTAACCCCATACCAGAAAAGCATGCTAATGAAATTTCCCAATACCACCAAGTAACATCATATATGCAGAAAAGGATTGACTCATCATATAAAAAGAACTGGATGACCTTCAGTGGGTACTGATAATGGCATGCAGGTTAACAGTAGACAACAGCAAGACCTTACAAAGAGGGACTAATAAAAACAAACTCGCCAATAATGTGGAAGCTGTTGACAAAAATAAGGGCAGACGTGTGGTTACCCTACATTACATTACAACCGAGTCTAACAGTACGAAGACTTGAAAAAGTTGTTCGTAGGCCTAGGATGCAAGAAACAAAGTATTCCCAGCAGAAGCGAGTGAAAATAGTTGTACAAGACCCCAGCAAGAACGCTGAGTACCATGCTGCAAGCTTGGGTAGAGGAAGGTGAACTCAAACTGAAGTAGATGTGAAAAACTCCCAAAACCAAACAGATACAAAAACAAACCAAAAATGAAGATCAGGAAAACATTTTTTGTGAATGGAAGCTAAAATATATTGGATTATTCTGTTTAGCAAAATCCTTAGCCAGGATAAGATTGCCTTCTATTAATACATTAGGAGAGGTAAACTCTAAAGAAATGCAAGAGCTATATACGCTAATGGACAATAGTAGCAGAAGTGCAAGTAGGTATGAAGTGGCCATGAACAAATTTCCAGTCAGAAATCAGATGGCAGTTACTAACTATCAAAGCAATGAAGTTCTGACGCAGTCCTCCCACTGGAATAATGATGAAAAAATTTTGCCAGTTTGAGCAAGGAGCTTCTTTAATTTATACATTAAAAAAAAGAAAAAGAAAACAAGGAGGAGATGTCATTGTCCAAACAACAAAAAAACCTAACACAATTCCAGTCTCATATCAAAATACACCAAACACTGCAATTTTTCAGAGGACTCCGGGGCCCACTGTAACTGCACTGCACACTACACTGTAACTACAGCATTCTGTCTCCTAGACCGTTTTGTACAAAACTCACCTCAAGTAACTTAATATCAAATTTCCTATCTCGTGATCTCCCTTAATAAAGACAGACATTGATAATGTCATTCATTGTTCATCCATTTTTTAGTACAATCTGCTCTACACTACAATAATTTTTAATTTGACGCCCTGCTGGCAGATGAGCCCAGGCCAAGCATATCAGGGCACCTCTGTGTTTCTTGGGTTCTGTCCTCTCCTGTCAATATTTGCAGCATTTTAATTGCAAGAGCAACTAGTTGTAACAAATGCAAGAACTGAAGTGCTGAGGACTATGCAGGTGGTGAATGAAAACCACTGGCTGCTGGAGGAATTCATTTATACACTGGTGTCCTGGTTTCGGCTGGGATAGAGTTAATTTTCTTTCTAGTAGCTGGTATAGTGTTGTTTTGGATTTAGTACGAGAATAATGCTGGTAACTGATGTGTTTAGTCATTGCTAGTCGTGTTTAGACTAAGTCAAGGATTTTTCAGCTTCTCCTGCCCAGCC
>JAVKLA010000062.1:13312643-13380601 GCA_034782735.1 Sagittarius serpentarius | reverse complement strand
CACCCCCCCCCCCCCCCGCCTGTCCGTGACCGCTGCCAATTTTATGGCTAAAAGAGCTGCAAGGCAAACTCTTGGTTTAAAACAAGAGCTCCCCGTGTTGAAGGGAGTCGCTCCTCTTTTCTGTTTGTTTGGCTGCGCGCTGGTGTGCCGTGAGTACTTTTGTTCACCCATCTGTTAGGTTAGTAGATTCCTTTCTTAGTCTCCTTGAAGACGAGAAAAGGAGTCGTTTCTGCGTTGGAAAGATGTCATGTGTAAGTTACAATGTATTGGGTGGAAACACCTAATTACGGAGTGAACCTGAAGTAGCGAAGTGATTCCTGTAAGGATTGGGGTGGGGGGTGTTCTACAGGAAAAGCAGTGCACAGACATCAAGCAAAAACATCAACCTAATTCTCAGTGTTTTCCTCTCAAATATGTCAAATTTTTATCGAGTCCTGCGTTAATTATCGGGACTGTCTTACTTAATCAGGATTTACTGGAAAATAAAACGCTATTCAGTGCATCTTTCTGCTTCATTTAATATATTCCCGTTTTTAATATATATGACAGAACTGATTTTGTTTAGATCTCGAAGAACTTATAATAAAGCGGGATATCATCTTGACTTAACAGCTGCACTGTATGTTCACGTTGTTTAGTAGTGCCGGCGGTAGTGTAATGCATCCCTGCTCTCTTAAGAGTGAAACAGCTGTGCAAATAAAAGATAATGTGTTAGGGGGTGCCCAAGAGCTTAGAGCTGGGCTGTTAAAATTTGATACGGTACTAAGTTTCAGAAAGTTGGGTAGATTTTCAGCACTAAACAGTGATTTCAGGACTTCCAGAGCTGAGGTTGTGTGACTGAGTCTCTGTGGTTTGGTTTATGTTGTGGTGGTGTTTGTGGGGAAGGTGAGGAGGAAGGGGTTCTGGTGAACAGAGTCGCTTAGAAGGCAAAAAAAAAAAGGAATATCAGTAAGAAGAAAGTGGGACAGTTTCATGGAAAACGTGAATTTTAGCGAGGTATTCGAAGGGGAAGGCATAGAGAGAAGAGGCCTGGTGGGCATGAAGAGGGAAGCTGAGGGGTATGTGAAGGCTGTTGAAGAGTATTTTGTGTGTGATGGATTATGTGAGGATAAAAAAAATACATGGGGAACAGGTGAAACAAGACCAGAGATTCATGATCCTGCTGACAGTGTCATGACAGCTTTTGACATTTCAGTTAAGGAGCTTACAGGCAGGGTATGAAAAGACTGAGGACTGCCAGAAGACAGTTCTGAAGGTTTAATATCTGTCTCTTTGTATTGCTGCAGAATTTAGCTCCTGAAATATATAGGCATACTTTATAAAGCTATTGTTTGCATAAAACCTTACCAGCTCCTATATTTTAATTTCAGTCCTGTGATTTATAGGAACTATTTCCTCATTGAAATTATTTAATCGTGAATTCAGTTATTACTCTGGTTTGTGCTACATAAGCTATCCTTCTGACAACTGATTGGTAATACAGCGTTACAGTAAAAATGTTATCATCATGTGTGAAGGCTTCAGATGGAACTTGAAATGCCTAGAAATCCTTCTGCTCTTCCTTCAGTTTAACTTGAAGGGCATGAGTGTCTCTCTCTCGTGTCTTTTAATCTACCTTTAGAACACAGCAACCTGGTACAGCATTATCAGTATTGATTTAATATTTTTAAGTAGGATTTGCAGATATGAATGACTTCAGCTTGATATGCAGGACTGTCTGTAAGAGCTACTGTGCTACTTGAGGGAACTATGGTACGGAGAGAAATACTGAACGCAGCTTCTGTCCATGGACAGAAGTTGCAAAAGGTCCAACATTGGTAACCCAGCCTTAACTCCACTCCAGCTTGCCTTCTGTCTTTCTAAATAATGCAGCACATATTCAGTTTCTTGCTATCTTTCCTAGTTCCTCTACAAAATTGTTTGTTACATCTCAGCCCAGAGCTAGATGTAATTCAGTGACAGCTGAAGGAGTTCTGCCATAGCTCTTGCTTACATATTTGAAAATGTATATGTAAATCTGGACTTGTTAGAACTAAGGATCTATAGCACTTATTTAAAATATTTCTAGATAATTTAAAAATTATCTTATTGTAGTGATCAACCTGTATGTTGGTTTCAACCTTCATTTACAGCTATTCTCTCACTTCTTTCTCATGTACTGCATAGCCTTTATATACCATACTGATGAATGCGCATCTACTCACTTTCTGCCTGGAACTATTGTGCTGTCTTCAAGTATGCACTTTGCCTTTAAAAGGGAAAAACAAAAGCTCAGAGTTATGAGTTTGACATTTATTATTTCTTGCTGAAGAAACAGTCCTTATATGTAAATCTATACAGCTTATTTAATGTGGGCAGAATGTATAGCTTAGACTTGAAATCTGATTTGACAACAACAATGAGAAATACGTAGTGTATTTTAATGTCAAAAATGTAATTCAAAGGGAAAAAAAATGCAGCAGGAACAGAATAAACAAAATCAAAATGACTTTTCCAATTGAACTTCATTGCTTTCAAGGACTGAAAAAATGAGGCCTACAGGGTTTAATGTCCCTTTAACCCTCTAATATGTCAAGTCTCATTAGAGTTACTCAGCTCTTATCTCCGCATGCAATCTTAAAAGGTTGTTTATTCATTTCTTGTCCTTACTCCAAAGTTAGCCCCAAACTTTCCTGTTTTATTTAACAAGTCATTGGACAACCTGAGATTTTGAAATTAATGTTTTCCTTTTGCAGTTTATTTAGGATGTTTTCTAAAACTGTAGTGGCTTGGAAACCATCGTTTTCCCTTGTATTTTAAAAACTACATGTCTTATCTTCCGGGATGTCGTGACTCATTCCTTTTTTTTGTTTTCTTTTGAGCATTGTGGTACCTGAGAAAAATCAGAGCCTCTGCATAATGAAAAAATAAATATACCTTTTCAGGAAATAAATTAATGATCTCAGAATACTTTTTTGAGGTGTTTACCTAATGCAACTTTCTTTCTGTAACTGAAAGCAAAGTAACTGAACTGAAAAGCCTTGTTGTGAGTCATTAAAACTTAAGTTGCTGGAGAGCAGGAGTTCTAAAATACTTTTTTTTCTCTGTGCAGTGTATTAACGGCCATCGCAATCATCTCTAAGTGTATCCCAAACATATAGCGGTTATTATCTCTCCCCACACGCTCTTTAAAAGCCAGATTGGCTTTCTCATTTTGTGTCTGTGAGTTGTAGTGTTTTATGCCAAAAGTACTCCCAGAAACAGTAAATTGGCTGTTGGAGTGAGCTCTTCTTTCATGTAAGAAAGAAGAGCACATCGATACCTTGGTAGATACCTTCTGGGCATTGTAGTATTTTCATATACAGCCTACAGATGTGGTTTCGTAACTCTGAGACTACAGTATGCATATGTAAACAAGGTGCCATGAGAAAGCCAGTATGTACATTTGCAGTAAGCCAGCTGCTACGCAGTGTTTCAAGCCTTTTTCTTTTCTTTTCCTAGTACCTTTGAAAAAGATACGTGAAGTAGTATGTGCAATAGATTTCACCTTGTAGGTGAAAAGGAATAAACTACCTTGTATACTGTGCAGTAAGGTAAGAGTATACATATGGCCAGCTTCTATAAAGTAGCTGATTTGTTAAATTCACACCTTGGCTTACCCTGTAGTAACTCGATTGTGTACCTGTACCGATGCAGCTGCTGTCGAAATCTTATGTCATGCTGATTAATTGTTTTACTGTCTTCCTACTGTATTGTGGTTCAAAAAGGATATTGCTTTCTTGGGGTGGGCTGCAGGATCCTGGCACCGGGATACCCCTTGGGTGGCTGGAGACAGTCCCATAGGGGACCGTGGATACCAGGAGGGAGACCTCTGTTTATGTGCAGCATTGCAAGGAAAGGAATATCAAATTATGTTTGCACGGCTGCATCCAGAACCATCTGTCCGCGTTTCGTGGACAGATGCAGGTGAACATAACTCATTCTTTTGCTGTACCCAAGTGTAGTAGTTGTTAACATAATCTGAGAAGTATAAAGATAACCTGGGAAAATGTTCCTTTAGCAATGGTAGGGTTTATTGCGGGAGGGGTAGTGCTGTTTGATTTTTTTTTTTTTTTTTTTTTTTTTTTTTTTTTGCCTCAGTTCAGCTTCATGTATCTTTTCTCCGTATTCCTGTGCTGGGCAGGCAAGATAACGAGAGGTAAAAATTTGAGGAGAAGATTAAAAGCTGTGTAATAATGGTGCTTAAGACTGTACTGTCTTACTGGCTTTCTTGCTCATTCATGATATTGCATAGGAGAAGAAAGACGAGCATTTTTAGGTGAAGTCCTCAGTTGCCAAATCCTATCATCTGAAGAACAGAAACAGACACTTTAAGGCAAAAACATTGAGAGTACAAGTTGCTCCAGGGTGTTCTCATCTTCCTCTAAAACGGCTTGAAGGTAGGACAGGAACACACACTAGTCAAGCAGTAAGGGGTGTCGGTCGCCGGGAGCTCGGCAGGATGAGAATGGGTGTTGCTTTTTCCTCAGCACACTGGGGATAATTCACCAGCGTCACAAATGTCTGTTCTCTGCTGCGCCCTGGAGTGGGACTAAGATGCATTGACCTGCATAGGTGGTGCTAATGGCTATTTATCGTTAGAAAAAATAATGCCCTTTTTAATCTACTTTTTTAAAAGTTGTTGAGTGTGTTGGTATTTTTAAGCATTTTTTTTTTTTCCTTCAGCATTGAACATGATGTTGGCCGTTCCTAGATGAGCAGTAGATTTCCTCTCGGTGATGGCAGCTTTGTTAGTCACTTTATTTATGGATTTCTTCCTTTGCCTAGTCAAGCAAGGCAGAGGATATCTCTGGCTGCTTCTCTGGCTCCTAATCTTTTAATCTGTTTATGCAAATAAAACTTTGTGTTTCTGCTCTTACATTTGGGTTTATTACTGGTAACCCATGATGCCAGTCTGGGTGCAGACATTCTCTCTGAGAAACGGGGTGAGATTGGAGGGGGTGCAGGGGAAATCATAGTCATTCTCTGTTCTAATCTCCTGAGTCAGACAACCCAGAGAATCCAATGTCCAGTCCAGAATTTCCTCTGAAACTTCTACACACCTCAAAGTGAGTTTAGGTTGACCGCAAGTGCCGGTGGCTCCACCATAACCCTAGGTGAGATGTTCCTGTAGGTAATTGTCCTTTGGGTTTAATAATAATTTTAAAGCTTTGTTTCTAGTTTGAACTTTTCAAACTTCAGTGGTCAGCTGTGGGATCTCATTTTTTTTTTTTTTTTTCCTGATTAAAGAGCCATCTGTTTTGAAAAATCTTTCAAATGTGCATAAGTATATATGCTCGCTCCTTAAATTCTTGGTTAAATTAAGCATGATGAGCTTTCTTGGGATTTGGGACATGATTTTTAGACCTTGGATACTTCTGTAGTTATTTCTTGCTTTCATCCCAAGTTTTCATCTAAGAATGCCAGAAGGTGATCTAACATGTCGCTAACAGTCTGGCAGGTGCTGTGTACAGAAGTACTTTCAACTCCCTTCATCTTTTTATATTTATCTACTTGTAATTCAGAGGATTATTATACCACTTAGCTGCAGACCTGAACGGAGGTTCCATAAAATAACTATCTACAATGGTTTCCAAATTCTCTTCACTTTTTGCTCTCCTAAGTATAAGCAACCATCTCTCTGTTCTTAGGGGAATAGTTCCATATGGCACCAGGAAAAAGCCCATTACCCAAACAACTCACCACTCCATGCATTTGTTGTATAATGTTTCCTTGATTATATTGATTGTTTTTCACCAAAGAGGCTGGCTTATGCTTGTCATTTAAAAAAAGTCATTCTCATATGACTTCCAGTCATTCCTTACACCTTTATATATAACAGTTGCCTCCTACTTAGTTTTCTTTCTATTCAGGATGGGAAATTGTCCCTTTTAAAGCACTGAGTTACATAGAACTGGTTTTTATCCACACATGGTGAATTAAATTAGTTTATAACCAAATGAACTTTAATTCTTGATTTCTAAGCGAAATCTAACATACTTTTACCCATGCCTAACTGCTGTGATTTTCTCTAAGAAGTTAATCACTTGTATTTTTCAGAAACTTAAAAGATATTTTGTTGAGGAAAACTGCTGGTATGCATTCCCTTCCTGGAGTCTTTCCTTTCACATCATATTTACGTTTGAAAGGGCTCTTCATCACATTCCTTTCTGATTGAGCAGTTGACTGCAGATCTGTATTGACACTGAGACTGTAATGTGCCTGTTAATACATTGACCCATATCTGCTCATTTCATCTAGAGTAATCACTTTAAAGCAGATAGTGGTGTCTTTATGATACCACACAACTCGCCGGTCTCTTCTGTCTGTCCCAATGCTTTTTAACATTGAAGTAATTTGAGAAATTCTAGTAGGCTTCAGAAATCATAATGAATCACACTTATTATCAGAAGTGAATTTTTCTTGCTCTGTTCATTATCCAGGTTTCCGCTATTGGCATATAAACAACTGGTTTGTTTTCTTTGCATCCCTTTACATTTTCATGTTTTAGTTTTGAATCTTACATTCAGATAATGGTATCATATCATAACTTCTGAGCGTCCTCCGTAATAACTAGTTGAGAGCCCTGTGGCGTAATCTGGTTTGATTGCTATCCAGAATGTTAGGCAGTTCCACTAGAGAGGGAGAAACTTCCAAGGTTTATGGACTTCAGTTTGCGGAATGGGACAAATAATCCACAGGGTATCACTTACCTTGCCAGTGTTTAATCTCCTGTATCTTCTGCAATCTGTTTCTCTCATTTGGGCGTCAGGAAGGATTCCCAAGCAGACTGTCTCTCTCCTGTTTTCAGGGAGCTTTAATAACTTAATAAATATTACTGAACATGGCCCAGGTCTGCTACTGTGTTGTGTTCTGTGACGAACTGGGCATCCCTTCCTCAGTTTTTACTGCAGAAAACAGGCTTCTTTATTGCCATCACTTCATTCTTCAACTGAATAGGTGGTTACCTTGTCTGAAAGTGAGCGTACAACCCTCTTCTGCTGTTCAGGATCAGCAGTTGCCCATCCAAAGGGTTAATTTTTTTTCCCCTAGCAAACTATTGACTCTTCACTCTGTGGGAAACCTGTCTTTGGAGTGGCAGCAGAAGGTGGTCCGGCCTTTGCAACAGCTGGTAGTTGGGTCACCGTTGGCTGTCGTCGATGGCTATAGGGAGCTGTAGCTTTGCAAAGAAATTCTGTGTTCCCTCTTGCAAAATGTCTCGAACTGTCTCTGCCATTGGGTTTACCTCTGCTAATATAACTGCAGCAAGGACAGCTTTTCTGAGTGTAAGTGGAGTCAGTCTGGATACCATTTAATGATTCATGTCCTAGAAAAACATGGTTTTCCTGTTTCTATAGTAGAGACATTGTTTCTGGCCATCTGCTTACAGCAGTGGCTTAGTGTTTGGGAAGTGCTTGCAACTGAGGGCATCTGTTTGGGTTTTTTTAACCCATCTAGATTTCTTTCCAACAAACAAACAAAAAATCCAAAACAGAAACAACCCCAAGCCTGAAACTTTATTCTTGTACTTCTAGGCTAGAGATTAGGATATGGTTGCACATCTGTAATAGTAATGGTGATAAAAAACAATTAAACACCAAACCCACAGTTCAAAGGGAACAGTAAATCAATGGCTTACCCAATCTCTTTGCATGTGAAACATTAATTAGCATGTTTTCTTGAGAGTTTTATTTAACGCGTGTATGACTTCGTGAGAGTATACCAAGATATTATTCAAAACAGAGGTAATAAATATAGAGGTAGTACATAAAAAAACCCCAATAGAATGAGAAACTTGTTTACTTTATAAATCCGTTTTCATATGTCAAAAATCATTCAGAGCACTTAGAAATCTGGAATTATTCCAGCATATGGAAATAATTGGTCATAAACCGTCTCCTGCAATATTAAAATATTTCAGACATACCTTAACACCCCCCCCAAACCAAAACAAACAACCCCAAAACCAACACCATGGTCAAAACTCCATAGTCTCCAGGTTCCTCATGTGCTCCTTTTCCTGCTGTCCACTCTCCCCAGGGTTTGTCATCTTGTGCTGTCAAGTAGGTCCTAAGTCATAGTGGTGATGACTGTTTCTAGGTCAGACGGTAACACGTTGGGAAGAGTAATTTTCTAAGATGCACAGAAATAGTATTTTACTTTTATAGTAGGAAAGTACGGACTTGCTATGAGTTACTGCATTGACTTCACATCACAGACTCATTTTGCTGAACTGATGGTAGTGACATGCCAGTTTTACAGCTGATATGGTAATCCATCTCCATATTGTTTGTAAAGAAGAGGAAGGGAAAGGGGAATTTTACGTTACATATTTCCAAAGGTGGTAGGGGAAGGGACTGAACTGTCCTGGTAGTTACCCTAGCTGTTTTGTTATCTTCATGGCTTATTGTACATGAGGCACTTAACATATTTGCACCATTTTTAAATGGTATTATACTAGTTCAAACTGCAAAACCAGAATCATCTGCTCTGTTTTTATTAGCATCGTACATTAGCATCTGAGCAAGGACGTGCGCTTTCATAAAGTTGAACTGGTTTTTAAGGAACAAGTTACCCTTGAAGACTTTTCCTACCACTTCTTGATTGTGCTTGTTAAAACGAAGAAAGGCAAAAAAGCAGTGGTAGGGAAGGGTAGCATGCTTTTAAGAGAAAAATGTATACATATACACATTGAGGTCTTGTAGATCACATGATTTAAATGTTACAAAACTTCTAATAATACTGCAATGCAGGTGAAATTGTTCTGTGGGCTGATGGTGACTAAAGTCTTTGTTTTCCATCCTTCCTAGAAATTAAGAAGCCACCAGTGGCCCCCAAACCAAAATTTGTGGTAGGACACAAGGCAACACCTCCACCTGTTGCACCGAAGCCTGATGTTGTACTTTCTGGTGTTATACAAGCAGCAAGGAAAACCAAGCCAGCAATTGCACCAAAACCAAAGGTTCTCAAGAGCTCATCTGTTCCGGAAGTTAAACCTCTGTCGTCTACACGAAAAAGTGCAAAAAGCTTTGAGGAGCACAGGGAAGATTCTTCTCAAACGCTAGACCACTTGAACTATAAAAATGAAGCCTCGGAAGGGAGTACTGATAACACAGCATATATTCTACCAGTGTCATCTTGCAAATTTGAATGCCTTCGTAAGCTCGGAAATGGGGAGAACACCTGTAAAACTCAGATCATTTTTGAGCACTTTGAAAACTTAGAAAACATCAAAGTCGGTGAAAAAAACACTCTAGCTCTGGGGGACAGTCACAATGAAAAACTGGCAAATAGAAATCAGGTGGTTTTGAAAGCCAGCATTTTGGAAGAGAAACTTAAGGACGTTCTAACTCATAGTGTGTTTCCTAACAGCAGTCCTGCGAGGCACAGGTATGCAGACAGACTTGACGGCGGGAATGGCAGCAGTTCCAAGAACAACGTTAAAATAGAGTTTATGGAACTTGTGCAGTCTTCGTCGTCTGCTGAGGTAGCTAAAGGGAAGCAACAAAATACTGACAGTAAGCTCACTGCTGATGAGTTTCAGATGTCTGAAATTTGTCCTAGTTTGACTGAAAATAACCACAGTTGCTCTTGCCCATTGGTCCAGGAAATCCTGGAAAATGAAAATTTAAGTAGTAATACTACATTTTCAGGTGAAATAGGTATGAAAGCAGATGCTGATAAAGCCTCCTCTGAAACATCTTCAGTCCTGAGCTCAAAAGTGCTTCCTATCCCTAAGCCAAGAAAGCCACGTGCTGCATGTCTAGTCCGTCAGGATGGCATAGACACCACAGGAGAAGGAACAAAGGAACCATCTAACTCAGAGAAAGATTCGTTTGGGCTTGTGGACCAAAGCTTAAAAAAGCCAGCAAAAATTAATATCCTTGGTCAAAGTGTTTGTTACAACAATAATACAGAAGTGCTTCATCCTGAAAAATGTGAGATAACTCAAAGCAATGCAGACAAAATGCATCAGGTATTGGAGGAACTTGCTACGGAAGAGTCACCTTCACAAAATCGGTTGCCTCAGTTGTCACATAAAACTTCTGATTTGGTGGGAAGTGTTGAACGTTCTTTAGATGCAGACCATAACTTGGTTAACTCCATGGATGAGATGACAGATGATACCAGTATGCTAGATGCCGTGGACAGAAGGACTAACTTTGTGAGGTGTGATACTTTGTCCATGAGTTTGCCAAAGCAACTCAAATTAACTGGCAGTCAGCACTCATTTGCTTCTAATAGCCTCCATGTTTCCCCACAAAAATTGGAAGATAAAGAAGTTAAAACAAAGGGTGAAAGTTCTCCAAAAATCATTCCTAAGAAACCACAGAGGCACAGCCTTCCAGCTGCTGGCCTGCTGAAAAAAGCTGCATCGGCAGAGCTTGTGGAGAAAAGTTCTTACACCTCCAGTGAGGACAAATCAAGCAGCGTTCTGGAAGGATCTTGCTTCACGCATCCACCAGCCAAGGAGCAAGGCGCACTTTCATCCTGTGACATACCCAAACGTTCTTCTGAGAAACCCGTCTGGAAGTTACCTCATCCTATTCTTCCATTTTCAGGAAATGCGGAATCATTAAAAACTGGTAACGTTGCTACCAGCTTCAACCACTTGACTGTTGTGACGAAGCCTCGGGCCAAATCTCTCTCTTCTGTGGACGTGGAAAGGACAGACAAGCCTTGCAAAGACCATCAGAAGAAAAACAGCTTGAAAAAGTTTCTCAACATGAAACTGTCGGTTTGCTTAATGAAAAGCGACTTCCAAAAATTTCTGTCTAAAGGCAGCCAGTCAATGGATAGTGCAATTGCCAACCTTTCCACCGGGGACGGATATGGAAGTGGTAACAACCGGAATATAGCATCTGTAGGCAGTGAAAGGAAAGCGAAATCTGCCAAGGTGCATTCTGTAGAAATAAGTAGTCCGGTGTTACAGAAGAAGAGGCAGAGAAACAGAAGTCAACCTGAGATGCGGAATAACCAAAGGCTGGAGTCTTTAGAAGGGCATGTACTTCCGGGGGAGAATTTGTCACAAATGCATTTGAATTCGGTAACCAGCACCTGTGCTCCAGGGTATGAGAACGTGCATCACTATGAAGAAATACCCGAGTATGAGAACTTGCCTTTTGCTATGGGTGCTGGGAGGAATCTCTGTTTTGAATGGCAGAACTCCAGCAGCGTGGAAGACCAGAGCCCTGGCTTTTATGAGGCTGAGGAGCCTTGCGAAGCTACAAGCAGGCGTTTGAGACTTGGCAGGTAAAATAAAGAGAAAAGGGAAGTTGAACAGCTCCGTTGTAACTCTGTTGGTTGTAAACGTGTGTAGATGATGACTTGAGAGGCTGTACCCCTTTTGTTAAATGTCAGCAGGACAGTTGTATGTCTTTCTGTATGCTTTTGCTGTTTTGAAAACTGTTTGCACTTGGTAGAGTCAAGAGGAAAAGTAAGCTAGTTATTCCTCCTATACGATCAAAATTTGGGGAACTAACAGATGTGCATTTCCAGAAGTAATTAAAGCAAATCAGATACAATCATGTATTTGTATCCAAAAATACTTCAGTGGGAAGGAATGAACCTTACCACAGCCTCAGGGTGAACTTGAATAAGCGTCCATAGAGTGCGTAGTTGCTAGGTTTGTAGGGGGAATGAATATATTTTTAGATCAGCTGATGAAGCTGGGAAAAGCAGGCAACCTTTTGGGTATGCAAATTCTTCATCAGGTCTTGAAAGCTTTTCGGATGTAACAAAAGATATGGCCTCTCCCTGAATATAGTGAGTCTTCCGTGTCAACCTGTGCCCCCAGCAAAGGTAGTAATGGTGCATGAGTTCTGCGTGACTCATACAGAGTATTACTGAAAGACGGGGTTTGGTGACTCTGCAGGTTGCTGCTGTGTTTCGTTGGCTCGGGAGGTGGTGGAGACAGATTATATCAGCAGATTTAAAAAGGGATTGTACTGATTGATAGATATGTCCAAAACAGATGCTAAACGCAATAGGCGGAAACAGATCTTGTAATGTCTATAATACTCTGACTGGATGGTGGGAAGAGGAATGGGCCGCAGAGAGTGGCCAGGCATGCGTGTTCTCCCGAAGTAGCATCACTTACTCTGTGTGTCAGAGTGTGGTAACAGGTGAAGCATTGTTTTGACCCAAGATGGGATCATTTAACTTCTTAACTTCAGCTAGTCAGTTGGTCTTACAGATCCTAAAGATTTATTTCATTCAAATCCTTATTGCTGGTTTGAAATATGCAGCCTGTATATTTCGTAGTCCCCAGCAAACTTCTTTACATTGTTGAGTATACATGTGTAATGACAAGAATAAATGAGCTGGATTATAGATAGTCACATTTAACTTCATTTTTCACTGAGAGTTACTAAGCTTCATTTCATTTTGGGTATGTGTGTAGCAAACACGTGCTCCAAGAGAGCTGGACATTCTTTAGGGGAGCGTGTCCTTTTATATAGGAGGAGACAAACTTTTTAAGTGGCATCTCGTGTTAATAATTGTTTATAGAGTTGATATTCTCAGCATTGGACTATTTGATGGAAAGCATAAACCTTTATCATGGGAAACAGGATTTCTGGTTACGGGCTTGGTATTGGTGTATTTGTTCATATATATATATATACACACACATTAAGTTCCTGACTAAGTGTATGCTTTTTGTTTAAATCTAATCCTTGGGTATCTTTCCAGGGTTTTGACCACACTCTCTTGCTATTCCCTTGATTTGGTTTACATGAGAAGTGTGAGACCAAACTTAGACAAGGATGTATTTTGTGTGTTTATGCGATCTATTTTGGCTTGTGTTGTGGTTCTGGATCCAGGTGAATGTTTGTCTTTGCTTTAGGAAAAGAAAAGGACACTTTTGCTGTATGAAGCATGATAGACATGACACTGCAGTTGTTCCTTGAGTGAAATTCCATAGTTTTCTTACCTGGCTGAGTGTCTGAGATGTATAGTTACTCCCTCTCCACACAAACCTTCCCCAGTACCAATGGTGATGTAAGGGTTTAAGTGATCTCTTGCATCCTGGCACGTCTGCACCTGTAACTGCTGCCTAAGCTGGATGTTCTTGACATAACTGGGTTTATGCTGTGTTTTTCTTTAAAAAACACACATAGAAAACCATAACCAGAGCCCTTAATATAAATGTTTATTTTAAAATAAATTAGGTGGTCAGAAACTAGCTTAGGAAACATTTAATGCATGCAGTTACTTCAGTAGATCTCAGGGAACAAAGAAATGCCTAGGAAAAAACGGGACACAACAGGGCAGTGGTCTTCTGATGCGGATCAGCCGCCGCTGGAAGAGCAGGTACAGGTACTCATTTTGACTCTGGCTTGGGAGCTGTACGGGTCCTTGCCCGGACGGAGCCAGGCAGACAGCTTCTTCAGTTGTCCCATCCGTTGTTATCTCAAATCCTTTGAAGCTGCTTTATCGATGTCACCTCACCTTTTCTGCATAGTTCTTTAAGAGCCTTTTATCATTTCCTGGGCCAGGTGGTATTATAAAACCGGTTAGAGAAACAGTGCTGATGTTATTGAAATAATTACTGCTCGTGTTTTCCCCCGCCTGTCAGAACATGCACTTAGCTCTTTTTCATAGATCATGGCACATAAAACTCCTGTAATGCACTGCTAATGGGGATCTCAAAGCAAATTATCTTATGATTAAAGCCAATGTACAAATGAGATTTTTCTTCCGAGAAATTAATAGACCGATTGCCTGTACTTCTAGTCATAGTAGCACATATGCAGTGTGTTAAGTCTGAATGCCAGGCTTGCCATTACCAGAAGAGTTTGGTGGTGTCTTTACCCCATGTTACATTTCTTTCTGGAGGAAAAAATAAAATTTTCATAATGTACCCACTGCTCTGTGGTTACTGAGAAATTTCCTCCTGATCCCATCTGATGAAACCAGTATGCTTTAATGGAGAATGGTAATACCTTCCAACACCCCATCCTAACTTCGTATGTCTTACTAAATTCAGGTATGTTTTGTTTGCTTGCCTTCCCACAGGGATTTAAATGCAAATGGCAGGCCTGGGTAATTAATGGTAGGTATCAGTTGTCACTTACCACTTGATTTTAAAGTTATTTGATGTCAGCCTCCCTTGTTTGGAGGGTGGGCTTGGCTTGGAAGGGAGGAGAACCAGGGTCCTGGTAGAGAAAGAGTGCGCACCACTGAGGTGGGACAGGCGCTGCTGGTGGGTTTTACTTGTGTTAAGTAGTTCAGGGGAATATTGTCAATAAAGAAAGTAATGACAATACTTCCGGAGCAGATAATCCATGTTTTGTTTCCACTATAGAAAAAAGAAGTCTCTTGAAATGTTTTTAAGGATTGTTTATTTTGTCCTAGTCTACCTGTTTGACTACCAATTTAAAGTGGATAATTAAGATGAATGTGTTATTGTGAGGACTTTGTAAACAAAGCGAGTGAAGAACAGATGCTGTGGGATAGGAAATGTACTTCTAAATGTATGTAAAAAGTTTCAAATACTGTTATTCAGTTGCAGGTGACAACAGGGAAAGCAGCTCTTTGGTTTTTTGGGGTTTTTTTTTGAGAAATGAATGATTCAGGCCTGAAAAGTGAGGTGAAGAGTCAGTGCTGCTGGTACCACCGCAATTCATTTTAATGTTGTCAGAGACCAGTAGTTTTAATGGTTCTGTTTTGAAGTAATACCTCTTTTTTTTTTTTTTTTTTTTTAACCTCCCAATGAAAGAGAAATATTTATGCATTGATTATCTTCTTTTTAGTGACAAGCCTTTATTCTGAGGAGGACAGCAAAATCTTCCTTAAAACTAAAAGTAAAATTAAGTGTACCTTTGTCCAGTAATCTAAAGATGCAAAGGAACAGTGAAGATGCCTTGGAACATCTGTCATCCTGCAGAAAACAGAAACTTAAACTTTTCTGGATCTTCTGGGCTTCCTTTTGGTATTTGTTACGTTGTTTTAGGCAAGAGGATTGTACTTCAGGTTGAGTGGGTCTGCTCCTTCACCCTTCAGGGAATAGCATACTGTATTTACTGGTTACTTTTGAGAGTGTTCCTTCAAGATGTTGCAAATGTACATGACTGCTAATCGATTTTGACAAAATTTATAGCTGTGTCGTGTTTCCGGCTAAGATTTTTCTTTGGAAAGGGCTGGGGGGGAGTGCCATGTGGCAACAGTCCTTTGAGGTCTTAATGTTGGTTTAATTAACTGCTGCTTCCTATTTTTCCCACCCCTGCTGATTTAGAATAATCCACTGGTTTTCCAGAAATGAGCATCTCAATGCAAAATGTAAGTTTAGTTTTCCGGACTAAATTCTGCTTTGGTGACTGAGTCCCCAGAGGTCAATTAAGTGTCCATGAAAGCCTTCCTGGAATATTGAATTTAGTATTGAAATCTGTGTGGTTAAGCACTTTGCTTTGATATATACTTCTCTTTGATGTACTGAATTTTGTCAGCATTGAAACATGCTTCTGATGAGCGGTATTGCAGCAGATAAATGTGGTGCTGTTTAGGGACTGGCTGTGTTCGGTATGGGTGGGTTTGTTTTTTTTTTTTTTTTTTTTGCAATTGCAAAATTCCCATTCAAAAACATTTCAAGTGAAACACTAAATCAATAAAATACTGCAGGGTCTAAATAGCATTTAAAAACAGTTTTCAAACACATATGCTGAGATTTGAATGCACGAAATACATTTTAGGTATTGAAGGTGTTACATTTATACATTAAAAACAACTTCTTTTTTTAGTGAATTTTATTGAAGGATATAACTTCCTGATAGGTAGAGGGCAGGTATGTGGATTTTTTTTATTTCATCTGCTTCTTAAAGATGATAATAGAATAGTTTCTGATTTGAAGAAGGCAGGTTCCTTTTCCTCCGTCAACTCTGCAGCCTTGTCCTGTCTTCCCATCTCCCCCTGTGCTTCTAGCTGGCTTCTGCCACCCTTAGTTGTGCGTTAAGTTCTTTCTCTGCAATTGTACCTCAGGTTTTAATGGAATAGCTTTGATAATACGCTATTTAGGTTTCCTATCAGGCTTCATTATCTTCAGTCATGTGTTATCACTGGCTTGCTTTTTGTATTCTGCTTCCTTGAGCCTGCCTTTTTCTTTTCCTCTCCCTACCTCGCTTTCTCACGTACATGTAATGCAGCTGGTAGGCTTCTGCCAACTCCGAGGGCTTGTCAGTAAAGAGTGAGTCAGATGCTCAGATCTCCGCTTCTCGTCCCCCGCAAGGATGAATGCAAAGCCTGTCTGGCAGTCCCCGCTCTGGCGCTCGGGAGCAGGGAATGGACAAAGCAATTCTTGGCGACTGGACATAAGGAATATGCCGTCTTGCTGACTTCTCATGTTTTACCTTTATGGACTGTGAAGAAACAAATTTTGTAATCAAGTTGAGGTGTCTAATCAGAGTCCAAGTCAGGGAGAAATGGAAATATTGGTGAGAAGTGGTAGTACTGTTGCTTGGGAATATTGATGTACTGAAACAAAGACTCTGGAAAGGAATTGGGCGCATGCAGATGGTGGGACCCTCATCTTGGGGCTGTACGCCGCTCTCGGAGCACCTTCTCTTTACCGAGGGTTAGTCAAATCACTGACCTTGGCTCTGGAGTTATTCCATTCTGTAGTGTCAAGTTAATTATTTTGTACTACTAGGGTAGCATGTGAAACTACATGAAAGACGCACAATTAATTTTTTTTCTCTGGAAAGCATATGGAGTGTTTTGGGTTTTCTTTCCTTGCTAGAAACTTTACGCAAGTCATTGTCTCCATGGTCTGCTTTTCCAGTAAGAAAAGGAGTTTTCCTTAGTAAAAGGGGTGACTTTTGGTCATACAGCTTTACAGTTTAGTCTGCTGTACAACCTGAAATAAAATGCATGTATTATAAGAAGAAGATATGCACTCTGGGGAAAATACTTAAATCTTCTAAAGCAGTCTGGGAGAAGTACACCAATCTCCCCCCCCCCCCTTTTTTTTTTTAAATCAGAATAAATAGGAACTTTCTTGCTCTAAAAGAATCTTGACACATTCCCATCCAAATGTGTGTGAGATGTGCTGATTTCATCTGTTTTGATGTTGGGAAAGATTCTGAGGTCCTACACTCTCCCTCTCCAGTGAGGGAGAGAAAGGAGTTGGAGAACTACATTTTTCTAATACCAAGTCCATTAGTATACAGTCTAGTCTTGAAAAGGTTTGAAAGGTCTTATGAAATGAAAACAATTGTGAAGATCTCCAAGACTGTCATGAAATAGAATTTCATCTTTGGTATTTCTTTCATCCCTTTTGTCAAGGGCTCCCTGTTGATTTTGGTAAAAGACAGAGGTGGGTGAAGCAGGTTGGCATGGACGCAGCACATAGGGAAACTTTTGACCGAGTTGGAGGTGCAATAATGAAAGACCTCTAATTTATTGGATGGTATTACAAGTGCTACATAAAAACAGATGTTAAGTTCTTGATGTCATCTTCTGGACGGGGCTCTGAGCAACCTGATCTAGTTGAAGGTGTCCCTGCTCACCGCAGGGGGGGCTGGCCTAGATGACCTTCGATGGTCCCTTCCAACCCAAGCCATTCTGTGATTCTATGATCTTTTCACCGTGTGTAGTTGGGGCTGGGTGTGTTTGCGAGTATAAGAAGGAGCAAGCTGATAGTGGCGGCAGCAGCGATGAGGCAGGAGCTGCTGGGGTGCGCTGCCTGGCTGCTGGGCAAATCCCTCTGCCGCTCTCCAAAAGGTTTGGTGCTTACTTTTATCACAGCCTTGTGCAGTCTAGAAAATGCCATCACGTTAACCTTGCCGCACGTGCACTCCATATGCATTAAAAGAGCCGTTTTGAGGGTAAACTGCGTTATCCTTTGCCTCTTGCCGACGAAGCGCTCACCACAGATGGCAAAAATGTCCTAACTGTGCTGTTCCCATCGATCCCTCTGGTACAATACAAGGATGTCCTCGTCCTTCCTCCCGGTGACGTCGCCTCAGCTCAGCGTGTCGGCTCTTGCTGAAAGGTGACTTAGCGTGACGTGGGGGAGCCTGAAGTAAGCAAAGCAGCGCAGAAAAACCCTGAGCCAGCTTCCTAACCCCCCTGTTTATGGATAACAGGAAGTCAGGCGTCGTGCACTTTCATAAATTAATCTCCGATGCTCTGTCTTTGTCTTCCCTCTTTTATTCTATGTTTGGTTTTTTCCTAATTTTGGCATTCTTCGTATGTATTTCCTTTTCCTTAAGATTGGGGAAGCTAAGTTAAGTTGCGTATTTGTCACTGGATGTTGGCCTTTCTCCCCTGCCTCCAACGTGCACCCTCTGTCTCCAGTTGCCAGCCGTGGTATAAATTGCAGGTTAACAAAACGTAGCTCCAGAGCGTATCTCGCATGTAGAACGGAGAGTCAAATGTGACATGAGAATTGATGAAAGACCCATTTATATGCTCAACAACAGCCTTTTCCTGTGGGTTATTTTCAGCGTTGGCTCAGGAAATGTGCTTGTGAAGCTCCGTGGTACTCTGATTTGTATGGTGATATTTTAACTGCAGCAAGGTCTAATGTAATTGTATCTGTAAAACGGTAAGATTTTTTGGGCTGTAAAATAAATGTTGGGAAAGAAAGCAATCAAAATATTAACTTAAGGTTTTTTTCAAATGCCAACAATGATATTAAGATGCCTCATTTACCCAATATTTATATGTGATCCAGTTAAAAATGTTTTAACGAATAGACTTACAAAACTATTCAACTATGTTGCTTCAGTGCACTGGACAAAGTTTAGGTTAAGGCACACAGGTTTTATTTTAGATGCTAGAATCCAGAAGTTTCTTTTAAAAATATTAAGTTTACACAAGTTTTAATTTTTCTTTAAAATGTGTTTGTGCTTATGAAAACTGCTTCACTGAAGCAGAAGTGGACTAAAAAAAAAAATATCTCTAAGATGCATGTAAATAAAAGGAGTTTTTATCAAAACTGCCATTTTGATAGCTACAGCCTGAGCCTTATGGCTCAGTGATTTCAACTGCACAGAGTTCAGCTGATTTTTCTGGTTTTGTTGTTTTTTTCCCCAGTGGTGTTCCTGGGGGATTGGATGTTCTGTATTGATTTTGAGATGAGCTGAAAAGTTTAGAAAAAGTGTTTAAATCCCATTCTTCTAATCTGTGCAAAAGATTAGGCGAAGAGAGAGCACAAGTCCAGTCTTGCAAGCAGCTCAGTTATTCTTTACAGCTAGTCTGTGTTGGTCTTAATCAAACCATTCCATCCTCTGTTTTCCAGCAGACTACCCAGGAAGCTGTGTCAGCTCCCATGCATGCAGTCGGTCGTGTGTTTAAGAGTTAAGTCACTCCATGTTTACCTTAGATCTAAGTCACTAGCTTTTGAGTACTTTGCTACTTAGCTCTCTTTTGTCATCTTCCTAGGTATCTGACATGCAAAAACTGGAGTGCAATAGGTTGTGCGTTATTTCTAAATTCAATAAGCAGCTTTCTGAAGAGAGGTATTACAGCCCTGATTTCAGAGATAAGTCACCCAAAAATCATAAAAATAATGAGTCAATACAGAAGATATTTAAGGCCTTGCATTAACTCTGATGTTAGTGGAGCAGAGTAGTTATACATTGGAATGTCATGGTAGCTCTGGCAAGGTAAAATCAATTTTGTTTGACATGGGTATTAATAGCAGGTTTTGTTCTCATTTGGTCTGAGTTTTCTTTCCTATTTGATGCATTCGGTTTGAGATTTTGTCACACTTTCATTATAGTTTTCTGGACGTCTATTCAGTGGGTGCTGGAGTTGTTGCAGTTTTTCTTTTCGTGTGTGACTGGAAAGTGAAGTGTTATTTTTCTTCTGATCCTGCTGTCCTTTCCCAACAGACTTTTTCCCACTAGAGTCTGTTTTGTGAATTGAGAGAAGTTAGAATAGCAGGTCCGGATTGTGCTGTGTTTTGGTGGTCCTGTTTTATATTGTTTATCACTTCCCTGCCAGGAGTTTTTTTTCCAAAGGTCTTGGGCCATAAGCATTGCAGCTCTCCCTTTGAAACAAGAATTAATGATAAGGGAAGGTCAAAAGCTGTAAATTCTGCAAAGACTTCCCTCTTTTCCTACCCTGGGAGGCAGGTAATTCCTCACAGCTTTGGGTGGTGACGGGAAGAACCGATGCAGCGACTCCTTCCGCTGTACAAGCCTCCAGGCGAGGATTTAAATCCCTGGGTTTTGCCGCAGTGTTTCACTTCCCGGTGCCAATGCTGGAGACTGTCCCCTTGTAGCCTCTTGGGTTATATTCTGCTAGATTGGCGTAATCTCCTTTTGGCACCTTTGCTGGGGCCACCCCAGCAGAGGCAGGGCGATGCGACCCTCTGTGCTGCCTCGGGAGCCCTGTGGGCACCAGTTTTCTTGAAGACTTTTAAAACTGAGACCTCTCTTTGGTTTTTGGGGTTTTTTTTTAAATGCAGCTTTTCTGTGGTGAGTGTGGAAACATCTGAAGCAGGCGTGTGTGTTTATGTTGAACTTTCCAAGGAACGGAGGAATTGTCAACAAATGGTCTCACTGAGGATCGCTGCTGTGAGCGTGGGAGGCTGCCTGCGGCGAGAGCGGTCCTTGGGTGCCTCTGGCCGCGGGAGCGCCTGTTTTCAAATCGCAGCTAAATATGGAGATCATCTGAGAGCTGTTTGCACCTTTTTTAAACCATGCTTTTTAAAATCGTGCAACGAAGTATGAGCATGACTGTATTGGTCTTAGTGTGCCTGAAGGAGGGTGACTGACAGAATGGATTGCTTAAAAAAAAAAAAAAGTACAAAATTTATTAAGTGTGAAACATGTATCACAGATTCCTTGCTTATTTTTTGCTTAGAATGCGAGTTGGATTTATTTTTTTCTTCTTGTTGAGGAAAGAAATAAGTGCTGTCTTGGCCCGAGGATAACAAACGCTAAACTAAATGCTGCCGGCTGCAAATGCTAGGATAACTTGGTTCCAGCAAGTCAGGTGTTGCACTTTGCAACATGCTCAGCCAAGTATAGAAGGAGCTGCCAGTAGCATGATCTAACAGGCTAAACGTGGTGGCAGCTCTCGGCAGTGTTTGTGATATCCCGCTTGCCCAGAAAGCCCAGGTGTGAGCAGGGGGTGCCAGAGGTAAAGAGCGGGACAAAGAGGGTAGGTCTTGGCGTTTCTCTTGGCAGGAGCCAGCTCCTGGCGTTCCCATCTGGCCTCTCTCTGCAGCCAGCCCTTTGCCTGGGAGGCAGCAGGCAGCTTTCAAAGTGCGGGTGGCTCTGAACCAAAATCCATTTCAAACAGATTGTCCTGAGCTTCTCTTTTGACAGCGTATCACTGTTGTCAAGGGTCTTGACTCCCCATCAAAAATGTAGATGCTTAGGCATCTATACGGTACATACGATGCTGTTTACAGTAATTGTTTCAGTTCTTGAAGTCTTTAAATTGCAATTTGAAAAAGTAACCTGATGTGCACAAAATATTTTCAAGTTTGAGTTGCTCAGCTGGATGCAGGTTGTTTCTGTTTTCTAGCTTAATTCTTCAGGAGTGTTTTATGTATCCTTAAAGTTCCCTAACCAGCCCAGAGAGAATATAGCACAACAGTTATAAGTGATGCAAATAATCATGGATTCATTGGTCTAGTTTGTTTGCCTCTTGTTTTGTGGTGTTTAGTTTTGTTTTTTTTTTTTCCTAAGACTGTTGTAGAGGTCTGTTTCATTCCTCGGCCATATCACCTATGGAAGGATAGCGTGCGAAAGGAACTAATGAATCTCACAGGCATGATCTGTTCAGGCAATCTTAAAAAATATCAGTAAAAGAGAGATCAAGGTTAACTGCCTGTCCTATTCCTTAGCATCAGACCAATAAAAGCTCCTGGTCTGTTGCCTTTTTTGTTGTTATTAGTCCTAACAATACAAAGAACGTATTAAAATCATTGAATTGTCACTGCAGAAGAACGAATAGCACAACTTTAATGCCATTGTGTAAAATCCTGTTTGAGAGGACACCTTGCTATCTTAGTCTCTCGCTGTGAAAAAGGACCATTTTTGGCAGAGAAGTGGAAGCCCAAGCAGCTTGGCTGCAATAAGGCAACCAGTCCTCCGTGCTGGCAGCCAAGCCAGCGCTGCGAGAGCCGCAGCGGCATCCACCAGCCTTTCTCGTACTGCCCAATACACCTACGGAGGAGAGACGTGATCTCAGCTTCAGCTCCTTCCGTCTGTGCGTCTGTCATTAAACCAGAGAGGTGACTGATGCTGTAGCAATAACTCTGGTAAGCAAGGCACTTGGTCCAGGCTGCATTTCATCCTCGTTTGCTGCTTAACAGTCCAGTTATGCCTGAAGAAGAAATGAAAAGCAGCGTGACCTGAAGAGGATGATGAGGGAGGGAATTTTTTAGCTACAGTGGTAGACGGTCACCATTGTTCAGAGAATCTGAAGTCAAAATCGTGAGGTGAATACGATGGGTTAGAGTCCAGGCGCATCTGGAGTGATATGAAGTTCATCTTTATGCTTTCCAGACTGGTTTGCGAAAGGAAATGTGTGCTGATGTTGGCTTGTTCAGGATGGTTGTGGAACTGAGGTATTGCAGCAAAATGTAACTCATCCAAAAAGTACATTTATTGATGCCCTTATTAATCTTGCTGGTCACTAAACCTGTCATATATTTTCTTAAAACTTCCATAGGAGCTCACTAGTGATCTTGGTTAGTATTCATTTTTATCTTCGTGCTTGGCCAAGTATGCTTGCTTTCTAGAACTGATTTCCTTTTTTCTAAAAACCTGCACTAAATAAATACTAGGTAAAGACATTGAACTGTCTTAAATGTATTAAAGCAAAAGGAAGTTCACTAAAAAAAAAAAATCACGCAATTACTAACCAAGCAACAATTTCACTTTTGCTTTGGCTTTCCAAGAGAATTGTCTGTTGTCTTGAGCACCCAAATCAGATAATTGCTTCCTAAATTGTTTTGGGATCTTAACTTGATTTCTATATTTACAACCCTGCTTTCTACCTTGAAAGAGGTATTCTAAATTTAGGTAGGACCTAACAGAAAAGATGCTATAGAACATTTTTTCTTTTCTTTTTCCTTCCCTTTAAGTCTTTTATCCTTGAGGTTTCCCAGAAGCTTAGAGCTAGGATCCATTGAGGGAATCGGTCAGTGAGGCCTTACCTACAGCTATTACAAGTATGAGGCACTATGGAAAAACAGAACAGCCTGATTAGCTATTGCCTCCACAGCCAGCCAGTGTGGTTTTAGGTCTTTTAAAAAAAAAAAAAAAAAGGGGGGGTGGGGGGAAGCAGCTGAACATGCCTTATTATTGAAATTAATTGCAGGAACCAGTGATATTAAAACCTGAAAATAGATGGACAGCAATAGTAATTGTTGCCTCTCTGGAGGAAACTGAGGCGCAAGCAGCTGTGAAAGGATTGTGAAATGCTGTAACAATACGAAAAAGATTTGAGATGAAATACTATGGTAGGGTATGTTTATTGTCTCTCTGATGTTTTGGTACACGTTTCTTAGTTGAGTAGGAACTTCAGTTTGTGTAATTTTGCCTGTATGTTGAAGGCTTTCTTTAAAAATAAACAAACACACCCACAAAAAACTGCAATGAAATACTGGAGGACGGGACAGAAGGATAAAGATGCTAGGACAGTCCTACAAAAGGCAGAGTAGAATGGACACTCCTTTTAAAAGAACAAAAGGATGAGAAAAGAACAATTTAGCAGAGTGTTTTACGCAAGGTTCTGTTCATTCAGCATTCCTACATATTTTTGATTACTTACTGGAGGTAGAAGAAATATCTAAAAATAATGAAGATCACAAGGAAATATGTGTAAAGCAGCAGCGTGGATGAATCTATTTTAACAAATACCTCGGAGCTGTGGAAACTTGCTTTTTAGTATTTATGGTGATGCTAACACTTGAAGTAATTCCAATATACTATAAAATAGTTAATGTTGGAGCCTTTCACGGCAGAGAATCTCTCTGAATCATCTTGGTCAAGCTTAAAATACTATTTGCCTTCTAAATGAATTGGGAACTGAGACTGAAATGGTAATTGTGACTGCAGGCTATAGTGTCCTATGCAGTGTCTAAATCAACAGTGCCTGAAAGTGAAGCCTTAGGTGTATTTGAAGCTTCTATAATAATACAAATCAGCTAGTCTGAAGGAGTCTTGGTCATCTTTTGAAGACAGTAAGAAGTTTTTATGCTGATTTAGGATTTATTTTTCTGGCTGTAATAGCTTGATGGCAGTTCTTAAGTTTTGACAGTTTATCGTGCTGTATCTTACCAGGACCGGCATGTTTTGTTTCATTAATATTTTACTATTGCATTAGGAAAATACAGCCCAATGTATATGCTTCATCCCATAAACTGCTCATTCTGAGGCAAACTAATGATCTCTTCATTTTACATGTCAAATAAAAAAGCCCCACGTCTATATTTAGATAACTTGCTCACAAGATACGGCAAGATATTCTTACTCAGTGGGCAGCACGGTGAGTTGGCAGTGATGGTGTTTCACATGACTGATAATGCAGAAGTTTCTCTTGGTAGTGCTGTGGGTAGGACAAAGAATCGTGATGAAGAGGGAACAAGATAGAGATAGTTCACAGTATCCCCAAAATACCTATCAGAAGAGCTGTTTAAAAATAACCATTACTGCATGCTTGTGGTATTTTGGAAAAAGAGAATTGATAGCTAGTAGTAAAGATTCTCTTTATTTAAAGATTTACTACTATTTCAAAACTCATTTAAAGGCTGCAGGAGATTTCACTTCGTCCAGAGATAACTTTTAAGAGAACTATATATACACTGACGTTATAGATGAATTCAGAGGTAAAAGTACAGAAAGAGTAATCAGTAAATACAAAACTGCTTTCTGTTTCAACAGAAAAGCCGTAGTGTTTATGATGAAAGGTTAAGGTGTAAGGTACAAAGAGACTCCCGTGTTCTCCGGCACATGGCTGATAAAGGCAGATCAACACAGTGACTTTGTCACCATCCTCTCTGAAGAAGAGGACATGAGCGCAGGTACCACCAGGAGTGCCTCTACCCATGGCTACAGTATTGAATCCGACCTCTGAACTGGCGGCTTGTTTGATTCTGGAAAATGGCTGGGTGTGAACTGAGTTCTGATCATAAAGCACCTAATCATCCATTGTGGTTTTTCTTTAAAAAACAAAGAAGGAAGAAAAAAAGATTTTAAAAACCACCAAAAAAACCTTCAACAAAATGTATCAGGCTGCAGAATCTGAGGGCTGTGTTAGGCTGTGAGCTGAGCAAATAGAGGATAAAGATGTACAGGGATTACTCTGAGGTGCTTTAACTGGTGGGGAAGATACTACAGGCAAGATTTGGTAGATGGTTCTCTCAGCTCTCATAGTTTCCTTTACACGAATAGTAGGTGCATACACACCACAAAAGCAAGAAAAGGAGCTTACTGCTTAAACATTGTTGTGATTCACAGGAAGAAAAAAAAAAAAGTATATGGTGAGTGGCTCTCATTTTTGGACACTTACTAAACATCGTAAATAATCAGTAGTTAATTATTAAAAATTTTTCGTAGTTTTTTTAACTGCAACTTGCTATTAGATAAGCTGATTAATCTTTCATTTAGAAAATTCTTCACCCAGCACAGGCTGGGTAGTTTGATCTTCATCCTTCAGTAGTGAAGGTGTTATGTTTGCACAAGCAGAATACAGCCTCACCTAGAAACCTGCTTGTTTCTGACTTCCAAAAGGGCAGGTTTTCTAAAACTTTTAAGTGTTGGCATGATTGCCCTCAAAAGTTTTAATGAAAAATGATAGCAAAATCTGGGAGTGGGCACCCTGTAGAATATGCTTAGGCAAAAGAACTCTGATTTCACAAATGTGAAAATTACGTTTTCAATTAAAGCAGCAATTAAAGCAAATATTAAGGATAGGAAAAAGGGCAATGAAATGTCCATTAACAAAAGTAAAAATTAATTAATAAGGGACTAAAAAGTGAATTCCAGTGTGGTTAGAGATAAAGCCCTTAATACATTTTGCAATGAGGAAAAAAAATATCCCAGATGAGATGTAGATTCGTTGACAGACATGGATGGTAAAACTGCGAGTAATATAGTAAAGGGAGGAAGAGCAGTAGTTATTTCTGTTGCAGGTTTTGACTAAAACAGGGGGATGTATCTACCTCATGTAATGCTACAGGTGTAATAAAGGTGCTTGTCATCTGTAAAATAAAAGGGTATGAGATGGCATCTGCTAAAATCAACATTCTCAGGCCAACAGGTCGTTTGACTGTGAATTATATAGACTAGAGAAGGAGTTTTCTGAATTGCTTAAGTTAGGAAGTAACTGCAGAAGCCTTAGCATCCCGCTAGTTCGGTTCCAGGGAAAGCTCCAGTGAAAAGCTGCTTTTTTGCCTCCCTGAAGCTTGCGGAGGCTCTGTGGGAACCGTCCCTGGCGTGCTCCGCGCGCTGTTGTCGTCAGCACTCTGTCTCTGGTGGCTGCTCTCTGCCGGCGTGAAGTTCGTAATGTCCCAACTGAAATAAATGGGTGTCTCTCCGCGCCCTGGGTGCTGCAGTCTTGGCTCAGGGCCTCGTTTAAACTCGGTGATGAGCTTGCAGTCTCCTTCCTCCCCCCACTCATTTGGTTCTGGGAGACAGTAACTGCCTGGGTGTTTCCTGAGTCCTTCCTGTGTTGTTTTAATAGAACCAAGCTATTTTAATCTTTTCTTCATCTTCGTGGCTGACAAAGGCCTGTCCACAGGCCAACTTATCTTGTCTTCATCTCTAAATATATTTTTATTTGTGATTTTGTGATCAGCATTTGTGTGGCGTTTTGTTTGGGTGGTGGTTTTTTTGGTTGTTGTTGTTTTTTTTTGTTTTTTTTTTTTTAAAACTCTACCTTGAGTATTGAATAATGAACATCTTGCAGTGGCTGCCAGAGCATCCTCACACAGCTGCTATTCCTTACTTCTGTTACTCGGGTTTCTGGCAGCCACCTCCCATGGGATCCATGCCGACAGGTTTTCTTGTAATTATCGTAGCTGGAGGTGGTGAGTCTGAAGAGTTGCCCTCCACCCCTGCTTTCTTGTGATTCAGAGTTTGGAAAAGAAAAGATCAGTCGTTACCATCCCTTGCATAGGGAGGCAGAGGGCAGCTATATGGAGAAGTGTGTAGCCACAACAGACGTTGGCTGCCCAAAATTAGGTGTTGATCAGCACAGTGAGATCTCTGCTGGCTGCCCCAGCTGGGGGACAAGGGTTTCTGGATTTGCTTTTTGTTTTCTAGGGTAGCTAATCGCTTTACACTCATATTGCAATAAGCCTGTGGCATCCCAGCATCTTTTTGCAGGCCTTGAACATGGGTTATGTGAATTTAGACACAGCTTTAGTGTAATTGGCAATTATCGGCTATTTTTAAGGATTAAAAGTAGGAGCCCAGGGATTTGCTGTGTTTCTATGTAACTTTACCAAAACTTCAGGCTCCGTTTCCTCTAGTCTCTGTTTTCTTCTTTATCTTTCCCTACTCCCTTTTTTATTTTCTTCTACAATTGCATTTCTTAAATCTCTACTGAAGTTGTCAAGGCTCGTTAGAGGAAGAAGGTTGTATGCCTGTCTCATGCAATTTCTGTATTGGAAATACAGCTGAAGCTAATGAAAAGAGACCTCTATAATCATTGTACAGCAGCAGAACAAGGTTATATTTTATAGCTTTGACAGCTACCTGGAAGGTGTCTGTCTCTGGGGGATGGGAGTTTTTAATCACAAAACATTCTGGTTTCTTGTTTTTTAAGAAGAATTATTGGACAGAACGATAAAATATTGCCATCCCTGATGCAGTTGTTTAGCATGTGCATTGAGAAACAACCCTGTATATATTATACATGCATCTAAAATTCCAGCCAAAGCTCCCATCTGAATACCATATCTGGAACAAGTCCTGATGCTATGAGATAGAGAAGAGCACACAGTACACACGTTGCACTATACATGCACATAGCGATAAGGGAATAGATTTTATCAAACTTTGCTGTCAGGCAAACTCTGATAGGCAAGAATAAACATAAATACTCCAAAGGTGCCGTGGCTTTTGCTCGCTGTCAGGGGTCATTGTGTCAATACCGGCATAAATAAAACATTGCAGAGTTATGAGTCCCCTGTGGAAAAGCCTACCACTGTCATTGTCATCCTCAGAGTACCCACTACTGTTTTCAATGTTTCTGATAACAAGTAGACCCTTTATTGTGGGGTAAAGCAGAAAGCTCTTTCCCTAAATAAAGTATGGTATGTTTATTGACTATACATATTTTAATTTTAGGTCCTTAGAAGAACACCATGATCATCCTAACATTGTAATGGGAGATCTTCAGTCAGATGAAGAAGATATCATGAACAGTTCTGATGAAGATGATGACACAAATTCTGATTCCAGCAAAGGGGAGCCCGATCCTCAAGAAGATAAACAGGTATCTTTCTATCTTTATCTTCTGAAGCTATTCCTCACTCTTGCACTGTTTAGTAAGTTGTAACCTGCTGGGATATTTTCAAATAAAAGGCATTTAGCCAACATAACCTTACATATTTCTTTTTGTCATTCTTATTGTTTAGTGGGTTTTTTCCCCCAAAATTTTAATTTAATATGTGTACATTAGCCTGATACTAAGAGGTCAAGTTTAGAAATATCCCACTACAAAGTGTATATTGCCTGGCATGTTTGTTCTTAATCTTTCACTGAATCGTGCAGATGTAGACCTACCTACCCTGCCCCTCTAATAGAGCTACATGAGCTGATGTATGTTTAGAGATCTTCAGTTTTGAGACTTGTAAATACCTTTTCATGAGGCTGTCTGCACCTCACGGATCCTAGAGTGCACAGTGTCTCATGCACTGAACATTTAAAATCAACCTGTGATTTGTCGGCCTTTGGAAAGCCCAAGGAAAGGGGCCAGGTGGAGGTTGCCAGGTCTGAGAAGGTCCTTCTGAAAAACCTCTTGGAAGCTGTAGTTTTGCTTGAACGGTCCTATTTCGGGGTTCTTGGCCATGCTGCAAAGGTTGTGTCCCAGTGACCGTTCCTGTGCAGACAGCTTTCTTGCGTTTGCAGGTTCTGCCTGCTGACCTGCCAAATCACTGCTTGGCGCGCGGGGGACAGGTGACTGAACCAGTCTTGTAATTCTTCCTTTTCAATGGCATGAAACACAAAGGGCTCAACCTGCCTTTCAGCATTTAAGTTCCTTAATCACTCCTTTGGTGCTGAGGAGAGACTATTGGGGTGTGTGCGAGAGACCGGTCGTCGCAGGGTTGCAGAGCCACCTCTGTGGCCCTTGGAGGAGTCTAAGCCACGCTCGGCTGTTGTGGTTGAGATCTCACCTTCTGCTAGCTGCTGCGAGTGCCAGCTTGGAATGATTTTCTCTATTTTAATCTTATTTCTTCTTCAAATGAGGAGCAGGAAGACAGCACTAACTACTTGGAATGAAAGGAAATTCTGGTGTTCCTGTCCCTCTTCTTGCGGTTCCTTCTTTCTTACTTCTCAGTCCTGGACATCCTGACACCAGTCTGCCCATAGACCTGTGCCTCTCCTCAGCATCAGTCCTGGCAGCACTGTTTCCTTTAATAGTAGTTATATTTGATTCCTTTCCTTAAAAATGAATAATAATTTAAAAAAAAAAAAAAAAAAGCTATGAGACTTTTTAGTGCTGGAAGAGAAGACTTGATGATGATATGTCAGACCGAAATGTCATTTAACCAAATCTTCTGAGAGGAATAAATTGTGGGAGGGAAAGAGTCGAGGGAAAAGCTTGTTCCTGTGAAACTAAGCAGGACTGTACCTGTATAGAAGCTAACTTGCCTGGGTGCCTCTAGAAATGCCCTCAACCTTTCACGACAGAGTTTTACAGGAAAGCGTCCCGGTGACGAGGCTTCTCGGGCAGGTTTCCTGTAGTAACTCGGCGCTTGCGGTGAAGCACCGGCTGGTCGGCTTGCTTCAGCCGCCTTCGGCACGTGGGGCCGGCAGCTGGGCATTAACAACCAACTTCCTAACAGGGGGGGCAGCTGCAGAGGAGAACGAAGCAGTCTGCTTCGGTCATCAGCTGGACTTGTTTTTATTTTTCCTTACCGCAAGCATCTAGCTGTTTTCATGCTTTTTATCTGTTAGAGGAGTTACAAGGTTCCTTCCCAATGCTGTGCCTGAGAGCCCAAATTGTATCCCTTCGTTTCTCATCTTAGAGACTCTCTTAGGCCCAGCGTATCTTTGGCTGAGCAAATGCAAAGTGGCCTTTTCAGTGCCAGCTGGTATGTGAAAAGTCTTTCCAATGGGGTTGAAAACAGACTGTGATATTTCGTTTTGTAATTGTTTAGCGGTAGCATCTTGTTCTCAAAATACTAATTTTCATCTCATTTGCAACTGTCACATCTACAGTGATGGCAGGTACCTTGCTCTGCATAATTGAGTTACTTGTGAATTCAGCCTTGTAGGGAGCGTGTCAGCTGTGCTTTCTAAAAAGGCATGGAGGCCTGAGGATGGGGGTTACTATCTCGCCTCAATCCGACTGACCCTCGCTGGGTAGACCGAAGTGTTTTTTGGAAATAAGTTTAATTTTAGAAGTAAAGTCCCAGCTCTGTGTGAAGATGTCTAGTATATAAAATAATGTATTTTGCATATATGTGATCAACACCAAATTATTAAATTTAGACATTAATTTTAATTTAGTAATGTGTCATTCAAATGAAAAAATTAATTTAGATTTATTTTTTATTTTGAATATAACTGTCGTTAAAACCAACCTATGAATGTCATCGGTTCCATGGTTTGATTTCCAGCACTTGACTTGTTTATAGGTTCGGAGAAGAACTAAAACTCTAGACAAATCTTGCAGTATTAGTGCTCACGAACCAAAGGTTCATATATGCAATGCCACCGATACCACCTTTTCTAGATAAACTGTTCAATGCCTGTATTATATGTACTACCATACTCAATACAGCCTCCCCAGGACTTCCATCGTGCTTGTGTTGTATATCCTGTGACGTTGTAGTGCTCCTCATCCACGCTCTTTCTTTGCAGCCTGTTGAAATGAAAGCCTGACTGTCTAATAGATGTGGTGACAGCTGGCAGCAGAGAAGCATATGACAAACCATGAGAACTGTCGTGGAAAAAGGTGGTTTTTATCTCAGGGACATTGTGCACGGGAGATACACTGTGTGGAAGACGTATTTGCATCCTGACACCTACCCCCTTTTGCTTTGTTATACCTATTCCTTCTGTCTGATGTTGAACAGTAGCATTGATTTTTTTTTTTTGGAAGCCAGACATGTGCGTGTAAAAACCAACATCATCTCCACAGTGTTTCAGGTAGATGACAAGGCTCACACTTCTACATCTTTGCAGTACAGTCGCTGTGTATTCCAGCAGCTCCTTTAGTAGATTGTCAGAAGCTGACTTTTCAGAATGATTGTGGGTTTTTTTTTTTTCTTTTTCTCCAGTCATCATCTTTTTCAGTAAAGAAAAACAAGTATTTCTTTTAAGATGTTCCTGAAACCCATTTGAGTTTACTGCAAATATTACTGTTGCTGTATTAATCAAATAATTTAAAAAATCAAATAATATAGAAATATTATCTGTACTTTGCTACTTTTGCTAAATAATAATTGTCACTTGCTAGGGCTTCATTCATTATGGGCTTCAGTGCTTCCTTAATTAAATAGGAAGGCTGATAGTGTTATAGAAACTACTCTTAACTAATATTGTTGTTTCCAGCTACAAGCTAAAATGATTTTCTCACAGATCCTGAGAAGCCGGAAGATTTCAAAGCCAAGAAGTTTCAAAGGAGTATAAAACGTTTTTATTAGAAATAACTATTGAATAATTACCTTGGATCTGAGGAGCTACAAGCCGGAAATGATCTTTACAACAGTTTTAATAGGTGCATAGTATAACGTATAATTTTATTTGCAGAGAAAGGCAGCTGGAAAGAAAACAAAGGTTTACCATATTGCCAAGGAGATCATGAGCTCAGAGAAAGTGTAAGTGTCAATGCTAAAATTTACAGCTGCTCAATTTATTTTAATTGGGCAATTAAAATGTAACTATTTGCTTTTTCTTGTTTTTCTGATAGGTTTGTGGATGTGCTAAAGCTCTTACACATTGTAAGTACCCAAAAACCTCAAGTTTCTTCTTGTATTTGTTTAATCTGTCTGTGTTTAGGCTTTATTGCAGTGAATACGACTTTTTTCCTGCTGTGTCTACGTATTCAAAATAAAAAAAAATAATTAAGCAGAATGGTAAAGTTTCAGATTTTGTGTAATGGATGAGTATTTTGGTGGTTCCTTCTGCATCTCCTTAATTAATGTATGCAGTCTTCCAGCTGAGTTGGGGGTATTGCTTGAATATTGGAAATGGAATATATATCCATTTATGTTAATCAGCATCATATTTATAAGCCAGCTTGTACCATAGCAACCAAAATAAAATCTTTGGCTAGAATAACTTCTAAGGTAGCAGGGGGAGGCAGGAACAATTTACCTTTTAGAAACGGTACATAAAAATACACGTTCTTTAGGTAATTTAGCTAATTAGGTGTAATGGTGCATCCATTACCATGGCAGCATATTTTTTTGGGGTGCAATTCTTTGACAGATGCTTGCTTTCTGATAACAGCTGTGACCGTAGTACGTGCAACGTGTTGTCCACAGCAAGGGTTTAATCCATGCTTATGCAGACCAGTTATCTGCTAAACATGCTGTGTTGAAGGTGATAATAGTAAATTAATGAAGAATTTAGCTTTCCCTAGCTCTGTTTTATGTGTTTTCCGTCGACTTCTAAGTGATATGTGTCTGTACCATTTTGTCACTCTATTAAGTGCAAGCATAGTGATTTTTTTCCTTGGGCAATAGAAGTGGTTATATTGCAAACAGATGCGCTGGTCTCTCTTGGTCTCTTGAGAAGCATGTTCTGTGAAACTGGGAACAAAGGCTCTTATAGATGAATGTATACAGTCCTGGAATATGGAGGTCTTTCGGGAAACAAAAAACTTACCACACCACTTGCTGATTCCTCTTTTGCCTTCCATTTTAGTAATTGATTTTCTTACTCTGTTCAAGCTTGGTTTTTAAAAGCTGGGTCAGGCAGTTGCGGCCAATATATAATTTATACTCAACATGGTTTCTAGTATAGAACTGAAGCTTACATACTGGTTAAAGGTGTCTTCGCTTTTCAGTGTACCAGTTCTTCAGGTAACACGTGCAGTACTGCAAGAAAAGGCTGTTGGTGAGGAGGATGCAGGCAAGCAGAGGAAGAATATGGGAGAGGGAAAATAGTAGGGAGTTTAGGAAGTTTCTGGGATAAACTTAAAGGTTGTCTGCACAGCGTGAATGTGCAGTGCTGTAGGATGTGTTTTGCTTTGTTTTAATGCATAACTCGCAGCTCTGTTCATGACAGTATGCTGATTTCTAGCTGCCAAATAAAAGCCATTAGAAATGTTTTTGTTGGCTAGCAATAACAATCAACGTGTATTCAGCCTGGTCTAAGAGAGAGGGTGCTAGGCTAGGAGTCAAGGAAATACTTTGTCCTCAACTTCTCTGTTGGCCTGCAGCAGGAACCTTGGTGAGTGTCCTTGTCAGAGTGGGGGCCAGTTCTGAGGCTGCGTGCGTGTGCGCGTCCTTCATTAAATAAAAATTGCCATACCTGAGAGAGGTTGTAGAAACACATTTTTTTTATTTCCGCAGAGTGGTATGCCAGAGGATTTGTGTACGTTTATCACAGACATTATTAAATCTGTTTCTTTAATCATATGTTTCTTATGGATAATATTTAAACCTTGATAAAACTGTCCTTTTGATTTCATATGCACTGAACCACTTTGGCTTACCAGCTTCAGTGTCAGGATTACCAGCTGCCAGTCAACCAACCTCTGGCAGGTTTCTGGAATTAAAACTTAGATTCTCCCCAGGCTGCGCTGTTTTACCCGTAGTAAAGATTTGGCTGGTCAGGGGAGGCTTTGTTACACCTTCTGAACCTTCTGTTAGTGGTTTTCCAAAGAGTAAATACTCAACATTTAGTGACTAATTCCAATAACAATGATGTGAAATTAATAGTATTCTCCTCGGTCTGTCATACCAATGCCAGTTAATGCAGCTCGTGGCTGCCAGGGAACAGGACTGTTGATGTAAGAAGAAGGTTTTTAAGTTGCTACTGCTTAGAGCATTTGAAGTGGAGTCTAAAGCAGTTGAGAAGGTGGAATGTGATTGCAAACTGGTTACAAGTACCACTGAAATTTTTTTTTAGCATTTTCTCCTTTTATATTGATAAAGTCAAGTTAGGTGGAGCAACTCTTCCAAGACACCAGGGTGCCAGCCTATTTGGACACTGTCACACTTTGTAAGTACAACTGACTGCTTCTGTTGAAGACAGACTACAGAAGTTCTCTAGAAAATTATAAACACTTGGGAACACTTCTATAATATGAAATAAGCTGGTCGTAACAGAGATAAGGGACTTAACTGGCTTTGCACACTGATGCTCTCTCAAACACACTGGGTGAATGGAATGGGATTGCTCGGGGGAGTAATCGAACATTAGATGTAATCTTGAATTCGCTGTATTTCTGTAACTATCCTAATGGTCTTTTAGGGAACAAGGTTCCAGTAAGATGTTGTTAGAAACTCTTGAAAACAAAGGGTCTTAAATCAGACGAGCTCATCTGTATGCATCTTTGTGGGATGGTTCATGCATGGCTTCCTGAGGGTAAACAAGGGTTGAGAAGATGTAAGAAGTGCTGTTTCTTCCCCAAGGGCACTTGCAGGAAAAAAAAAAGGAACATTGAACTGGATGTAAAACATAAATGACATAAGAGAAACAAGCTTGTCATTGCTGTCTGAGGTGCTCTGTGCCCAAAAAACACCTGGTGTTCCTGGAAAAGGAGTAAGGCAGGATTGGTGCCATTTCTCCTTCTTTGTTGTGGGATTCTTTGGAAATGGTTTGCTTTGCAGAAGTGAGAGGACCTCCTCAGCAGCACCCGCTCCTGGAAGGGTGAGCTGCCTGGCTTATTTGCTGTCATTTCTTTTGTCCGTTTTTGTTCTGAATTTTGTTCTTTTGCCTAAACCCACCACTCTCTTCATTCTCCCATCCTTTTTGAATTCATTTTCGCCCTGCTGCTATGGTATGGGCAGTGAGGCTCCTGGTCCAGCAGAGGAACGTGGTTTTCAGGATGGCCCCTTCCACTGCAAGGCTTAGCTTATGACTTTGTGCTGTGTGAGCAAAGAAAAGCTTAGGTCTGTGGGATTTTTGCCTGAGGTTTTAGATCTGCACTTCTGACTTAGACCCCTGCTCTGCCCTTACTAGGACTCTGACAGCACGTAGGAGGTCATCAGGAGGCACCTCTAACTCTTCTGCAGCCACAAGATCAGCCTCTTACTGGAGAAGGCAGATAAGAGGTCAAATGTCTTCCTTTTTTTCTATTGTGTGTCCTTCCAGAGACACTTAGAAGAGTGAGGAATTCTTGTTTAGTATGTTTCCATTTTCAGAAGACAATTGCAAATTATATGTATAGTTTTATATATCTATAAAAACTTAGACTTTTTGTATATTGTAGCCAAATACGATGAAAACTAGTTCATAGTAGATTTGGAAGAAGAATGTAAATGTGCATAATGAGGAAATAAAATAGCTATGAGTTTTGGAGCAAAGGAAGTCCTGACCTCTGGTCCTGGCTTACAACTGACCTACTGTTTGGCTGTGAAAAATTCTCTCAACCTCCAACTCCTTTTTCTCCAGCTGTAAATCTTCAATATTTGACCAGTCTGAGGTGAATATGGTGATAAATTTTTAGTCTATGAAGTGCCTTAGAATTGCTGATTGAGGCATTTGATAATGAATTGCAGCTGTAGTCATCTTAATAAGAAGGCTAATGAAATAGTTTTGGTTTGGAAGGAAACAGTGTTCTACCACCCAGCCTATTCCTTGAAATAACATTCTGGGAATATGCCACAGTCAGATCATCGATTATTGTAAAAAATTAACTATCTTATGTTGTTAAAGACTTATAAATTATTTTACTACTTGAGAAAAAAGGTGTGGAACTAATTGGCAGCTTTCCAGAAGCAATATCATATGGTTGAAAAATGTCACGATCCACACTTACTCTTAGTCTTCATTAATTATTGTTGCTATAGTTAAGAGTTTATGGCTAATAGTCTAACTCTAGTTAAGACTGCCTATTTATGCTTTAAATAATGTATTTGTGAAATCTTCTGTAGCTGTATTCCTAGCAGTCGTGTTTACAGTTTGTCACATATAGCAGCCTGGCTGTTCCTCAGAGCGTGAAACTTCCTCCCCTTCCCTCCTCCCCCCCCCCCCCCCCGTAGCATATGTGTGTGTTCCTTGAAAAGCATCCAAGTGCAAACATATTTTTTTCCTTAAATTAAACTGATATTTGAGCTATCTGCAGGTGTATTTAGCTGGGAGTTGTACCTCAGTGGAAGGGATTATGGCTTATTTTTGCTTTGCTGATGGTATGTTCTGGGAGCACAGATCCAAGATGAATATTGGTTGAAGCCTTAGGAGTAAAATACGTGACCACGTTTAGACCGTGTAGTTCTTTCTCTTCCAGTTAAATTTACAAGAAGTTTTAATTTCACCCATTTGAAATTATCTTCATTCAGCTGTTAGATACTGGAAGGTGCACTTAACCCCGTCGGCAGCTGAGCGAGGGTTTAGTCTGGTCAGTACTTACTCTGGTTTACAACGAAACTTGTTCCTTTGCTCCTTAGACTGACGCGGGCAGGTCGCTTCGCTGCGCACTGGGAATCCTCCCGTGGAAAGGATTGTGAGTCAGGGCCTTTGCAGAGGGGAAGTGCGTGGGCTGATGGCAGATGATTCACAACAGGGTCAGAATAATTTCGGATATCGCGGCCCTTTGCTTATTTAAGGAAGCTGTATTGAAGGAGGGGTGGGAGGAAACAAAAGCAGCGATGGTGGTACCCTCCTCACGTACTGTTTAAAAACTGCACAGCTTTAGGAGGAATGTATAGTAATAGGATAAATAAAATTCCCTAAACATTTTCAAGTGGGGAATGTTTTATCAGGCAGTAATTCAGCAACAGTATGTACTCAGATCTCTTTAAAACTGCCTAAACTAGATTTTCCTATGGACAAGTACCCAGTGGGATGCTGTCTTAGTCTAGAATAAATTAAAACTGTTTCTGGTTTGGAAAGAATGTGCTTTCCAGGGACGGCGATGAGTGCTGTCCTCTTAAAGTAGTTGTGCGAAGACAATTGCCTCTGCTTAAGCAGTAAAAAGTGGTATCAGAAGATTATTATTGGACCAGAATATAATGTAGAATGAGAAACTGTAAACCAGCATTTCAGAAAGTGTACAATAGTCTCCCCTTATCCGAAAGGAAAAATTATCCTGGTAAGAAGTTGGGATGATTCAGTATAACTAGCATATTTTCTTTTCTGTCATGCAGCATACGAAACTTTTGTCTAGAGTTGTAAGTGGTGTTTTTTGGTAAAATAAGCACATTAATTCCAAAACATGGCAAGTTTTTTTTAAAGAGTAAGATTGTAATATTTGAAAGGCTCATTTTTAATTAGAAAAAAATTCTCTCTTTAAAATTCACTGTATTGGATTGCTGCATTGCTTCAAACAGAATAATATCTAGGACAACGTAGGTGACTGTCTTTGAACAGACTGATGAAAGCAGTGCTCTTCAGCAGTTTTATATGGTACTATATGCTAAATACGTTTGTAATATGAATCACTTCTTGCAGGTATGTCTATGTATCAGAGCAATGTATACATTACTATATTGCAACAGTGATTCTGTTTTTATTTAGCAGTGAACGGATTTAGTTTTTGAACCAGGAATTAGGTTCTAGTGTGTTAAATTACTATTACTGCAATTTGTAATTTCTAAGTCATTCACCTACTTGTATAAAAACTTGTCCTTATCTGAATACCTTCCACCCTTTGAAGTGAAATTTCAGGGTTTACTTTTAAGTTAACATGTTTAACATTTGGTAATTAAAACAGACCTGTTCTATGTTTTTTTGTACTTTTGAGTAAGAAATTACTTTCTCAGAAGGCCAGTACCTTCAAGTGTAAACACTGTTGACTCCAGCCTTGTTAAGTTTGTTTGAATTTTCCTACCCCCACTCCTCAGGCATGTGCTCTCTGCCTTCAGCTCTTAAGTTTATCTCAAGATGAACTTGGCGTGACAGTTACTTCACACCCACTGCCAGTTTAAAAATAAATCTTAATATGATTGCAGTGACAAATGCATTGTACTGCTTCTGTAGTGAAGACTTGATAATAAAAAAAAAAAGGGGGAAAAAGAAAAGTGTTGAAGTTTAGCTCTTTTGTTGTTTAGCGGGCTGGTTTGCATCATTTGGAAGCTTCACGTTATCTTTCTTCCCTGCATTTCCTCTCTGCGGGGCTTCCTCCTTTACTCAGTTGTGAAAGAGGATGGAGGGGGTGATGAAACAAAGTTTTGGTTGGCTGTTTTAATGATAGCGTCTTTCATGGCATGATCCAAAGCCTGATGAAGCTGATGGACTTTGGATCAAGCTAGTCAAAAAACCGACTCTGTATTTGGAAAACATCCTGCAGACTCTTTGAATGCTATATCTAGAAGTTAAATAAATGCTCTTAACTACAAATGACATTCCTGTCTTATCTACTGGTGCTTAAACCTGGCTCCCTGCTCTCCTTTTATTGTTTGGCCAGGGAAAAGCCTGGGTTGTTAGTTACGTTACAGACAAAACTGCTTTTCTTTTCATTGTGCAAGTAGTCTTATAACATTCAGACAAAAATCTTGTTTCATCCCGTGGCAAAGTACATACAGTATATTGTGTGTGATGACAGAATATTATCATAATATGATGATGCATTTTGCATGAAGCTCTCCAGAATGCCTCATTTGAGCTTTTGCCATTATAATTCCATGTATCGTTTCAGTGTTAAGCAGTGCCCTAGGGTCAGGAAAACCCATAAGATGCAGCTGGTAGTTAACCTATATGTCACTTGTCTGCACAGAGGATGTAAAACAGAACATTTCCATATGAATAACGCCATCTGTTTTTTAACTCCCTTGCATTTAGTTCTCAGCCTTCCCCCATCACAGCCATCGCCCTGTGTCTCCTTTCAGTTTCTTGTCATAACTCTGCCCAGTCACAGCCTTCATGACCCAGAGGTCACAAAGCAAGAACGGTGTCTGGAGCTCAGGCTGCCCAGAGCTGATGTAATGTGGAGAAGAGGGCAGGGGAAAGCTGAGGCTTAAGTTTGAGAGACCCTAAATAGTGCGAGATGCTGGCCTGATGAGGTAACTAGTAAGACCTGTAGTAGTAGACCTGGGGCGGGGGAAAGAGGGGGCTCAGTTTAAAAAAAATTTTTTCTTCTTCCCAACCTGAGGACCCTACAGATTTTCAAAGGCAGATGTGGACCCTGTGTACATCTAAAACATAACTCATTGTTGTGCTTAGGAACATGTTGGTCACCTTTTTCAGGGTGTCTATAGTTTGTGCGTGTGTTTTCAGGTTTCAGCAGACCACAAACTCAAAAAGAGCCGTTACAGATTGTCTTTTTTCCACTGTTGCCCAAATTCAAGTGAGACATGATAATACAGCACACCACCTAATTTGGATTTTCTTTTTTGTCAGTTTAGACTGTTTTTCAAGTGAAATGCTAAAGTGCTAACCTTTTTTAAAAATTGTGTTTGCATGTGATCAGGGAAAATACCTCTTGTAATACTGAGTTTCAGTATGGATACAGTCCTGGCCATACTGACTCGTGTGGGGCCAAGATTTTAGTCTAAATAGTTTAATGAGGACCAATAAGCCTCAGTTCTGTCCTACTGGAAGCTGGTTATAGCATAAAAATGCTATAAGAAGATCCTTCAAGTGTAAGCGGGGTTTTCCTCCTTGTGAATATTTTGAAGGTACCGATATTTTTGATCATTGTTAACATTTGAAATCTCACAGTTCCCATATGTAGTTACAATATCTTTTTGTTAGATGTTAATTTTCCTGTATATAGAAGAGCTGCTACATATAGTAACTTTTTGTGACCCTAGATTTTTGTCGAAGAGGTGTATCTTCCAAAAGGGCATTTGTAGATTACTTATGAAAACTAGTATGATTGTATTAGCTGATACAACATTTTTGCTTTTTGACCCAAATATTAGCAAGTAGATACTCAAGGCTGCCAACACCCTTGTGGATACAAGCTTTCCCCCTGGCCTTAGTTTCCTCTTCTGTAGTACCAGCACATTTCTTAAGGGCATGTTATAAAAATAATGAACAATTTCTATATTATGCATACAGGAGCAAGAAAGTAAAGCTCCAGCGTCAAAGCAAAGGGATTAAGGCAGTCCCAGGGGAGTAAGTTGAAGCTGCAGAGAAACATAACCCTGATGGTACCCGCCTTGCCTTTGGTAATAGGCAGCAGTGCCTGGAATGTCTGCAGAGAGAACGCCGTTGTCTGTGTTGGTGCTTTGAAGGTTGTTCGCTCATGGGAAGGGGGGTTTCTGTCCTCTTTGTGCTCTGGCAGGATTTCCGGGACGCTGTGGCACATGCCTCTAGGCAGCTTGGAAAGTCAGTGATTGAGGACAGAATCCTGAATCAGATCCTGTACTACCTACCTCAGCTGTACGAACTGAACCGGGACCTCCTGAGGGAACTGGAAGAGCGGTTATCTCACTGGTGACTATCAATAAAGGGATACCACTCCTTTGATGTTGTTGCAGTTTATCTGTGGGGCTTATGTGACTCCATGTGACCACGCTTTGATTCTTGTTTGTGTTGCGTGTGCCTTCTGAAATGACAGAATTGACTTAGAAAGTACAGGAGATAATTTTCCATTTAGATGTACTTTTTGCCATTTAGATGTATCCAGAAAGGTCCATTGTTTTTAGCAATCACACTTTTTAATTTAAAATTTCATTTTTAATTGAAAGTTCTGGTCCCTGCATGGGCATAAGTGGACTGATTTCCCTAGAGGAAGAGGAGGCTGTCCTGAAGACCGGGTTGCATTTTAAAGGCAGTCGAGATCTACTAACCAGACACAGCACTGATTGACAGCCACAATCCCTTTGAAGTCCATTCTCAGTTACGCTGGTGGGTGGATCTAAATCAGCTGTACAAAGCTGCTGAAATGGGTAAAGACTGTAATCCCATGCTTGCTATTACGGGATGGAGACTGCATCTTGAAGTTTGAAGATCTGTCTCCTGAGAAATCCAGTTTGCACTAAAGTGTTCAAACAGTTCAAGACCATTTTAAACAGACTGTGTATTAAGTGGCTGTCATCTAACACCAAACTAGCATGTCAGTGTGCTCGATAAGGTTTTTCAGAGTAGCTACTGAGATGGACGCCTACCTGCTGAACTGTAAGCTTTTTGTTCAGAACGTAAACTAGCACATCTTACTGTGAAAAGGATGTTTTGCTGTAGGGTTAAGATGTGCACTTTTAGCTCTTTCTAATTGCTCTACTTTTTATTTCTAGGCTCGAACATCAAAGAATTGCTGATATATTTGTAAAAAAAGGTCCCTACTTAAAGATGTATTCAACCTACATCAAGGAATTTGATAAAAATGTTGCACTATTAGATGAACAGTGTAAGAAGAATGCAGGTTTTGCTTCGGTAGTCAAAGACTTCGAGGTACTGTAGTCTTTTCTAAGATATATCCTATTTTGTGGCTTTTCAGCACTTGTGATCCTCCATAAGACTGTAGAGATTATCCCCCAATTTGTTTTTTTTTTTTTTTCTGCAGCCTTGGCTTGAGACTTAGTAGGGTGGAAATGGAAAGAAGTAAATTCAGATTTTGTGAAGTAACTAGTGATTTTGGCTGCCACTGTGAGATATGATAAAGGACCTTGATTTTCAGAAAATGCAGCACTTGCTACAAGTTACATCAAAGACACATTAACAAAATCTCTAGCTGCTTTTTTAATTTTGTCTCCTGATTGTACTATGCACTGACTAACTGTCTTATTTTAACCAGGTTGATTTCTCTGCCACATCATAGGACAGTAGCTTGCTTGTGTGAATGGTGTTTCATTTCAGCTGGAAACATACAAGTGAATTTTCTCATCTGCCTATTTCTAGAAGTTTCAAACCCAGCACATGCAGCAATCAGATGAAAGCTGATTCCTGTCCCTAAGAGCATTGCCAGATTTTTACATAACTCCCTTAAAACAAATCAGAGAAGAGGTGCAAGAACATGATCCACACAAACTGTGAATTTACCTCCTATTACATGGGCTTCCCCCTGGGTAATCCCTGCTCTGTTTGCTTCGAAAGGCTTCTTAGAGTGGGCAAAGGAATAGCTAGAGGTAGAATCAGCAAAGACAGGAAGAAAAGAGGCCTTTTTAAGGACCTGGTGTTTCAGATGCACTTTATTTTGAATGCAAACTCAAGATAGTTAACATTTTTGAAGCACAGGTCTGTTAATTCTGTGTTCTTTAGAGGTGTGGATTAATTAAAACTACAGTGAGCACTGGTGTCTTCTCTGCTTTTCTGCCTGATGGATACTGACAGTGATTACAAAGGAGCATGTTGCCCTTGCCACTGGTGTTTCCTTTATTTCTGGGAAGCTTCACCTCTCCTCATAAGCAAAAGCACCTGTTTTGAATCCACAGAGTATGAGTGCTTACCAATGTCTTTTAATGTGTGATTAATTTTGCATCCAGTCTTCCACATGTGTGGCGTTTAACACTGTGGTAGTTGCACCTTTTTAAGATAAAGCTTATCCAATGTAATCAGTAGGAATTTGTAGGTATGTGGGTTTTTTTTTTTTCTTCTGGAAGCCTTGACTACCACAGAATCGTTACTCATTGTGGGTGTTTCTTTCAGATGAGCCCCCGCTGTGCTAGTCTGGCCCTCAAGCACTATCTGCTCAAGCCAGTTCAGAGGATTCCCCAGTACAGGCTCCTGTTGACAGGTACAGTCAAGCTCTTTTGTAGGCTTAAGAAGCCAGTCTTCACATGTCCTAGGAAACGTGTTTTCAGGCGGTGGCTGTATCCATCTGTAAAGCGTGTTTGTCTGACTTCAGATATGTGAAGCTTTTTTAAAAAACGTGCCATGGGTTTAGAGACTTTCTTTGTTAATATTGATTGCAATAAGAGACACAAGTGAGGTGCTAATATTCCCAATACTGTGGTGTGTTCTCTGATGGTACGTTCAGCAGTACTTGGAAAACATGAAACCTGTGGTGGTTTTTGTTTGTTTCTGTGGTAATAGAAGCCCATAATTTCCTTTAGAGGGTTGGAATGCTTCTGTTCTGCTTTGGTTTTGGGGTTTTTTGTTGTTAGTTTGCTTTGGTTTGGTTTTGGGTTTTTTTGGGGGGGAGGTGGTTTATGAAGGAAAAAGGTAGCAAGGAAAATTGGAGCTAGGAGAAGGAAGTGAAAGATGTCCATGCAACTGTGAACTTCTGCAAGTAGCTTCTCCATTTCTCCCTCACCCAGGTGTTTTGTCTGTAAAAATCCATTCTCTTCTACAGGCAAAACACGTGTTTTTAGTGTACGTTTGCCAGTAAGTGCGTAAGACTTGTTACAGGGGCATTTAGGCTGAAGAGCTGGCTTGGGACTAGGAAATCTGGGCTCTACACCCTGCTCTGGCACTGGCATGTTTGGGTGACCTTGAGCAAGTCACCTCCATGATGCAGTGCTTTCTTTTCTGTAACAGGAGGGCAATGACAGAGGCCTCCTTTGTGAAGTATTTTGAGATGTGTTTGTTGTAAGAGGAGGATGGCTCCTGTAAGGATTTGGAAATACTTAAGGCATTGTTTTTGAAAGCTATTACTTCTTGATGAGCAATTTAAAAATAGCCTCTGTTTATGTAGTAACTGCAAAATAAAATGCTCTGTGACCTTTTTTTTTGGCTCTGTAGCAGCTTGTTGGCATATCCCCAGCAAGTACTTAGACTAGTGATGCTGTGGGAGATACAGACTTAAGTGTTATACAGCAGTTACCAAGTTTTTAACGTTGATGGCTTTCATTTTACTCCTCTCATTAAAGTCACAGGTGTTGAAAGATGGGTGAAAAAACCCTTATTAAATGGACTGCTTTGTAGGGGAAAATCTTAGTGACCCGTAATTGATGAAATCAAACCATAAAACGGCATTTGGGGAATTGCTTTATTTTAAAAGGATACTGACTTCGGGCATGGTATAGGCTTGTTATACACTGCAAAATCAGCGGAGCTTTGGATAAATTCAAAGGTTTTAATTAAAAAGGTTGAACAGAGGATCAGGATGGAGCAAATGCCATTGTCAATGTACATAGCAAAGCAAGAGATGTCAGGGGTGAACGGCACTGAAACAAAACTCAGATGTTGAAGGGGAATTCCTCGTGATCATTAACTGTCACTGCGGCTGGGACAGGCTGTTTTAGACCTGAAAAAAACCTCATTCTGTGGTGATGGGGGTTGCTGTGGGTGTCCCCAGTCTGCAGACCTTACTGCGGCTGCCCAGCTTTAAATACACCTGCAAATGCTATTGACAGGAATGGGATTGCAATGCTGGCTGCTGATTTAGAAAAGTAATTTTCTCTTGTTCTATGGGAGCAATAAAAGAGGTCAGACGTAAGATTTTAATTGTGCTGGGGCCAGGGAAAGTTATTTTGTATCTGTTTCATTTTCAGTCTGTTCAATCTGTCATTCATTTCTGTTGTCCATGAGATTCTTACTCTTCCATATCTCTGCCGATGACCCGTCTGCTCCGTTACCTTCCAGCAGCTCTGTGTAATACTGAGCAATCTCTGTATAAGCTTGTGGTGCAAAACCTTAGGAGGACATGCAAAATACTTGGATCTGTTGTTGCAGTGGGTGTGATGCAGTGATGCAGCAGCTGCCCAGGCCAAAGATGGGGGATCTGTGGGCAAGGGAGGAGCGGGCAGAGGAGCAAAAATAATCCAGGAAACAAAGCTGCTAGGCCTGAGTCAGCAGGGATTTCTTCCTATTTAGATGTTCTGTGTCAGTGGGACAGCTTTGTACTGGTAACCTGCTGCTACATGGTCACATCACAAGATTGTTGCTGTGCTTTGAAGTGGAGTTACTTTTGTGCTAACAAAAGCAGGAGCAGGTGGACCCATAAATCAGCCAAGGAGAGGTGCAGCTCAGCTGTGTTTCTGTTTAATTACACAGCTTCTCCAGTCTGGCAAGTGAGCTTCCACTTCCCCACATGCTGGCCCCGAGCTTTATGCAGCGAATATTAGGTGGGATTTTGGGGAGGCTAATTAGAGGCCTCTGATTTCTAATAGAAGTGAAGAAGAGGTGATTCTCTCTTCCCGAAAGCCTCTGATTTGAGTAGATGACTTGAGACTCTACAATATGAACAGGCTTTTCATTGTCGCGGGATAAGCCTCTCTCCTCTTTTTCCCAACGTAAGATTTGCAGAGAGAGAGTCTTTTATTATCGTTAACTGGGGTATTGTGAGAGGAGGCTGAGGGGGGGTGAAGAATAAGCCTTCGTGGACGCTGCTCCTTTGCAGGTTGGTAATAGAGTTGTCAGACTTGAGGCCAATTGCGTGTTGGGGAACGATTGATTTGAGTTTAACTTAATTAGACAACCTGAGACAAAAAGTAGTTAATGAAGCAGAAGAGAATTTGTAGCAGTAGAAGAAGTGATAGTGGCTGGCCCCCAGCAAAAAAGAAGAGCGAATTGCTGGCTGCTGTCAGGTAGAAGCAGGGCATAAGGAAATTTTGTTCCTCACAAAAACAGTACTTGTGTGCTTTTGTATCAATTTTTGTTGTGTGTTGGGGTACCCAGCAGAGTTAGGAATTTTAGTTTCTTAAGTCTGCTTTTGTGAAGGTATGCTAAAGGTCCTCCTAGTCTGAACAACTAAAGCATATTTCAGAGGCGAAAATTTTTTTGGCAAGGACAGTAGATAGCATTCCACCTTAATATTTGACTTCTGTATTTATTTTATCTAGGAATGTTTTTGCTAAATTTTTACTGTAACTTTATTCATATCTGTGAAATCTGCTTGTCTATATAGTTTAAGCCAGTACCTCCAGAAAATTGTTGCAAGCACAGGATTTCCAGTGTATATTCACAGAAGAGACTAAAATTATCTGTTCTGATGCTTCTCTGAAGCTGAGTTTTAGCTATGAACTGAGGTCCTCTTACCAGATATATATACATAGAGAGTATTAAGATGAAAACTACATAATTATCACTTTCAGGATTTTACGGTTGCAAGTTTTATTGGCTGCTTCAGTCTTGTATTGGAAAACCTGCCTTCCTTTTTAAATACAGAATTTTAAATGAATGCGATTACGTTAAAATCTCTAATTTTCCTTCTTCACTGATGATATGATTTAAAATGCTAGAATATACCCATCCAAAAAATGTTTTTGAGTGATGTAAAGTGTTTGTTGTTTTGGGGAACATGTCATAGCAAGAATATGCCAAGAAACTTCCCATGTTGGGTCTCTGGTTTTAAGTTTCCAGTGCAATTACTTGTTTCTTATGACTGCCAGCAGTACCTTTGCAGATGAGTAAATTATACCCACCTCAGCTCTTGTTCCCAGCCTGTAGAGGTGAGTGTCTGGTTGGCAGCTTTAAGAAACTGATATTTCTGTATAAGCTGTAAGGACTCATTTTTTCACTGGGAGGTCCCACAGGAGTCCTTTGTGCCGGCCCCGAGTTGCAATTGTAAAGCTTTAACTCGTTGGCTTTATGGTGGAGTCCCAAGAGCGCTCTGCCTGGGCAGTACGGCAGGGAGGAGCGGGCAGCTGCTGTCCTATGGGTCACAGGTTCCTCCAAGGGAAAACCAAGTTAAAAACAATGTGAACTCTTCTCAGTTCCTTTCAAAATACCTCTTGTTGATCCCCCCCCCACACACACTCCAGTTTCTTACCAGCATAACCCGAGGTGAAGCGAGATGAACTTTGTTTTTAGTGGAATATGTGTCCACCTAAATATTGCACTGGCATGTCAGGTAGCTCCTACAGCACAAGATATTGAGGGACGTGAAGGATGCAGTATTTATGGAGTCTAGCTGGAGAGGTTCTAGTGACAAGTCAGACTTGTCTTAAAAGATCACGCATTGACCAGCGCCTGCTGATGATCAGACAAAACTCTGAGGAGAGCAGAAAGCTGTGGGTGTTCCCGCGGCCCGGCTGGCCAGACCTCCCAGCGCTCCCTCCCCGCTTCCCTGCCGGAGACCCCAGCCAGTTCCTCTTCCTTCACCTCAACCTGCTCTTCATGCTTCTCTCTTGGATCCTCCCTTAGGTCTTTGCCAAAAAATAAAATTTCAGGGCCAAATATTTCTCTTCCTGTAGCTCTGTTTTTCTCAAAGCTTTCGTTAACTGTGACAAGATTTCTCACTCTTTGTAGCATTTCTACTGCAGAAACATGTTTCTTAATTTTTTTTTTTTTTTTTTAAGGAAAAGATCACAATACACTGAGCAGTCTCTGAGGGGCATGCATGAAGCAAGACATCTTATGAAGGCAGGAACAATTGGCTCCTGATCCTTCCTGAGCAAAAGGATGAATCTGGGTAGGGCAGGCATATGGGAGTTGAATTATTTCCCTCCTGCATGAAACTTGTACAACTGCAAAGCTAAAATTGAACACTTACTGGATCACATATGATTAGTTTTCAGTAGATCTGGCAGAATCTTAATACCTTTATCATTTAAAAGGTAATTACAGATCAGTATTCACTGATATGACCAAACTAACATGTATTATTTCTTTGAAAGTTTCTGATTTGGTTTCTTTCAGTTTTAAGCAGTTCAAGGCTGTAGCTTGTAGGGAATAGGTGGTTGACTTCTTACTGAGGATATATATTAATCTTTGACAGGTTATTATACTTTTTGGTTAACTAGACATTTGACCAGGGAATGGAAACTCGAGGGGGATGTTTTCTTGTATAGTCATACGTTTGGAGTTAATTTTAGCTAAGTAAAATGGATTTTAAAACTACCAAGACTTTAATGGATTGAGGGTGCCATCTCGTGGTTGAGGAACTAAATTTATAATTGAAAACCAAAAATACCTATTTGAACATTGGGGAGGTGTATACTTGTATTACTGAAAAAGATTAATAGTAATCAGATCTTCTGTAATGGACTGCTTTTTTTCTTAGCTCCTATAGACAAGGTAGGTGCTCAGGAAAAACATCTATAATCTTCAAAATTTTTTGCATCAGCTTAAATGTAAATGATTGCAAGTATGTAGTTGTTTTTCACTTGCTTGTTTTGTTCTGGAATAATATATACAACATATCATTTGTCTTTGGAGAAGGCCACTGCTTCAATAACCTTCTCTTACCTGAGCAAGATATCAGGATATAAATACATTATGGAAACGCTAGTTTTCCTTTTGCTATTACTTTGACATATTTAAAAGATTTAGTAGTAGACCTTTGTGGCATAGATCTGCCTGAAAAGCAGATTTCCAGGAAAAAGGTGGGGTTTACTATTTTCTGGTGCTGTTTATTTCTTTAACTAAACTATCTCTGTGTTACTTTTTTCTTTATACAGATTATTTAAAGAATCTTTTAGAAGAATCTGCAGACTATAGGGATACTCAAGGTAAATGTTTCTCTTTAAATTAAAGAAATCACAGCTTATGTACATACAATAATGTTTCTAAATTTTAAATGTATACAAAATGCTAAGCCAGTAATAGAAATGTTTTCTATTTAATTCTAAGTTTCTCAGCAGAGATACTGAAAAACTGCAAACTTGTGTTTCAAAAAAGTTTGGAGCTGACAGTCGTATTGGCTCACCCTTGAGGTGAAACCAAGAGATAAGAGTGAAGTTCCGCAGGCATCTTAAGCAGATATTTTGGGCGCTGCTATTGAAAGGGACAGTCCTTGCATGTGTAGACCTTTCATGATAGGCAGCCTGGTCTACCAGCTGCTGCCCCCCAGCTATGAGCCTTTCTGGCTGCCTCCTCCTCTCCTTGTGCCAGGACAAGTGTTTGTGTGATGAGAGTGAACAAAATCAAGGAGCTGCTCTGGGTTATATTTAACCTGAGCAGCTCTCCAGTTTGGCTTGTCACAAGTTGCAGAAACACAAGTGACTTCCACAAGTTTGCCTGCATGTGAGGGGAAAGGAGGTAAGAGGAAACGAGATAAGAGGAAGCAAGAAGGAATAGTTGTTGATGGAAGAGGACAGGACTACACGTTTCATGGTAGGCTGGGATTAAGCTCATTGAACTCAGGTGTAGCAATGCCATGCACGTTCAGATCGTTTCCTTCTTCCACGTGTGTGCCTCAACAGTACAACAGATGCTCCCAGTCAGTCTTCCCATTTCCTTTGTGTGAACCCCTGTCATGTATTTCAGTCTTTTTAGTGACATTTGTGCAAGCCTGTTATCTTCAGGAGGGTTGTGCAGGTGTAGTTGGTTGGACTGCAATAAATGAGTGCCTTCAATGCACTGAGCCAAGTTTGCTTTCTCATAGCTTTGTCTGTTGATACAATACTGTAAAATTTATGAGTAAATATCTCTCAAGACATTTAGATGTATTTGTTAGAGTACATTGAAAATACAAGCCAAAAATATTTTAAATTATGACTCTTTAAGAGATGGAAAAGTTTGTCTTGCACTTCTTATGGTTGTGAACAAACTAATGCTTGCACTGCAGATTAACTAATTGACCACTTGAAAAGTGAGCACCTTAATATTTAACTTAGTTTTCTTGTGATTTCACCAGCTTCTGTGGTTTTTGTAGTTGTACCTTCCACAGTATTTTTCCCTCCCTTTGTACATCAAAGATAAAAGCAGAAGCTCGGTTGTAACAATAACAGTGTTAGTATTATGCATTTAACATGTTTGATAGTCTGTCTTTGAAACTGGGTAAGAAAAGAAAATCCAATCTTTACTCACCAAGATCTTTCTTGTGATAATTAAGCTTAAATTAGTTCTGACTTTGCTTAGTAGTTAAATTCCGTTGGGGAGGGGGAAGACTAGGTTAGGTTTGGTTATGGTTAATATTCTCGGGGGGAAAAAACCCAAACACCACAATTCTTCCTGATGACCTTCATTTGAATACATTACTCCAGCTAAGTGGTATAAGAATTGGAATGCGCTTCCCTGCCAAAACCCACTTTGTTTATGGACTTTGACCCTATGGGTTATTTTATGTTGTTTAGATTTGTTTAGTCCTGGCTCTACCAGTAGCCCTGAGATCCTGGAACTTTCCCTTCAATAACCAGCAAATCTTCCCTGACATTCTTCAATACTTACTGACTTTCTTGAAGTCAGTAAGTAAAATTTTTAAGTTTTTAATGGATATAATAGCTGATAGTTGAAGGAAAGTATAATAAAAAAATTGGGTACTCATTGCTGTCTTCATGAATTTAGCTAAATTTCCCTTCATTTTCTTTCAAGCGGATGGGAGCTGGAGAGTGTTTTGGCTGGAGCAGCTCCAGCATTTCATAGTAGGAGACCACCAGCTATTTTTCAGCAGGCTCCATTGACATCGTGACGTCTATATCTAAACTTAAATTTTGATCAAATGCTTGATATGTGCTGTGTCTTTTAACTGTTTGACTCCTGTGCTTGCATTGCCTCGGTTCATGAAAATATTGAACAAAAATTCTCCTTAGATTGACTTAGGAGAAGCTTTTTGTTCGCACGTCAGTTTAGTTTCTTACATAGCTTCATGACCTCTGAACCTTTCAGTTCAGAAAGCAGTATCTTTTAACATGCTTTCTTTCTGAATATGAACTCAACAATAAGGGAAGTATATACATTCTACAGTGCTAATACTCTAATGGTTATCTGGAAAAAAAACCCAAGGCTTCGGTTTTACCTGATTTGGTAGGCTTCTCTGTGGACGTCTAAGCAAATGCAGTTCCTTTATTTGGAGTGCCTGACTGCACTTCAATTACTCAGAAAGTGCTAAATGCTTTAGAGACTACATTTATCAGAGCAGTTGTTCTAGCTTTCAATTAAATGAGTCTTTTTTTTCTACTTAAGTAAATTACAGGTTTTTAGATAAGATCGTTGGATGGGTTCTGTCTCATATACACTCACTGTTCAGTAATTTAATCCTTTTATGTAACCTCTTTTTGCAGTTACACCTTAGCATATATTACAGTTGAGTTGCTAGTTATTAAATATCCGTACTTAATAAAATCCCTTGGTTTTGGTAACTCTTCTTTTTCAGACTTTTTTTTTTTCCCCTGGTATTAAAAGTCTGAAATTTAGGAATTTGAACTTTATATTGTTACCTTGAGGTGCAGCAAAACTAAAGGCGGAAGAAAAATTGCAAAGATTTAGGTAATTTTTCTAGGTAGTCTTCCGTGACTGGCGCTGGAGGCAGTTGTGTAAAATGGAAAAAACTTAATCTCTACATAGTCTCAGTTAAAATGTTGTTAACTTTTCTGCTGTAAGTAGAGACACTGAAATCAGAGTAATTCTTTGTGTGAGAAACTAGAATTTAATTTTGCTTGTGGACTGTTTAGATTAGGTGTAAGAAATGATTGACGCTGTTGGTTGAAGCAATGACTTGCTAGGGCACACTTACTAAACCATGATCCAAAGACTCTGGGATCCATGGGAAGTGCTCCTGAAGGCAGTGACTGTACAATCAGGTCCTTGAATCTTGGCATGATGTGGAAAGGCAATATTGTACCTGTGCTGTACATAGTACCAATGCTAACTAGTCTGTATAACCAAAGCTTCATTTCTTCATCCTTCAGATGCTTTAGCTGTTGTCATAGAAGTTGCAAACCATGCCAATGACATCATGAAGCAGGGAGTAAGTATTTTGACTTATGAAGCTGGTTGGTTAAAGCTTTTTCTCTTCTTTTATTTTTTATTTTTTTTTTTTTTAAGAAAAAAAAAAGGCGCCATGAATGCAAGGGCAATTACTTAGCTTTGGCTTTTTCTCCCTTTAGGATAACTTTCAGAAACTCATGCAGATTCAATACAGTTTAAATGGACACCATGAGATTGTACAGCCAGGAAGGGTGAGTCCTCCAGATGGCATTCAGCAGATTGCAGTGGAAGTGCCGCACAGATGATACACAAGTAAAGTACTGAAGGTGGCATATACTGAGAAGAAAAATGGTCCATCCTTTAATTATTTGGTTCTGACAGTCAAATGAATACTGCCTTTCCATATGTGTGGGGGTTTTTTTAGACATTTATCTGATGAAAACTTACAATTTTTAGAATATCATTCCTTGCCAAATCTTGCAGGCAGGTTTTTCCCCTCAAGCTTGACCTTGTATTTGTCATGGTTTTAAGTGCAGCATGGAAAACTGTAATGCAGCCATTCACGCTCACTTCTAGGAAACCTAAAGATGAACAGCCTTTCTCAGAAAGGGAACCTTGAGTCCCAAAACTTCTGCAGCACTTCTAGTGTAGTAGTAGTAGTAGTAATAATAATAATCCTAATAATGATGATGATGAAAGAGTCAGCTCATTTGTATGGCTTTTGCCCTGAAAGGCTAGGTTTGGAATTGTTTGTTTTAATTTGCTAGGTCTTTCTGAAAGAGGGAACACTGATGAAGCTGTCCCGGAAAGTCATGCAGCCACGAATGTTTTTTCTGGTAAGATGCTGTGTATGTTGCTGTGTGCCTAACACTGGTGTAATTTTAAGAGGTTGAAACATTACACCGCAAACATAAGTAACTAATAACTTCAGGTAGTGGAAAAAATGACCAATTGTTGCTGTTCTACTTGCTCAGTTCTAATTTAGAGAGATCACCTGTTGCATATGCACTCATTTTAATAGAAAACCATTTCTCACTGAAACGTGCTGTTTTGAACAATGCTCATTTAAAATTTGAGCGCTTTTATGAGAAGGCATTATCTGTGATAGTGCAAAAACTAACTCAGTTACTCCATCCCACTTCGCCATACCAGATCTTAAAACTTCCAGCACCGCCACTGCTCTTGCACCCTCCCCTCCCTCCTTCCCTCCCTCCCCTCTCCTTCCCCTGCATTCGGCCGCTCGCATCCTGAGCGGAGCGCTGGGCTGGAAGTGAGGTGCTGGGTTCTCTTCTTGTCCCTGCTGCCGTTTTGTTTTGAAACTTCTGTGCATCTCTAAAGTTTCTGGTTTTTTCTGTTGATCACGTTGTGAAGATTTAGTAAGGCTTGTGAAACATTTGGTTAGTTTGCAAAGAACCTCATAGCAAAAACGTATGAGACAGTTCAGTTTTCTGGTCTGTGTTTATAAGCAGTAAATGAAGTTTGGATGCATGTGTTGAACAACACAGAAAATAAAAAAAAAAGCCTAATAGCTGTTCAGTAAGTGCACTGAATGAAGCCAAGTCTGGTAGAACAGGAAATAAACAGCATATGCACATTTAAACTGGTAAAATTCACATGGTATATATGGATAAACTTGTCCTTATAATCATAAATTGCTAATCTTAATTCTGCTATCTCTGGGTTTCTGGAATGTTTTGCTTTGTTTGAATGGTTAATTCTAATATCCTTTTAAAGTAGTTTGTTATACAGTACAGCTGTGTACACGAGAAACATTTTTGTCCTTTTTGACAGCCTGTTCTTTGACATCCTTGCACTGTTTACTCATGTGCCAAATGTATAGTTACCTAAAGAGGATACAAACAGACACATATTGTTATCTAAATTCATACATGAAAATGGTTTGGGGGTTCTAAGTGGAATGAATAATAGGAAGTAGAAGATGCTCTTCTGGACAGGTGATCTCAGTTCTGTACTTCCAGTAAAATGCATCTGAAATTACCTGTCTCTAAACAACAATTAGTCATTAAAAAGCATTGCTTCTATATTACAGTTCAATGATGCCCTATTGTATACGACTCCAGTTCAGTCAGGGATGTATAAACTCAACAACATGCTGTCGTTGGCTGGAATGAAGGTGAGTCAATTGTTAAAATGAGTCTTTCTCCGAATCTATTTAAACTCAGGCCTTCACATTTTCAACACACAACTATGTTTATTGTTGGAAAGAGATACTAAAATGCTTATGTTCCAGAGCAATTCTACAGGCTTAACGTTTCTTGCATAATATGGCCTGAAGGATTGCTATCTAGGTTTCCCTCAAAAAGTGTGTTGCTGCAGGATCTTCTCACCTGCATTTCATCCAGTATCGTCCCACTCTAAAATAATCTGCCTACTTACTTTTTGTATGGTATTTTGTTTAGACTGCCTCACTTTTGCCTTATAACTACTTTTTAATGCCCATACTCAGAGATTAGGCATCTCTGCCTGATAAGCTTCTGGTGGATCAAATCTCCATGGTTTATAGAGATCTGCTAGCTGTGAGGGAAGATACAGCTTTTGTTTCTGAGCCTTTGTGAAAACCATCAAAGTTAAGCCCTGAGCCCCTCTGGGTAGTGATAAGGGACACGCACACCGTATATTGACACGGTCTCTGACATGACAGTTAGTGGGAACAACAAACCGTCGCCTCGGGAATCAAGCAGCTTGTCTCTGGTCCTGTCAGAGAAAAGCACCAAGTCCAGCTGCAGCGTAGCTCTGGTGCCCAGGCCCAAGCTTTTGCAGGCAGAGCTGCAAAATCTCCTCTGCCAGCGGTTGTCTTGTGGTGGCTCAAAACCACTTTTAAACCTCCTTATGTTTGAAACTTGGTAGCTCAGAAGGATCAGCGGGGTGGTCCAGCCCTTGGGGTATGGGGCAGATGCCCACTCTGGGGTACACCAGGAAGCTACATCTTGTCCTGCAGCAGCAGCAGTGCCTTTTTGTGCCCAGTTGCAGGAGGTGCTTAGAGGGCAACAGGCCTGGGCACGTTGAAACACAGTGGGAGGTGTCTGACAGCTCTTGAGATTCGTTCCCCTGTATGTCTCCAGTGTTTGTATGGGGCCGCAGTGAAATAAAATGGTGGGCTGCGTGTAATCCTAGGGTAGCTGGGCCCGCTGGACTAGTGTATGATCTCCTGCTTTGGAGATTTTTCTCTCTGATGTGCCCCTTCTGCAAAAAAACCCTAAAGCGACTATAAAAGTACCATTCCAGTTTGAATGTCAAGTTTTTTCTCTTGACTGAAGGTTAAAAAGCCAACCCAGGAAGCATATCAGAATGAACTGAACATTGAAAGTGTAGAGAGATCCTTCATTCTTTCGGCAAGGTAAGTCTTACAAGTGAATAATGATTTAAAACCCATGTGATTTCAAACAGGCCATGTAAACTTTTTACAGCTTATTTTGCACTTATGAAAAGTTACCCTTGGCTAGAGTAATTACAGAATAGAGGGAATGACAGATGAGTTTCTGGAAATAAGGTAGCCTTTGTTTCTAATTTACTTTTGTTCACATTCAAAATCTGATTTTGAAAATTTAAGTTTATTTTTAAATGGGCCAGCAGAAAGGAAGCCTGGTCACATGTAGTGAGTTTTACAGATACCATATGAATTTGTAGTCTCTAATACAGTTCACCCTGACTTGTAAGGAAGACTGCCCATTGTGAAGTGATGGATAGAAGCACAAAAGCTATAGTAAATGTGGCTGGTGCTTGAGCAGTTTGGGATCAAGGCTGCAGCTGGTAGGGATTCTGCTGTCCTCAAGACAGGCAACTGTTAATCAGAGTGAATAAAACTCTCGCTTGGTTCCTCCTCTTCACCTTAGCTATACTTACAGAAACTTCAAGTAAATTGAAGTATTATCCTCTCACTGCCTTTCCTTGAGAGGAACAAGAATTAAAATGGTTTAAGTTCAATTAAGTTTAGGCTTTGCTTCTCAGTATTTTTTTGTTCTTCCAGAATTACTGATATGTTCTGTCAGTGTGTTGACCGGCCAGGATATGAAGCGTGACAATAAATTTTGCTATTATTATTGGTAACTGATATAAATTGGAAGAAGACATCCTGGTCTTATAGCTGAAATAACAGTGTGATTGAAAGAAGTGGATCTCAGTGAACCTGAAATTACGGAAGTGGCAGCAATTGCTGGAATGGTGCTTGTCTTTACCAGAAAACCAAATTCTCCATGTAGCAGCGAAAGGATACATGGCCATTAAACCAGAGCAGCTCTGGTCTGCCTTCACCGAGATGCCTAGAGGAAAGACCTGGTTTTGTGGATTGTGGTTTTTACTCTGTTTGAGTTGGAGTTTTATATGTTCTGACATTTGTGACAGCGCTGATACTAATGAAGACAGACATGTTTTCTCTTTTGTTTAGCAAAGCTGAGCAAGGGCATACTGCTTCTTTTTGTGTGACCTTGTAAATACCGACATGAGGATGTCTGCACAAAGACAGCAGTATCTCTAGCGGAGGGGTAGACCAAGGTTAATGTTGTTAAAGTAGCCAAGGGAAGAAGCTCAGTTTGTCTGAGCAGTAGTTATTTATAACAGACTTTACAGGAGGATTTTTGTATTTTTTCAACACATTTAAATGTTTCTTATGGTTCTTCTGCGCATTGGGGAAAAAAAAAAGATGCATGTCACAGTTTAGGGTATAATTGTGCTCCAGTATTATATGATCAGGTCTGTGCTGCTTAGGTGCCTTGGTGACTGCGTAAATGACGACATTTATGGGATTGCAGTAGGGAATGTGGATTTGTTTCTGCTTGACTTGAAACAGCATTTTAATTTTAATGCAGTCATTTTAAAAAATTGTAAAAAATTACTGGACCTTGTGAGAAGATTATCATCTTGAAATGCAACCTACCTGTTTTCCACAAAACAGGATAGACTTGTCTTTCTGAGGAGCTGATTAAGTGGTAGATTAAAAGCAACTCCTATGAAATACATGCTGGTGCATAGGGGAAAACGCCTATATATCATGTTCTCATCAAATTGGGCAGAGTTTGCGACGTGCTTTTGTCTTAGCCTTGAAATTACTGGAATTACCCTCACGTTACCAATGTTACCAACTAAAGCTGCTATGATTTGATCTTTCTTTTTTAGTGGTTGTTGATCTTGCATCTTTGGAGAGTGTTCAGCTCTGTTACTTTTATACTTGCTGGAAGCTCTCTGGGTGCAAGGGCCCCAAGTTGCACAACAGTGACAGAGAGAGGTTGCGTTTGCTTGGGCTGAAGGAGGTGCTGGGGGCCCCAGGTGTCAATGAGGATTTTCAGGTTGCTATCTGTCTGTAAGCGAGGCCCGGGTCTGTTGTATAGGAGGGAAACAAGTGAAAACCTACCAGCAATAAGTGCTTGCATATATTTCTTTCCCAATTAATTATAGTAGTATATAATAATTATATCGTTCCTATTAATAAATATACTGGATGAGAACAGAATCAGTATCTCGTCAATACAGACTTGCATCTTCCTTTTGATGATATCTCATTCTGACAGCTTCTTGGCTCCTGTGTGGTAAAAAATCTCAATTACAAAACTGTTCAAATTAATCTGACACACATTGGAGACAAATTTCACTTCTGTGTTTTTTCAAATAATAAGCATTATGTGGAGTGTACACCAAAGAAGAGATTCTGAAATGATCCTTGGGGCAGAGATAGGGAGGGGAGCAATTAAGCTGGTGAAAAATTGCTGGTAATAAAAAGTAAGCCAGTTAATAACAGAAGTATAGATTAATGCAGAGACAAGAGTCTTTGTCACTTCAGGTTTAGTTTTACTGACTGCATGAGTATTCTGCTTTCTCTAGTCTGGGTTGAGGTTTCAGTTTTCCTGGGGTATCTGTAGGAATGTGTATTGTTTTACACGGTACAATGCAGTATTGTACTAGAAATCTCTTCATCAGAGGAACAAGTTAGCACATCTGCACGATATAGTGCTGTACAGAAGTAAAGCTTTGGTCCTGAAAACAATAGTCACGCCAGCCTGACGTGGTCTGAGGCCAGCTGGCCCAGTACGGCTAGCAAAGAGCCGCCCCAGGCAGACAGAGCTGCATCGCCTCCCCTAACGTAAGGTCAGGTTGTGCAAGACTGGCTCAGCTGGGAGAGGTGCCCTAAGGCTCTGATCTTGGAAACAAGGGGGATATAATTCTGGGAGCCCTCCTGGGAGCACCTTACTGCTTAGCTCCCTTGGGCAACTGCAGTGTGGCGCGTGTTTGCCGGTAATAACAGTTGCTGGGGCTCTCTGCAGTCCATTTAAAGTTTTCTACTGTTTTGTTAAATCTTAAATAACTAAAAAAAAAAAAAAAAATTTTAAAAAACCCTAAGAAAACCCTGCAACTGTAGTAAACAAAATTGCTTTCGAAAGGATGCAACGAATACTGGACCTGCAGCAAGGGAGGTGGTAGGGCTGTGCTGCTGGGGCGGGGAGCTGGGAGTGACAGCAGAAGAAACGCTGCCTGTTTTGCTGGAGCAAACCATTACATCAGTTCAGTTGCCGATGGCACCGCCTTTGCTCTGAAGTTCTGAAGGACTGTAAACAACCCTAAAGGCGAGCACCAGCAAACCTGCCAAGTGCGAGCTCCCTAGTGAAGTATTAGGGCGTAAGCGGTGTAGCTCGTTGCGCAAGCAGCCCGCTGTGTAGCAATCCCCACGTGGTCAGGAGATGCTTAATCTCCAAAAACTGTGCCAGCTTTAATTATTTAATATAGTTTTAGGAACCTAATTAAATAAATGTACCTAGATTTTGAAAAAGCCAAAGGAGCTGATTAGAGTTACGAATGTTGCGTAGCTAATGCAGACCAATTGTTCTTACTGGGTGAGGAAGCAAAGGTAAATAAACTAAAAACAAAAAAAAAAAATTCCACTTGGAGTGTGAGCTATTGGGACAGACAAGAATACACTGCTTTGCCCTTGCTTGTTTCTTATTTCCTCTAATTTTGTTGCTGTCTGCACTAGTCTGTTTTGGTTTGGGTTGCTTGTCCTGTGTGTGTCCCCCCACGCCTTGCGCCTCACAGGCTTCCCCCATGTTTACCTTACCAGATTTGTCCTCTCTGATTCTGTATAGTGCTCAATTTCATCCAGTTCAAAACCCTGCCTTGAAGTATTTTCTTTAAAGGTTCAAAGATGATGAAAGCTTCTAAATTCACCTACAGAAGCCATTAAACAATAATTGGTGTTGCACACCTAATTTGTGTAAATCACTGCTTTCCTCTTCCCTGACTTTCCTTTTTATGTATTCATCATGTTCAATTCCTCGGGTTAAAAAAATTAATACGATTTAAGAAGTGGGGAATAAAAAAAAAGTTGGTCATAGATACTGATTTAAATTTTAGAAGCCCTTTTTAAGCTGGCATGGGATCTCAAACAAGCGTTTCTCTGCCACAAAACTGCTTCTTTCTTCCTCAGAGCACCCACCCTGGTGCTGGCACAAGTAGTTGTTCAGCTGCGTGATGAAGCCGGTCGGTCAATTGATCCAGAGGAAGGGCAGGTTGATGGCTGGCTTTAATACGGGTTTGTTTCCCAGTCCAGCCCACTGCGTAGCTGTGTGTGTTCTGGCACAAGGGAGAAAATAAGACCTCGTGATGGCGAGGGAGTATAGTAGGCTGCCCTTTGCGGCAGCAGCAGCAGCAGCATGGATTTGTATTACGTGAAAGCGGTGGTGTGCCCACGGCCAGGGGAAGTGCCTTGGCATTGCACATCATCCAGTATAGCTTCAGGCTCTCGCTGTGCCAGGCACTCCTTCTTCTCCCTGCTCCCCATGCCGTGCCACTTCAGCCTGAAGCTTTCCTTGCACTTGATTAGTGATCCACCAGCTGTGGGATAAAGAGATACACTAAGCTTATCTGTTTATCTCTTTGGGTTAGCTAATCCAATGGAAAAATTTGGAAAAAAATAACTTTCAAAGCAGCATGACCTGGTAGGAGCATACAGTCAGGAGCACAAGGCTGGAGAAGAGACGACACATTTTTTCTGACAGAAGGTCAGGTTTTCACAGGGTTGGGTCTAACAAACTGCACCCTGAAACACAAGGAAGGCTTGCTGAAATTTCAGAGTCCCTCTCAAGAGTGAGGGCCCATGCCTTTGTTCTGGGAGCACCCTTTACACCAGTGTTACTCAAGCTATTCAAGGGTCCAGTGAGAAGGGGGAAGCAATGACGTTACAAGCCCTGAAATGATCACAGGCTGTTTGGAAGGGGGAAACCGAGGGAGGGAATCCACATTATAACAACAGACAGAAATCTTTTTTTAGTATTAATCAACACAAATAACTGACACAATGCAGACAGTTAAAAAAAAAAAATGTTTCAGTAGGAGCTGGAGACGGTCTATAAAACTGAAATTGCAAGGGAGTTAAGTCGATGTGTAATAAAGCTAATGGAATTCTAATCAACGCTTGCTTCTTAGTTTTAAATGTTAATAGAGTGTTGTTTTTTTTACTCCAACAGTTCTGCTACAGAAAGAGATGAGTGGTTAGAAGCTATCTCCAAGTCAATTGAAGAATATACAAAAAAGAGAATCACATTTAATCCTAGCAAAAGTCTTGAAGAGGTATATCACACCATTATTGTTGGTTTGTTCCCTTTTTGACTATTAAGTTTCTTTGCAGGTGTTTAGAGAAATGAGGCATTCCATGATGAATAAAACAGGATGGTAAATAACTGAACAGACAATAGAACAGAATATTTTATAATGTTATCTACTTAATAAATTTAAAATTAATTCCTTCCAAAAAACCCAAACCAGCTTTCTCAGTTCTCTCAGTAGTCTCGCGAACAGAAAGATGAAATGAAAAGATTTTAAAATACAGCAGCTATTGATATAAATAGGCTGGTAAAGCTTGAAAGTCACACAACCTTTTTGAACTAATTAAATGCAGCTCTGTCTTCAGGCTTGCATTATAATGATCACTGATGAAATAGTAGCTAACATTTAAGACCATGACAATTTTATCAAAGAAGGCTTTCCAGCATAATGAGAGTTAACCTATAATCACAATAAATATTAATCTTATTGCTCTTCACTGTATGTAGTGGTATTCTGCCTGTGTTCTCTCAGGCAGATCCAGAGAAACAGGAAGAAGACAGTCCGCTGGGATCAAAGGCTCCCATCTGGATCCCCGATACTAGAGCCACTATGTGTATGATCTGTACAAGTGAATTCACGTTGACATGGAGAAGGCATCACTGCAGGGCATGCGGAAAGGTTGGGCAACTTTGCAATTACCTTTTCCATTAGTCGTTCAGGTTCCTTGTGTGACAAATACAGATAGAGCCTGATTGCACCAAAATAATTCTTTTAAGGGAACACTGTACTATGACACAGTTATATGGATTAAAAACAACACATTGGGTGGGTTTTATGTGGGTATTTTTAGGTGTTCAACCTTCTAACCTCTTGCGTATTTCTTATTTTCCGTTTTGGAGTACTATTTATGGTCGTCTTCTGCTTCTGCAATTACGTATTACAAACAAATTTTAGCTGAAATGAGAAAAAAGTCTTCCTCACTAGTTTTCATAAGATAAATAATGATTTTGTTTTTAAATTAGTACCAAACTTATTTTATATTTAACACTCATGAAAGGTATATCTAATAAACCTTTATTTTTCTTATCATAATCAAGCGAGAATACAGAATTCAATGCAGTTGAGACATCTGTGTTGTGGAGAAATTGTCAAGGGAGCAATGACTATTTTTAGTTACTCCTTTTAAAAGCTTGGTTGCAACAGTTCAGTAACACAGTAGGCTTATTCTGCTTTTCATGGATTGTTAACATTGGCTTATTGACTTGTGTAATTCAGTGATATTTTTTTTCCTGTTTAAATTTTTTATCATTTAGAGGAGGAAAGAGCAGCATGTTGAACATAAGGAAAAGCCAAGATCTTAAACCATTTTTAATGTAAAATAGCTCCTATTTCAGGTTTTGTTACAGTATTAACAGTACTGAAGTGAACGTCTTTGAGCATTTGGTGATTTACAGGTGCACATCATGTACAATAACACTTTTGTCTGTTTCCAGATTGTCTGTCAAGCTTGTTCATCAAATAAACATGGTTTAGACTATATGAAAAACCAGCCAGCAAGAGTATGTGATCATTGCTTCAGGGAGCTACAGAAACAAGGTAGAGAAAATCTGCACAAACTGTCTTATTTTTGTGGCCTTTATTAACATGGTATGTCTGCGTCTCATCTTTACTGCTGGGTTCAAGTGCCTAATTCTGCTTGTGCCTGAAGAGCGATAGGCATAGAATCATTTAGGTTGGAAAGGACCTTTAAGAGCATCAAGTCCAACCCTTAACCTAACACTGCCAAGTCCACCACTAAACCATATCCCTAGGCACCACGTCGACACGCCTTTTAAATACCTCCAGGGATGGTGACTCCCCCACTTCCCTGGGCAGCCTGTTCCAGTGCTTGACAACCCTTTCAGTGAAGAAATTTTTCCTAATACCCAGTCTAAAGGCATCTGAGGTTATAAGAGCCCAAACAAGTTTCTGTGGGGTAAGTTAGGGAGTGAATTTGCAATACATTGGCTCTTCCTTCCAGAAACATTCATGCATTTGCCCTACTGTAATGACATGTAGCTTATGCTGCTTTCTTTTTGAGATAACTAGTGATACATTGCTTTTCATTAATCATAGGGTACAAGTGTATATTAAAGTCCTTGCAGAGTCCTTATCGTGACTTCCCAGTGGGTTCACATGTACTTTCACTCTCTGTAACTTCTATGCCTGTAAAAGGCATTTTTGCCAGCTAAGCTGCTGAGATAGCTGAAGTTCTGGGGCTCTAAAGACATAGGCTTTCATCTTACTGAAGCTGAGTCTCTTCAGCCTCAAGCCTTGGCTCATCTGGAATTCAAGAAGTTGGCATATCTGCACCTCAGTTCTGAGGGCAAACTCTTAATGGTTGCTTACTGCACATGGCCAACACGGACTTCAGTGTAGAACACCATCGCTACAACTATTTTCATTGAAACACTTTCAGAGAATGTGGTACTACTGATGCATGGTGGCAATAACATTTGCTTAGAGAGGAGGTCCAGGGTCAGCTTCCTTCTCATCCTGAGGGAACTCAAATCCATCTCTTTGAAGGAGCTTCATGTCATAGTGCAAAAATGAATGTAAAATCAATGGGGGCACCTCCCAGTGAGATGGGAATCCAGTCCCATCTCACAAGACTTGCCCTGAATTCCGTCCAGAGACTCCAGCATAAAATACACACATGAGCCATAAGCAGGGACTGAAACAGTTTGCTGCCCTTCCCTCTGGCAGAGGCTCCAGTTCGACACAAGCTCTCTAGGCTATCAGGAAGTCTGTGATGCCCCAGTGAAATAATCAAGCTATGGCTTCCAGCAGGCTGGGAGTGGCATTTGTCATGGGGATGTGGAAAGCAGCACTGACAACCCTGGAAGTGGTGGTGGGAGCCTGCAATGATGGGGAAGATGGATTGCCTGGACCACTGGCAGGTCTCTGCATTGAGCACTAGAGGCTGCTGTCCTGCAGGCAATTGCAGGTGCTTTTAGCTGGGAAAAGAGCTGCAGAGCGAGTGCGGCACAGCTGGCAATCCAACTGCTCTCCTGCTCTGCTCGTGATTTCAGAGCCTCACCATGTTCAGGGACAACTCTAGAAGGGGAGTTAATGAAGCTTAGGGCAGCCCTACTCCTTCCAGGCTAGGCTGGAAAATAGTGGAGCCCTACAGTGTCCCTACTGAAAAAAGCTGAGAAGATAACTGATGTATAGTATTGAAGGACAAGAGTTGGGGAACAGAGGTAAAGTGCAGACTGAACTGCAGAGGACAGCTCTAAAAATTCGGTGTGCTTTTTAAGACTTAATTTTCACCCTGCTTATGGGCAAAGGTCATTCAACATCAAGAAAACAGACTTTGAAAACAAACAAGACCAGTCCATTTAGTTTTAAATTTCTTGTGGTTTTTTTTAGTCTGATTGTGATTTGGGGGGATTCTAACTCATGATGTTGATGATAATACTAAAAAGTTAATTCAGCACTGGATTTAATGTGATTAGGTGTTACTATTGAAACACTGTAACCAGAAAAAAGTTGTCAGCTGTTTTTAAGAAAAAAAGCCCAAGAATCATTGCCTGTGTTTAGTCATCCATGACATGAAAGCAATATATTCATCCTATGCATTTTAGATAACCAGTGCACTCCTAAGAGTGGATCCCCAGTCAACCATAAATCTCCATCAAGTGCCTTGTCTACAGTATTACATAGTATTCCCTCTGGAAGAAAGCAGAAAAAAATTCCTGCAGCCCTCAAAGAAGTAAGTGCTTTATTGGTCAAAAGTAATGCCTTGTTGGTATTATATCATCAGTATTAACAATGAAGAAAATAATTCCATATTTTAGCCATCTTCCCTAGAATCAAAACTTGAAATTCACCTGTAACCGCGGTTTGGGCCTTAGTTGTATGTAGGCAGGAACCTGAACTATGAAGCAGTGTGTGAACTGCATGAACACCTGTGAGACCGTGATTCAGAGAGACAGTCGGAATTGTAATTTTTCTTGCTTCCCTGTGTTTCAAGGAATTGTGATTTACCTCTGCACCAACAGTCAATGAGAAGAGTCCTACACTAACTCAGCTTTTGGCTTATGATTAGGAAAGGTAGAGCTAAACTCTGCCTACCTACACTTGGAGGTCTTGGGAATTGGAGGAAGTAATTTTTCTCCTCATAGAGGAATGTGTGTTCTCCAGTTGTACGTGGTCCTCAGTGTTTCAGCCCTCTCTTGTCCTATTGCATCCAATTTAAGTTCCAGCCCTTAGTGACTGCAGAAAACTTTCTTCCAGACCAAATAGATGGTGGCAGACAAAATCGTTTTTCTTTCAGCCATCTGAGTTAATTAGCAACATTAACTTGAGCTCAGGTAAGAATTTGTCTTTGACAGGCCAGGGCTCTGGAGAACTGTTTTAAAAATAGCTGTACTGCAAAAACCTGGACAGATGCATACATACTCTTGGGGTTGGTTTGTTGTGGTTTTTTTCCTCTTCAGGTTTCAGCAAATACAGAAGACTCTACAATGAGCGGCTACCTGCACAGATCTAAGGGCAGTAAGAAACCATGGAAACACCTATGGTTTGTTATAAAAAATAAGGTGCTATACACATACGCTGCTAGTGAGGTAAGAGAGTACATATTAGAAATCAAATATCCAGTGATAATACTGTCTTTGTTACAAAGTTGTTTATTTTTACGATCTAGAAACAAGCTATAAAATTAGATCACCTTACATAATTGATCTGATTGCCATGTAGTATTTTGAAAAGGCCCGGCGAGCTTGGTACCATAATACGCTGATACAGCTACGCTGTTTCTGATTCCAGACCTAGCTTTGGGTACCTCTGCACTGCACACCATTGCGCAGCTGCAGGTACATTGAGTCAGTTGAATACATGGGGGTCTGTTTGGATGTGTCACACTGGACTAGTGGCAAAGCCAACATTATAAAAGCACCTTGAAGTATCTTGTTCTGCCGTTCCATAAGGTATTTTGAATGCTTGGAAACTGAGCAAACTAAATCTCTTTACTTCTCCTCAAACTGTCGTCTTCAGCCTGGAGTTATTATTTAATATACAGTGCTGCAGTAGAAAAAAAGAAATGCATCCTATCTAATGGCATTTGCATTTTTATTTAGAATGTGTAGTCCTATTGCAGTGTGGAATAATCTCTAACCAATATATATAAGCTCTGCACATCCCAGCATGTGCTGATGATGTAGTTTTATTGCATCTTATGTTTTGCAACATATGTAGATGTATTGTAACACTGGAAGATCTTGGGTTTTGCTTTTTTGTATTATATGTTATAGTTTGCTAACAGGTTGCAAGAGCAAAATATCCAAAGCATCTGTTTAAAGGTATTGCTATCCCTCGCTTTCTTTCAAAACTTAAGGCCCAACCTATCCTGACCGCGTAAAGAATTACCCTTTTTCACCCCCACTCTAGTTATTTCCTGTTTTTTTCCTCACCTTTGTTCCTGGGTTGTTCCTGCTGTAGGGCCAACCTTTATTTTAGAACTTCTGAATTATGTCCAGAACCTGTGATGTTATTTCCACCACAACACTGACATTTGTAAAAAACCCAAGTGAAAAAATTATGTATGAAACAATTACTTTTGCAAAGATTGTAAAAATACCTTAGAGCATTGTGTCTCTTCTGGCAGTTGCAAAGGAGACTTTGGCAACTGTAAAGACAGGCAGGTTAGTCTGTGACGGTCACCTTGAATTTTCTTTTGCTTGGCGTGCTCTGAGATATCAGCCTCCCAGAGTAGCTTCAGTTTGGAGATCACAATCACAGAATTAATTCTTTCCTATTTTCTTTAAACTAAGAAATATCTGTTCTTATTTTTCATCTTGATGAGCCATTGCAGGAGACATTGTTTAGAGAGTCTCAAGGGAAGGTCCAGTGTGGCCTTAGCCAGGAAACCCCACTTAAGCTACTTACATTAGTTCCAAATGATATAAAGATTAGTGGTAAAAAGACCACTTATTAGTGGTACAAAGACCTAAGATAGTAAAACAGATTGCTAAACCTTACTTGACTGTTTTCCAGTATCAAGAAATACTGCTTTCACAGGATGCTTGTTTCAATGTAGACGCAATTACCAAAGTCTTCACTGTTTATGTACATTCTTTGTTTATTTTTTCTATCCAGAAGCATTGCAGGACCCTGCCTAGTTACAAAACACTGTTTTGGAATTTGCACAGGATGAAAATATTTCCCCCCCCCTTCCAAAAAAGCTGTGCATTGCATTTATCAATTAAAAGACAAGAATGTAAAAAAAGGAGTAATTGGGATGAATGAGGAAGGGAAAATGTTGCCTTTTTAGCCACGTTTTGAAATTAAATGAAGAGAAGGTAAAAAGGTACAGCTTCTCTTGCTACTCTTTCCTAGACAACCACTTATGAACACTCAGCAACTTTTTTTCCCTATCCTGATTAACATTTTCAGCAACAGAAAGCAAAATAAGTGTAGCCATCAAAAGTGTTTGGAGTGTGACTCCAGCGCTTGAGAACATAGGTTACATCCATAGCTCCTCCTTTTAGCCTACTCAGTGCAGCTAGTAGCATCCTATATCACTTAAGACATGGAAACTTACTGCGAAGGTTGTTGGAGAGAGTACTGGACTAGACGGACCTTTGGTCTGCTGCCTGATGGTAGTCGATCTTTTGATAGAAGTCCTTATCAGGCAGAATGATGAGATTGTACAGTGAAAGGCAAGGTAGATGTTGTCAGGTAAATGAAAAGAACAGCAGTGTTGAAGTCTACGAGGTTTTGTTATTTCCTGTCCCCTGATTCATAAATGGAGACTGTGAAAAGCGGCATTTTCTGCATGAGTATTTGTAACAACTTGTTTTTTGTATAATCTGTTGCAATGGTATGGTGCATGAGTAAAGTCTAAATGTGTTCTTTAATATGTCTTACAAGATCTAATTTTGTCTCGTTTGCTTTTTTCCCTGTAAAATAGGATGTGGCAGCGTTAGAGAGCCAGCCTTTACTTGGATTCACAGTCAGTGAAGTAAAAGATGAAAACTCAGAGTCTAGAGTGTTCCATTTACTGCACAAAAACACTTTATTTTACATATTCAAAGCAGATGATCCTCATTCAGCTCAAAAGTAAGAAACTATTTGAATTCATTTCTGTTACTTTTTTCTAGAAAATGTTTCAGAAGTCACAAATGTTAATATTCATGCAAAGGCACCATTCCTCCACACCAGCCCATGTGCCCTGTGGCTTCTTCCCTCAACCTCACTACTCCTTCACTAATACCCTTGTACCAGCTGCAAAAGCACAGGGCGTGGGTTATGCAGATGGCTACCTCAGTTATAGTACTGTCCTGATTCATCCCAGATCATGTTTGCATTGAAAAAAGAGAAGGGAGTATTGGGGTCTTTTTAAAAGGTATGCAGTCACGCTATTAAAGTTGACAGAACCTTGGCATATCCTACTTTCTGAGCATTTGATTCCCCAGCTTCACTTTTTCTTCATGCATGTAACTTCAATATGGAAGAGGTACAGGAAGAAGTTTCTATCATCTGGCCTTGTACTGATACCTAATATGTCTCTAGAAAGCTTTGTATGTTTACAGAATCACAGAAGGGTTTGGGTTGGAAGGGACCTCAAAGACCATCTAGTTCCAACTCCCTGCCACGGGCAGGGACACCTTCCACCAGGCCGGGTTGCTCACAGCCCCGTCCAGCCGGGCCCTGAACACTGCCAGGGACGGGGCAGCCACAGCCTCCCGGGGCAGCCTCTGCCAGCGCCTCACCGCCCTCACGGGGAAGAGCTTC